>JARHVA010000435.1:832500-1432500 GCA_037957365.1 Torreya grandis
CATAATTTGATGGTGTTAATATTATTCCTACTACTTAATTTATGGAATATAGATCAACATTATTTAATGAATAAAAAATTGAATTTCACTTTGGCACTAAAAATGACCCACAACTAGTATTATTGGACACCATGCTAAAGGATGATGAAGGAAAATATGTTTAAATTTTTTTGCATGATTATCCAAAATTGTTTACATGGACATATAAGGATATGCCTAATATTGATCCCAATTTAGTTATGCATAAAATTGTATTATATCCTAATACTAAACTAGTCAAGCAAAATATACGAAAGATACATCCAAAATTTGCTTTGTTAGTCAAAATTGAAATTCAAAGAATTTTAGATGTTGGATTTATTCATGCTATTAATTATATTGAATGGGTTTATTATATTGTCCCGGTAAAAAATCCCAATGTAGACATTCAATGTTGTATAAATTACTAATATCTCAATAAAACTTGCCCCAAAGATTAATTGCGGCTTCCAAACACACACACACACACACACACACACACACACACACACACACACACACACACACACACACACACACACACACACACACACACACACACACACACACACACATATATGATTATGGATTCCATAACAAGTTATGAAATATTAACATTTAAAAATGGTTTTTAATGATATAAAAAATAATAATATTAGTCTTGTTGATCAAGAGAAGATATAATTTATCACACCATGGAGAAAATTGTGTAATATTGTCATGTTATTTGGATTAAAAATATCAAGATAAACTAATCAAAAAACCATGACTCATATTTTTCATGATTAAATGATAAGACAATTGAGGATTATGTGTATTATTTTAGTAAAATCCAAACATCAACAAGACCATGCTATTGATCTATGATAAATATTTGAAATAATGAGGAATTATAATATGTATTTAAATCCTGAAAGTTCATATTTGGGGTCACGATAGAGGCAAACTATTGGGTTTTATTATCTCCTAATGAAGTATCTAAGTTGACACTAACAAATTAAAATATATAATATAAATGCTACCAATAACTAACCTTAAGCAACTTTGATGTTTATAAGGTTGCAATCAAGTTATAAGATCCAGCTGTAGTGGTTGATTCACTTTTTTGCACTATTTTTTACACCAGAATGATCTATTGAAATTTATTCATGTATTCTAAGCCACCTTGCTACCTTGGATATGAAATGATGGAGTCAATAAAACCTTGATTTCTTAATCACAATCTCATATCAATACTAATTTGGGTATGCACAGTCTAATCCAAGTGTTTCATTGAAGAATAAATATCCAAGGGTCCTACCCTCTCTAGTTACCAATTTTTTCACCAAAAATAATAATGGATTGTTTACCCAAATAGGTGTATTTGTTCCTTATTATTTGATCTATAATTGTCTTATCTTTTCTTTCATATTCATCTTAATTTAAGACTGATATATACATGTTCCATTTTAGGTTTGCATAAAGCACAATTTAGTGTATGGTCTACATCCAAGACTACTCAACACAAGTAAACTCATGTATAATTCTATTCATTTTAATTTAGTTCTTTCACTTTGTTGTATTAATAGAATAAAATAGGGAGAAATATAATCACTAAAATTAACATTTATTTCTAAAATTTTTCACTTGTGATCATTTTCTTATACATAATTATCTTATGACTAGGCTCTAAGTCTTTATTCCTCTACTTTTATGTGGTCACACTTATCCTTGAGTAACTCTGATACATGATGTACCTATTATCCATTCCAAGATATTAAAATCACTATCATATTGATCCACACTTATAGTTTAGTTTTCTTTATTCCATAGACAAGGACACTCATTCAATACTATCCCATTCATTAATAATGTATGCAATCAGAAATGCATCATATCTATAAATCAATCCTAACTCAGAGAAGAAGATCATACTTACACTTTAAATTGGGGATACATTAGATAATTAGGAACATGACCAACATGTGGATATAATAGACCCAATTATGGGATCTATTATCACAATAATAATAATAATAATAATAATAATAATAATAATAATAATAATAATAATAATAATAATAATAATAATAATAATAATAGGGAGGGTTCTAAATCCTCCAGTCAAGTAAAATCATGCAATAACCCTAACTAAGAACTATATTTTCATATTCACTAAACTAATAACAAGTAAAGCAAAGTTTAATCTAGTGCTCACCAAATCTCGTGGCTTAAAGTGGGGGTAATAAAAACTAAAATTAAACATGCATAGAAGAAATATACTCACATCAATGTATACAAAATCTTAATACATGGAAGAGAAGTACAAATGCATATCTATCTACTCTTACAAAGGAGGAACAAAGTTAGGAATACTTACCTTTGAAGATGAACCTATCGAGGCTTAATCTCTCCCTTGGCCAAGGTGCTTCACAAGAGGTTATTGTGGTATGTAAGGATGACAAGGATAAATTAGTTTTAGGATACAAAACCTACTAATTCATCTAAAAGAATTCTCCACAAGATAATATTTGTATCTCCAAATAAAGTATAAAACCGTAAACTTGCTTCTCAAGTAGAATGGTAGATAAGTAGATGCAAAATATCTTACTTATTTTTTTCTTCTCTAAATAATGATGAAATGATATTTTATATATAGGCAAATTTAACCTTAATCCCTTCCAAAAGTTTTAGTTGAAAGGGTTGACCCAGTCAACCTAGTACTATTATTAAAAAAAACTCACTAGGTCACAAACTAGGTCAACCAATAGCCAACCTAGACCCTAAATGAATATAATCAATAATATTACAAGGTCGATCTAGTAATATAAACTATCAAATATGATTTCAAGTTAGGAAAAGGTGGATGAAAGGTAGGAAATGACTAGAAGATTAAATAAGAGACAAGAACAAGCTTAGGGAAATGGGTTTCAGGAGATAAGTGTGTAGATAACAAGTGGAAAAAGGGACAATAATCCTTCAAAGCACCAATGGTATGCCCATCCCTTTCTTGGTGCACCCCTTAAGGCATACACTTAGAGAGATTGAGACTAGATGGGTTCATAAAAGATAGAGAGTGCCAGTAATTGATAAAAGTTTGAAAATATTATGTGTATACATATGCCCCACTCAAAGGTCATGATGTGTCATGTAATGCAACACAAGATGATGCTTTGAGAATAGAACATGATGACATATAATGTTGATTCTAAGCAAAGTGCATTAAGGAGAAAACAAGATAAATAAAAGAATAGAATTAAAAAACACATACTTTTACTTACCTTAGTGTTGTAGATAAAGAAGGAGATTGCAAGATATGTGAAGGCATCTAATGCAAGGAACATAAGGTGAACCTATGGAGATTAGTGCAAAATAGAAAAAAATTGAAATTTTTGGAATATAGGCATATAATAGTAGAAAATATTATATATGATGTCAAGATTCTATACTTTTAATGGATTGAAAAATAAGTGAGTAAAAAAAAAGATATGATCAAAATAAAGAATCTGATGGTAAATATATAATAGGTAAAGAATTGTGAATAGTAACTTTAAATAGGGTGGAAAGAAAGTCATTTACTATTGTTTGACTTATGTGGAGAGAAAAATAGAGCTCTGAGAGACCAAATAAAATATAAAAGAGCCAAGATGGTGAGGAGATGATAACTAAGATGAGGAAGATGTTGAGAGATCATAGCGAGTGAAACATAGGTAGGCAACCGAAAATTTCAAACTTGTTTTGAATATTTTATTAAAAATTAAGTGTTCTATAGAAATTTGTAATTTAAACCATTTATAGAAACCATAATGAACCCTAGAATGTTGATAGGGGTAATATATGTTGAATGGGAAAATGGGTTAAAAATAATTAGATTAATAAATTACAAAGGAATTTATTATAAGCAAGTCAAAGAGTCAGTAGTTTGAACCAACTAGGTCAACCTAGTAGGTTAAGAATCCTGATTTGACACTATCAACTTAGTAGGTATGGATCGACTTAGATTTTTAGGTAAAGTGTTGACTTAGTAACATTATGATGACTTAGTTGATTAATACATTCTACCAACTTATTACTAAGGGGAAAATGAAAGGGTTGACTTAGTTGATTAAGTTCACAAGGTTGACCCAGTAGTATTTGGTCAACTTAGTATGTGACTAAGTGGCTAATATAGTACTAAAATGCAAGAAATTGGCCTAAATAGGAAGTGTAAGGCTTAGTTTGATTGATTAAGTACTAAAATGGTTGAGTAGGCTAAAAATAGGTGAAATTGATCAAAAATGAATAGATTAAGGTAAATTAAAGTTTATTTTTATTAACATTTAAAAAGAATGTATTTGATTATAAGTGACATGGAGATCTAATACATCTTTTATTTTTTGATGGTTATAGGGGAATAATAGATTATAGTGATTATCAAATGATTCTTGGCTACCATATCTATTGGAGTGATTGATTGTGGAGGATCAAGCTGGGTTAGTCTCACTAGGCTTAGGAGGCATCATGGAGATGTGCTGAGTGTCATTGAGTGTAGATCTAGTAGTCATGTTCCTAAGAGCCTATGATATCTTGAATAATACCTTTAAGAGGGTGGTGGATGGGGATATCATCAATGTGGGTATATGCTAGAGGATGTCCATGTTATACTTGGACTTCTGATAGGAGGACACTAATGATCATAGGGATACTAGATGGGTAGAAGGAGATATGAGCATTAGCTCGATGGGTGACTTAATGAAATAAGATATATTTAGGTATGAAGGTGAGCCTTTTTAACATCTATATAGCCCATATTATAGACATCTATAAGGTATTTATAATACTTCTGATAACATGGGTGTTGTGTCATAAGTCAGACAATAAGGTACCATTATATGTGATAGCCTTATGATAGTCTATATTCGAGTAGTGGAAATTTATGACTTGGGCTCTATTATCTAGGTTTATCTCATGCATGATATGTATGTGATGTTATCCAAGGGGAAAAAGACCATGGGTCTAATGACATTATTGAGTGCTTGGATATATGAGAGGTTCTTGATGTACTGAATAGCTAGGTTACCCCATGTGGTTGATGATCAACTTGCCTTAGGTGTTGAAATGGAGGTAGGATTAAGTAGAATGATCCATGACAAATGTGTTATCACTATAGATAATCATGTGAGTAGATAATTTATGGAAACCATATGAATACAACACAATAGTTTGGCTAAGTTGGAGGATGCTAGCACCAAAGTTATCACAAGCATGGATTATAGGCCACTACCCATGGTGGATAAAGCCACATCTAATGGCATGCTTACCAGGATAGTTTAGACTCCTTCACCTAATGGTTCTTATAGTGATACCTAGATTTTGGGCTAGACATGCAAAAGAGTTGAGGGGGAGAGGAGGAGAGGGATGACCAGTTGTGAGACCAAAGATCAAACTACTATGTGAGACACAATGGATAGGTCAAGCATGATGGCCAACAACTAAAAAGGAGATAGATGTGGATGTAAGAGTTTCATAGGTACCATAGCTAGTACCATAATAGGAGTGGTGATCACCATGGTCATACTATCGATGGAGACATCAATGATAAAAGAGAACATAGAGGGTGGTAATCTAGAATGACCCATCAATCATCCTAGGGTAGAGCTAGTCTATAGAGGCACCATTAAGGTAAGGCTTGAGATAGGCATGGGTGGTGACCCTAAGGTTTGCATTGGTTGGGAGACACCAAAAATAAGGTACTTAGAGGATAAGTTGATAGAGAGATCGTGCTCAATGGTTGAGTAGATGGGGAGATGGTGATAGGTGACATCTAGATAGGTAATAAGTGGTTAATTTTTTTTTTTTAAGTTTAAAAATAAGAATACTATTTGTATAATATTTGATAGATGGATTATAGATAGATAGATTTAGAGATATATATATGATCTAAAATCTATCTAGTTTGAATTTTGTAGATCTTGTAGAGGAGACTATATGGGTATCCCTAGTGAGGGGATCATTCCATGATATCCTAGATGAGGTGCTGACACCATATGACACTACCACATTGTATGACCCATGGTACCATCTACCCTAGCTCAGGTGACTTGGTTTAGACTAGCAAGATAGGCCATGAGGTGATTACAAGTATGAGGAGATGAGTTACTGTTTCTATGATATATCACTTTCTACATTCAAAGAGAGAATAAGAAACTAAGAAGAATGGTCAAGGTTAGATGTTACCTGGATGTAGTCGTGTGCACCAAAATTAGACGTTGGAAGGTACTCCTCTTTGGCTGTGGAGGAATGACACCTGCAAAGAAAAAGAGACTAAAACACAAAAAATGTTAGATGAGGAGATGGTGGGCTGTCAAGCAAAAGCTTGATCCCTAAAGTACGAAGACTTCCTTGAGGGATATCAACCCACTAATTAAAAATAGAATATTTGATAAAAATAGAAATAGTGAAAGATAGAATAAAATAAATAAAAGATAAAAAGCAAAATGCATACCTGATATGCAACAAATTACTCTGCACAATCGTTGGTGTTGGTCTCTATTCCGGCATCGGTCAAAGAAGGGTGCTGACGTCGGTTAAAGTGCCAGCGTCGGTAGGGGTAATGACCGGCGTCGGTTGGGGCAGCAGTTTTTGGACGGGGTCTGGTCGGGTCTGGACAGGGTTTTAGGATTATAGAATGGTCTAAAGTTTTCATCTGTGGGTTAGGGAGCCGGTTTGGGAGTCAGAGGCATTGTTTGGGGGTTTGTGTAGAAATTTGGGTAGAGTTACAGACTAAAAAGGGTGGATATAGGTGATATGGGAGGAAGTCAAGTCGGGTTTCTAAATCTAAGTCAGGGTGGTACTATTAAAAAAACAATAATCAGAGAACAAAATAAAAGCATAGAGGAGACACTTACCTATTACATGCTGAAGACAGAGTAGGAGACATAATTGATGTTGTTGGTGTGTTGCAAAAGTTTGATGTAGCAGACCTCCAGCGAGATGACTAAAGCAGAATACCTATACCAGAGAGAGAGAATATGAGTGATTTGATTACAGATTGATTGGATGCAAAAGTTGGCTGATCCTTCCAAAGGTCAAATGAAAGAATGTTTTGATGCAGAAGGTCTAATAACCAATTGGGAAACTGATTGGCAACCAAATAATGAATAACGAATAACGGATCCTGCATTCAGGTCGAGAACGCAGTGTTAAGGATAACCGACATCGGCCGAGGGGTGACCGACGTTGGCGATGTCGGCAGATGTAGAATGGGGATAGAGGCTAATTTTAGTTTTCTGTTCATTTTGACATGCTGCCAGGGGTAAGGCTTATGGGAAAATGGTCGACAGGGGTTAAATAGGCGTGGGAGAATAAAATGGGGGTTAAGGGGACGATGACAAGGGTTAGACACAATTCTGGTGTCTACATTTGTCCCTTTTTGTCTTGTTGGTTGTTCTGGATGAACTACAAGACAAAAATAGGAGGTGGTTGCCCCAGGTGTGGGATAAGGTATTCCCCCTCAAAGCAAGAGTCGAGAGAAGGGAACTAGGAATCAGGTGCTAATTTGACAAAGAGGAGATGAAAAAGGGGTGAGGGTGAACGCTACAAAAGTCGTGATTATGCGCATACCACTTCATGAGATGGTCAGGTCAAATTGTCGCAGGTTAAGGGTTAAAGAGTGCCAAAATTGAAATAACTAGGCCCCAACATGTGGTCGTAGCTGATCAGGTTATTCAATCGAAGCTGTAGCTCCAATGGGTCATTGCGTTCCAGGTATCTCAGGCTCAGGAAGTGCTCCTAGAAACATGAAAAAGGCACAAGTAGTGCGGATCAATTGGCTCGCGATCCTATACTTGTGAGGGTCCAAAATATAGTCTATGCACAATTTGGCTAACCAGTCATGAGGTAGCATATAGGCAAAAACAACAAGGCAACATTGTCTTGGAAGTGGTCAAAGTCGGAGGAGATAGGTGTGATCTCCATGGTCATTGGTCGAGGGGGGAGGAATGGACGAAAGGATGTGGCCGAGCTAACCTCAGAAGACGTTATGTGATCTGAGTGCTGCCTACATAGCCCCTATTGGAAGGGCCTCAGGCCAATGTAGTTCTCCCTAGAAGGGAGGAAGGGTCAAAGGGATGGAATTGGTCTTGGTCGAGGGCAAGGTCATGGTCAAAAGGAGGAAAGAAGGTTTGTCCATCAGAGAGACAAATAAATGAGGGTGGTCGAGCTAACACCAGATGATGTTGTATCATCTGAGTGCTGCCTACATAGCCCAGGTCATAGGGCCTCAGACCAATGTAGTTCAAGCTAGTTGAGAAGAGTGGTCGATGATTGGTTTGGTCATGTGTCAAAATGATGAGGAGAAAAGATGTTACAGCCTTTTCCAAATGGTGTATTCTGTAACATTGGTTGAGGGGTCTTTCATCCCTAGAAATTTTCCATATTCGTGATGGATGTATGCTAAAGATGAATTGAGGTCTATTTATGCTTCAACAAGTATTGGTTTATGCGTAACATAAATTGCGTCTGGTTGATAGTTTCCATGTGTATTGGTGTCCAGAGAAACTATGGGAGTGGCCTGAAAAGAGAGTTGAGTTGAATTGATTAGGTGTGACAAGTGATGAAATTGAATGTTACCAAAGTGCAGAAGAAGTGGAAAGCATATTTCTCTTTCATTGACAAGGACCAGAATGACAATATAGATAGGGGTTATCAGAATGAAGAGCCCCATTCATGCATGACATCATTGACCATATGTTGTGTTAGAATGGTAATTGAATCACTTTAATATTAAAGTGAGCTCGAAGTCCCTTGAGCAGGTGTTAGGATAGGAGGAAATAGGGTAACCCATTTTTAAGAGCAGAGATAACCTTGCCCTTTTTTATGGGAGACCCTAAGACAACTATAAGTCAAGTCCATGACTCATTTTTTTTTGGTGTAGACTGATCAATGCGGGAAGTCTGCATAGAGATGTCATTGTGCTTGGTGGTCAGTTGTGAAGCTGATTGATGCGGGAAGCTTCTAAGATAGTGCTGTTTATTTCCAGATTAGTCATAGCCATCCTTCAAGGGATTGGTCTAGAATTTTGCTTAATATAAGGGCTTTTGAATAGTTGTCCTTCAAGGGAGCAGTCTATTAGCTACAGCAATGATATTATAGCTATCCTTCGAGGGAGCAGTCTGCCTTTTTAATTTGATATTGATATGGTGACCATGGATATTTTGATAGCTTGATTTGTTTTGACAGAAATGTGAGTCATGGATAAGATTATAGAAGGTCAAGGGCTCCCTTTTATTAGGACAAAGCATCCATACTGTATAAAAGGGTTATAGAGGAATTGTTAAGGGGAGTAGGGATGAAAGGAATTAGGACTAAGAGGATGGGGATTGCTCAAGGGATGAGATCAAGTTAAATGTCAAGTGAATGAGTACTCAACTAGTAATAGAATGGTCGCAGATGCAATGCATTAAGAGGCTCAGGTTTTGGTCGTCCATTAAGAGAGGACAGACAATAAGTCCCTGATCCATACTTGTGCGTGATAATGAAAGGTCCGAGCCAATTAGGGTCAAACTTGCCTCGTTTACTTTGCTCCATATTAGTCACGTGTTGATTCTCTTTGAGGATGAGGTCTCCGATATTGAAATCTCATTCTCACAGATTTTGTCATAGGCTCGCTTGATGCGATGTTGATAGACATGGAGATGATTAAGGGTAGTAAGACATCGCTCATCAAGTAACTCAAGTTGAGCTAAGTGATCTTGACAAAATTCATCGTTGGAAAGGATGTCATGTAGATAAATGCAAAGAGACAAGATCTGTACTTTGAGAGGTAGGACAACCTCTATTCCGTACACGAGAGAGAAAGGGGTAGCACCCGTAGAGGTTCGGATGCTAGTGCAGTAAGCCCACAAAGCGAAGGGAATGTGAATGTGCCAATCCCTTCCTGTGTCATTGACCACCTTCATGAGAATTTTAGTGAGAATTTTGTTGGAAGCCTCAGCCTGCCCATTTGCTTGTGGGTAGTAAGGCGAAGAGAAACTGAGCTTAATGCCAAATGAGTCGCATAGCTTTTGGATAGTTTTGTTTTGGAAGGACTTGCCATTGTCGGTGATGATCTTCACACATTGCTAAAAGTTCACTGCACATTGCTAGAGAGGTTGGGAGGAATGACAGAAAAAGATAAGAAGTCCACAAGTTGCTTATACCAATCATCTCGTGGGCTAGAGTCTATAGTGTTGATATGATTAATGTTAAGAGAGATATAGGAAGGCAACGACACACGATGCACTGTGATAAAAAGTCTGGATGCAGATGAGGAAGATGGGATATGTGAAGCGAGAGAAGCCATGGTGTCAGCAAACTTATTCATGGATCGAGGAATAGTCTGCAGGAGGTAATGGTCAAAAGATGCAAGGAGAATGTCAGTACGATTTTTATACCTTTGCAAAATTTCATTTTTACAGAGGTATGAACTGTTGACCTGATTGACCAAAGATGTTGATGGACTTGATGCTGAGAGAGAGGGCAATTTGAAATCCCAAAAGTAAAGCTTCATACTCGGCCATAATATTGGTACAATCAAAGTCGATCTTAAAAGATAGAGGCATGGGCTCCCCTTCGAGTGGGATGAGAATGACCTCAGCACCCCCATCGAGTTGACATTTGGAGCCATTAAAGAACATGGTCATCTGATAGACGGTGTCATCAGTGGAAAGAGTGGTGATAGATTCATCAGGAAACTCACATTGCGAAGGTTGATTTTCAGGAAGAGGGGCATCTACTAGTTGGTCATCAATGGTTTGCCCCTTGATAGATTTCAGTTGGATGAATTTGAGGTCAAACTCAGCAATCAACATGAGCCATCGAGCCATACGTTGATTCTGATATGGCTTGGAGTGCATATACTTGAGAGGGTTGGTGTGGGTGATGACAAAGGTCTTGTGATTAAGAAGATAATGGCAGAGCTTGGTAATGGCAAAGACTAATGCCAAATAGAGTTTCTCGATATGAGTATACCAAGTTTCATAGTCGACCAGTGTTTGGCTGATATAATAGACTGCTTGCTCATGGTGATGCTCGTCTCGGTGCGCGATCATGGCACCTAACAAATAATTAGTGGCTGAGATATAAAGGTAGAAGGGTTAGTCATCTTTAAGTGGAATGAGGACTGGTGGAGAGACCAGATAGCATTTAAGGGCTTCAAAATCCTCTTGACAGTCTTTATCCCATGTAAAGGAGACGTCCTTCTTAAGGAGATGATGAAAAGGTTGGCAATGGTCAAAAATCTATGAGATAAAATGGTGAATGGATTGGAGCTTCCCTTGCAAACTGTGAAGCTGCTTGAGATTGGTCGGGGGTAGCATTTTGAGGATAGCGTAAATCTTGGCAGGATCTATCTCAATGCCACGAAAAGAAACGATGAAGCTGAGAAGCTTGCCAGAGAGGACCCCAAAGACACATTTCTTGGGGTTGAGGTGAACGTTGTATTGAAGAAGACGAGAAAAAATGATCTTGAGAATGGTCAGATGGTCATGGCAAAGCTTGGACTTGCCTAGTAGGTCATCCACATAGTCCTCCATGATTTTGTGGAGGAGATCATGGAAAATGTAGGTCATGGCACACTGATAAGTGGCGCCTACGTTCTTCAAGCCGAAAGGCATGACTCGATAGCAGAAAGTCCCCCATGGGGTAATGAAAGTGGTCTTGTGCTGGTCTTTTAGAGCAATCAGGATTTGATTGTATCCTGAAAACTCGTCCATGAGAGATAGCATTTCATGGCTGGCCATAAGATCAACAAGCTAGTCAATGTTGGGAAGAGGAAAGTTGTCTTTGGGATAGGCTAGGTTAAGGTTGCGATAGTCCATGTAGATCCAGATCCCCCCAGTCACCTTAGTGACTGGGATGATGTTAGAGACCCACTGTGGATAATCAATGGGCTGGATGAAGGAGACAGAAAGGAGGCATTGAAGCTCCTCTTTGACAAGGAGGGCAATGTGAGGATGCATCTTTCGAAGCTTTTGCTTGACAGGCTTAGCCTCTGGTTTAGTGACAATGTTATGGGTAGCGATGGTGGGGTTGATGCCAGGCATGTCACCATAAGTCCAAGCAAAGGCCTTGCTATGGTCGGAGAGGAACTGGATATAGTCAAGCTGCTCCTGAGCGTCTAAAGATTGGCCAATCTTTAAGACATAAGGAACATCAAAAGAAGGAAGGTTGATGTCAATGGTTGATTCATTTAACATAACCTGGGTCTCAGAAGGGAGGGAGCACTAGAAGAAAGAGTCGTTGGTGCCCATGTAAGAAAGAATGGCATCATCGTCAACGTAGTGGACAGTGTGAATGGTCGCCGACTCATCTTCTATCATGCTAGGAAAAATGAGAGGGAGAGACCTAGACACCCCATTTAGCTGATAAGTCAGGGGTTCCAAGAGGATGGCGTTTATGCAAAAAAAACTAGGAGGGATGGAAACCACCGACTCCGTAGGTGAAGGAGGAAGAATGGGCAAGCGTGGAGGAGATTGGTCAATGGTGGGCTCAAGGCAAAGGTCTATAGGGTCTTGAGTGGGGTCGTGATATCATAGACCATACTGTTTCTTGGCATTGTCATCATTGAGTGGCTCAATAGGCTGATGGGAGCCCTGTTCATAGCGTTTGAAACTAAAACCCTTCCATGCACACCTATAAGGGTAAGTGTGTGCAAAGGTCGGGTTGCCAAGAAATGAGAAGTCTGATGTGAATGGTTGGGGTGAAGAGAGAGGGTTGCCATCAGTAGGAGCTTGATCAAGCCCCCCATAGACAAGGTTGGTTCAGAGCTGAGGAGGACCATAAGGCATGATCATCCTGATCTGATGGTCATAACTAAGGCTGTGATGAAGGCGTCCATACTCTTTTGGAGTTTGGAACATGTCTAAGGTCAGCAAGTGATACTCCCCCAATGAAAGTCTTTGGAAGATGTCTTCCATGGGGTTTGTGATCGTCACTTGAAGGGGAGGTGTGAGGGCGACCGCCTGTTGCGAACTGGTCAAAGATTTCGTAGATGGAGGCGGTGCCAAGATTGATGGCTTGATAGGAATGAGGACATCATTTGGATGGTAGGTGGTGTTACAAGTTTTGAAGGGTGAAGGGTCAATGGGAATGGTGTGGACTTGCCCATCGTGCTTGAATTTCACACAATGGTGTAAGGTGGAGGGGACACAGGCCATGGCGCGGATCCAGGGTCAGCCCAGCAACATGTTGTATTGAAACTCTCCTTTGATGATATAAAAGGGCTCCGAGACTGTGCATGGACCAATGCAGATGTGAAGGATGACTATGCCAATGGTTGTGGTAGTGATGTCATTAAAGGAGTGCAAGATTGCGTAAGTTTTGGAGACATAATTCTTGGGAAGAGCCAACTGATCAAAGGCATGGGTGGAGATAATGTTGATGCTGGTGCCTCCATCGATCATAACGTGTTTAATGTGTGTCCGATCAACATAGGCAGTGATGAAGAGGGCAGCGTCCTGATCTTTTGTGTTGGATGTGGGAATCTCAGAATCGCTAAATGTGATGGAGGCAATAGGGGCTAAAGAGTAGACGAGGGTAGCAAGTGGCTGGGGGTCCTTGGGTTAGACCTACGCTACCTATAGGGCTCTGATGAGGGCTTGGTGATGTTGAGGTGAGGTTTGGATGATGTCATAAAGGGACATCTTCATGGGCGTCTGGTGAAGCTGTTTCAACATGGAGTCATGGATTGGTCTGAAAGAAGAAGAAGAAGAGGAGGGTTGAGGCATGCCAAGGATAGAAATCTTAGGCTTGGGCAGTTGAGGTGGATTGACGAAAGGGTAGGTCCAAGGAATGGAGGCTTTTTATTTTGCCTTGTCCTTTTGTGACCTAGTGGTTATGTGAATGGCATTGATTTCAAAGATAGGAGGTGAAGGAGATAAATGGGTTGTAACCTATTGATGAGATGTTGATGAGTTTGAAGAGGTTGGAGGGTTATGAGAAGGAGTCAGGGGTCGATCGAGAGTGTCCTCAAAGAGAAGAGTGTCTTTCTCCAGATAGCGGTGAATGACAGCCTTGAGGGCACAACAAGTCTCAGTATCGTGTCCTAGCGTACGATGATATAAGCAAATCTTTGTGTTGTCGAACTAGGAGGGCTTAGATCTGAGGGGTTGGAAAGGCCTGATGGGTGGAAGAGTTATGCTGGAAGTCTACAAAATTCGATGCAAGATCAAAGAGTATGAGCCCACTAAAGGGTCTGTGCTCATCGATGTGTGCGATGCTGGTGACTTTTGCTTGGGCGAAGTTGGAGGAGGCTTCCGTACCACCTTTTGGATTGATAGTGCAGTGACAGGTAGAGACGGTACATTATTCATGAGAGGTACCGCCCCTTTGGGAGAGGGTATGCTAGCAGTAGGCAAAGGAAGTAGAGGAGGCAACCGGTTTTGATTAGAGGTCAGAGTGGGAAGGACTCTGGTCAGGGTCAAAGGATGAGGACCCAAAATGGAGGGCAAAGGTGATGGGGGAGGAGGAGTTTGCCTTTGTGGTTTGGTAGTCTTCTTTGATTTGATTTGAAGACTACTATTGGTCGAGGTCTGGTCTAAGTCCACCTTCACTTGTGGGTGAGTGAGGGTAGAAACAGGGTGAACATTGAGTGACTTGATTGGTTTAGACGGGGTAGATGAGGGTTTTGGTCCTGATGCAGTTGATTGAGGTGTAGATGGTCTAGAAGTGGAAGTTTGGTTTTTGTTGAGAGTCTTGGGAGATTTTGCCATGGGAGGATTAGCAGCATGAGATGAGAGGGCATGGGCATGTTGAAGAGCTGTGAGACGCTCCCACAATACCTGATGCTCCACTTTCCTTGAAGGGAGAAGTTTGAGCTTCTCCACTAATCGGGAAAATGGCTGAGAAGATGTTGGATGAGGTTTGGGTTCTTGAGAAGATGTTGATGGTTGTGGGACTGAAGGTGTGGTAGTCTCAGCCCCAAGGCATGATGAAGTCATGACAGGTTCATCCTTGGTTAGAGATGAAGGAGAGGTAGGTTCTTCCCTAGGTGGAGAAGAAACCAGAGAATGAGGCTCCTCAAGCGGGTAAAGGGTAGGGATGATGGTGCCCTCCACTTGCAGTCGAGGAGTAGGAAGGGTTGGGTCCTCCATGGGCAGCAAGAAGGAGGATGGTGAAACTGGTGGTGCTGGTAAGGTCAAGGCGTCCTCCAAGATGAGAGAGGTTGACAGAGAACTAACCAGAGAAAGAGGTTCGTCCACATGTGATGGACTAAAGGATGGACTCACCTCTTGAGGTTGGTCAGAAATGAAGGGCGAGACCGTATTGACTGTTTGAATGTTGTGTTTATGAGTGTTGTCAATCAAGGTCTAGACATTATTTTGAGTTGGTGGATGATTGGGGAATGGTTGTTTGAAGATGTCGATACCCTAATTAGGTGGTGCATTGGGATTGTCTAGGATGAGATCACCCTTTTCAAGCATGTCTTGGATTATGTTTTTAAGGGTTTTACAGTTACCCGTGTCATGGCCTTTAACACGGTGGTAGTTGCAAAATTCATTTTCCCTATACCACGTAGGGATGGCGCGTGAGGGATCAAATTATGGAGGTGGTCAGATCTGGGGAAGATTGAGGACCCCCTGTTTGACGAGTTTTTCTAGCACAGACGCGTATGATTCTCCGAGTGGAGTATACTATCATTGTACGTATCTCTACTAGAATTGGCAGGTGATGCTTTGGGATGTGGATGGTTCAGGCTGGTTAGTTGAAAGGGAAGAAGAGGAAGATCTAACGACCACAACATTTGCTAAAGCTTTAGATTTAGGATTGGATGAGGAAGGCTTAGAAGAGGGGTCATTGGTCTTGGAGTTGGGATTCTTGCTCCACAACTTGACTTTATTCTCCTCGATGGCACGTAACTCAAGTTTGCGGGCCATCGTGAAGGCTTCGTCAAAAGTGCGGAAGGTCTGAACCCTTAAGGTGGAAGAAATATGTTTGGCGCAGGGTTGGGAGAAAAGTTCAATAAGTTCAGGTTGGGGTAAGGAAAAGGAGAGTTGATTGATGAGGCCCCTCCATCGAGTGACAAAATCAGCAATGGATTCATCCTCAAATTGGTGAATAGAATAGAGGTCTGTGATTGAAACCTTCCTGGTGATGTTGATAGAGAAATGATCAAGGAAGAGCTGGGCCAGCTGAGTGAATGTGAAGAGGGAATGGATGGTAAGGGAGCTGTACCAATCAAGTGCAGCACCTGAGAGAGACATAGGAAACATGCGTAAAAGTAATGCATCATCGTGGGTGATAAGGTAACAGGCATGTCTGAATGCCCATAAGTGTTGTTGTGGGTCTTCCTTGCTTTGAAAATGAGAAAACTTAGGAAGTTCCCACTGGCTGGGATATGGCCTGATCGGGACAGAAGGATGAATGGGCTCATTGCAAATTTGTTCATATGAGAGAATATTGTATGAGCTGGAAATGGAGATCTCTAGGCTAGACATCTTGTCCATCAGCATTTTGATGATATCTACTGACGGATTGGTAGGTGGAATGCCCCCTAGATTGTAAGGCACTTGAAAGAGGCTAGAAGAGGCATACGATGTAGTCAATTGTACCAATAAGGGCGCAACGTATGGATGACTAGTTGTAGGGATAGAAGAGGAGACTAAGGATGGTTGGGTAGAAGGCATGGTTAGGTTCGATGTTGCCACGAGAGGTTGGTTAGTGGTAACATGGGCCAATGGATAGGTAGCCACCCTAGTGTTTATAGGAGCAAGGGTAGGTGGAATAGAGACGACCAGATTCTGAAAGGGGATAGAGAGTGGTTGAGTGGGCTGAGGTTGATAGGGGGCCGAAACCGTGATGGAAGTGGGCCCAAAGATGGAGGGAGAGGCCACACTTGGATGGTTGGTCAAAGGCTGGTCATTGGTTGAGGCAATAGCCTGGGTGTCTAAAGGTTGAACTACAAATGTTGTTGATACGGCCGTAGTCTCGAGAAGAGAGGTTGGCATTTCATAAATTAGATTGCCCAAGGAGTCTCACGTTCGGCTATTCACGAGATAATGCTGCAAGGCTTTGACATTGATGTCTAAGAATCATGCAAAATCTTGGTCCCCTTCTAGGACAATAGGAGTCTAGGTTGGGGATGGTCTAGTAGGAGTTCTTTTAGTCTCTGAGTGGAACTCCATTATAGGACTGGTTATGGACGGGGTAGACGGAAACGGATGATGCCTCGCGTGATCGACTAGAGCCTTGGCTTGGCTACGAGTCAGAACCATTCAAGGCAAGAAAGAATGTCCTCACAAGCTCAAACAAGCAGATAAAAATAGAAAAGATGAAGAACACAAGCAGATCCTAAAAAAAAAACCCTAGGAGTAAATTATTAGGATTATAGTGGCTTATGCCTTAGAATATGTGTAGAGGAAGATTGGCTTTTGAGTTAGGTCCTAGAAGAAGTAGTCTATGGATGGTTTCAGGTTAGTTATGGTGCTCAAAAGTTTGTGTTAGGCTCTGTACTTGACCTGGTGCTAAGGAGCAAGCTCCCCTCACTTCACAAGTCCAGTGATAAGCTAGTCTCGCTTAGCCAAAATATACTTCCCCTAGAGATTATCCTCTGCCAGAGAATAGAGTGGGCTTTCCCCTTGGTGATGAAATCCAAGTAAGATCGCCGAGACGGGTAAGGTATTCGCTGGGTGATGAAATCCCAATCGGGCCTTGTCTCAGGTAAGTTAAGATGTTTGTTTTGTGCAAGTGGTTTGGTCGTGTAACATAAAGTGGACTAGATTAATTCAATATGCGATTATTAATTACTAGGTGTGGTCTACGAAATGCAAGCAAACAGAAATGAATGCAAAGTGTTTTAATGCCCAAGTCAAAATATGAAGTTGGAATGAAAACAAGTTGAGAAAGGGTTGAAGAATATGATTTTTGACTAGTCTAGAAGTGCAAGAAAAGAAAGAAAAGTTCTTTTTATTCCTGCTTATGATGTCATTTAGAAGAGACGAAAGAGGTGAAAAGGGAGAAACCTAATGCACCTATATGAAAAGAAAGAAATAAAGAAAGAACCCAAGGAAGGTCCTAGGGTCCCACCGGGCGTGCCAAAATGTTTCTATGCTATATCGCTTTCTACATTCAAAGAGAGAATAAGAAACTAAGAAGAATGGTCAAGGTTAGATGTTACCTGGATGTAGTCGTGCGCACCGAAAACAGACGTTGGAAGGTACTCCTCTTTGGCTATGGAGGAATGACACCTGAAAAGAAAAAGAGACTAAAACATGAAAAATGTTAGATGAGGAGATGGTGGGCTGTCAAGAAAAATCTTGATCCCTGAAGTACGAAGACTTCCTTGAGGGATATCAACCCACTGATTAAAAATAGAATATTTGACAGAAATAGAAATAGTGAAAGACAGAATAAAAGAGATAAAAGACAAAAAGTAAAATGCGTACTTGATATATGCAAATTGCTCTACACAGTCGCTGGTGTCGGTCTCTGTGCCGGCGTTGGTCAAAGAAGGGTGCCAACGTCGGTTAAAGTGTCGGTGTCGATAGGGGTAATGACCGGCGTCGGTCGGGGCAGCAGTTTTTGGACGGGGTCTGGTCGGGTCTGGACAGGGTTTTAGGATTTCAAAATGGTCTGAAGTTTTCGTCTATGGGTTAGGGAGTCAGAGGGATTGTTTGGGGGTTTGTGCAAAAATTTGGGTAGAGTTACAGACTGAAAAGGGTGGATAGAGGTGATACAGGAGGAAGTCAAGTCGGGTTTATGAATCTAAGTCGGGGTGGTAATATTAAAAAAACAATAACTAGAGAACAAAATAAAAGCATAGAGGAGACACTTACTTGTTACATGTTGAAGACAGAGTAGGAGACATAATTGATGTTGTCAGTGTGTTGCAGAAGTTTAATGTAGCAGACCTCCAGTGAGATGACTAAAGCAGAATACCTATACTGAAGAGAGAGAATATGAGCGATTTGATTGCAGATTGATTAGATGCAAAAGTTGGCTGATCCTTTTGAAGGTCGAATGAAAGAATGTTTTGATGTAGAAGGTCCGATAACCGATCAAGAAACTGATTGGAAACCGAATAATGAATAATAGATAATGGATAACGGATCCTACATTCAGGTCGAGAACGCAGTGTTAAGGATAACCAACACCAGCAGGACCACTGACATCGACTGAGGGGTGATTGACGTCAGCGACATCGGCCGAGTAGTGACCGACGTCAGCAGATGCAGAATGGGGACAGAGGCTAGTTTTAGCTTTCTGCTCATTTTGACATGCTGTCAGGGGCAAGGCTTGTGGGAGAATGGTCAACAGGGGTTAAATAGGCATGGGAGAATAAAATGGGGGTTAAGGGGAGGACGACAAGGGTTAGACACAATTCTGGTGTCTACAGTTACAACCATCGATAGGGGTGGTAGTAGGAGAGGTGTAGGCCTTGGCTTAGGAGAGAGTTGTACATTTGGCTACCATGATGCAACTAGGATAGGTATATGGCTAGGTGGCCAACCTATAGGGATAGGTGATATGATTAAGATCTCAAACATCCTATTTATAGTGTATTACTTAGGGGGGATTATCCCAGACATTTATGGGTAGCATAGCTAGGCCATGAGATAGACATGATAGAGCCCAATATTAGAGCTGGAGTGATGTATTTTTGTACTTTTTGTATAAAAAACATATGATATATATAGATATTTTCTATGTTGATAGTTGGATGTTGATCTTATGTGTTTGTATTATGGTTATGGGTGTGGATGCATGGATATATTTATTTCTAGCACATGTATTTTGATTTTTTTGTATATGCTATAGGAAATATATGTGTTGTGTTTTAATTTCTATAATTATGTAGTACACATGCATGGTAAAAAAGAAATAGGTGAAAATGACTTTGGAAAAGTATAATTAATCCCAAAAAAATGTACTGCACATTATTTCATGTTGGAAAATGTGTAATAACAATAAATGATTAAGTATAAGAAACAAAAGAGTGGTAAAAGGGGAGAAAGTTTTTTTAAAACTATAAAAGAGATTTTGGCGCCAAATTAAAATAAGTAAAATCACACTAAATCACATTGAAAAGTATGAAAATAATGTAATAAAATGGAAAGCACATAAAAGAGAAATGGTATACAAACAAATAAATTAAGTAAATAAATCATACTAAATAACATTGGGAAGTATAAAAAATAATTTTTTTTTGTAAAGGTCTTAAATCAATCACTTTAATTCAAGTTGGGAAGTATGAAAAACTTAATAAAAATGGTTATATTCTTACATGCAATCAAAAAATAATAAGATAAAAGATGAAAGATTAATGAAGTAATAATAGAACATACTAAATCAAGATGGGAAGAATGTCAATGATGTGTAACTCATAATCAATCACATCTTATCTCTTATTTGACACATGTAATTTTGTTATAACTTAGATTATTGTAAAATATTGTGAGGAAGGCTAGGTTCTATCCATGGTCTTACACTACAACTCACAAAGGGAACACTAATGAGGTGGAAATAATGTGAAAATATGGTAAAATGGGAATGTTTGGAATGGTAAGTGTGAAAATTTGGTGATTTTTGAGGAAGGCCAGGTCCTATCCATGGTCTTACAATGCAACTCACAAATGGAATCCCTAAAGGAGTGATTAGTGAACAAAACAATATTTCTCAAGCAAAAATATTAAGATTGTAAGAAGTGAAAAAGGGAATGTAAAAAGCATAACTTAGGCATATTATGAGAAGACCTTAGGAGATATGAGGCATACTAAGGACATGAGAAGATACTAAGTGACTAGTGACCATCAATAGATAGAAGATAACTGTTCATTATAGACATAAAGTGACATAGGCAAATAAGTGTGCAATTAAGATTAACTTGTTGTCACCAAATCTCACACCCTAAAAGAAGGTGTTCAAGCCTCTTCCAAATTTGGGCAACATGGGAACACTTCCAGGTATTTGGGTGTACTATGGTGGAAGTGAGCCTCTAGGTTTAAGGGCTAGCTCCTTGAATGTGTCTTGAAATGCTCACACTTATGCTAACTAGTTCTTATGGGAAAAGAGTTATGATTTACATGAAATTAACCTATTATAGGGGGTGATACACCAATATTTTTTCCATATGACCATCATACTTTATTTCACTAAGAAACAAGGCATTCAAACTAACTTCCAAGTCCTATAGGATCTAACATGAGTATTTAAATGTAGAGGTGTGATGTGTGAAGAAACATAAGGAAAATGAACCATATGGTATATTTCACACTATAAGGAAAATAATACACTTAAAAGAGACATAAAACACTTGAATACACTCTAAATGACCTATTAGAATAGGAACTCTTGCACAAACATGAAAGGATAAGGGAAGAAAAGATACTTAGTTATCACTTTGCATCACCATAAATCACTTGAAAACTTAGAAAATTACTTATAAACTTGAAATCATATTTCCATTAATTTTCAAAGTAAAAATATGACATCATTCCATTAGGCCTTCACCATACATGGAGTATAATTAGATTACAAAGGCCAAAATGGTAGCTACCTATAACATTTAAGAGAGAAGTGGGAAATATAAGTCCAAAGGTCACTTGAATACTTGTCATGTTGAGAGGAAGAGTTTCATGTGCATTATAATGGAGTGGGAGATAGACCATGAAGTGTATGATAGGATGAATAGATCTCCAAACTATGTAACTCATGAAAAGTGGCATAGTTCTCATTCTGAACAAGAAAATTGTCTTCATCATTCACCTCTTTTAGAATTCCCCAAAATTGAATAGGGATATATCTCATTATTGAAATGAGAGGTAGGGGTTGTATAAATGTTTTTACATGCATTTGATACATTATTAATCATCTAGAATCTTTTCAGAGTGACTCATCACTACCTGTAATAAAAGAAACTCCTTTTCAATCACCCCTCACACTTGGCCTCAAAATTGGCTTTAATTTTCTAATAAAATCCATTAAATGGAGTTGATGAAAATTATAAAGAGCCTCCATGGCCTTATATTTATTAGGTACACCTTAAATAGTCTCCCACTTGAAGTTTTGACACTTCTCACCATCTTACTCACTTTGCTAGTTTTGACTGGCTAAGATGAAGCTACTAGTATACACTTAGGAGATTTTTTGCTACAATAAATTGACATGAGGGGTTATCATAGGTGCTAATACTTCTCTTATAGTTTGTTTCACTTATTTAAACCTCCTATACCCTGCATAATGCACAAAATAGTCAAATAAATCCACTTTATACCCTGTCTATATAGATGAGAATCAACTCAACTGGATGTAAATGGTCTCTAGAGAGTCCTCTATGGGTTTAAAGTATTTTTGAAGCCATTTTTATTTTTTTATATATATTTTCATCTCCATTTCCTTCATTGAGTCTATAATTAGGGTTTGTGAGGGTTTTAGGCTCATTCTACTCTTAAGCTTTGTTCATAGAGATGCAACATTATAACTATAGTCAAATTCTAAAAGGGTAATTTTTAGGATCCCTATTAACCTCTTAAAACTCCTTAGATCTCTATGCACAACATTAGAGAAGATATAAGCTTCCAAATTTACCTTATCGAGCTTGATTCCTCATTTCCCACAAGCTTAAATTGGTTTTCTTGAGTCAAAGTGAGATTTCCTATGATTTACACTACATTCTAAAAGATTGGATACATCTATAGTGATACTATAAAAATCATCCAATCCATTTTATTGATCACCTAAGATTATAAATTAATTTAACTCCCCATTTAGATTCTAAGCCTAACCATGCTTAATAGGCATGTCTATAACTTTAAGGGTCTAGGCCACCTTATTGAGCTTACTCCTTCTATGATATGTTTATCATGTTTTAATAGGTGTCATATAACTTCCCACACCTAACTTAAAGATTTTATAATCCTTTAACTTACCTTATCACCTTTCTTCTTCAGAACATGCCAATTTGTGTTCTAAGGGAGTAACCTTTATCTAAGACAAAATAGAGGGTACTTCCCCTATTTGAACATAAAAATTTTGAGGGAATTTTTTAAGTCATATGAATTATATGTACAATATTTGGTCCCTTTATCAAGTCATTAGACCTTCCAACTTTCTCAAAATCCAAAAAAAACTATGAGGAAGGTAGACTATGTGTAGGGTTTAGGGTGCAGACTATATGACTATGTCATTAGGATCCTCTCTCTAATTTATATTCATCATGAGAGTATCCTATGAAAAAAATTATCCTTATGAATATTTTTCCATCTCTATTCCTTACTCCAACCTCCTACATACTCTTCATACTTTTTGTTTAGTCAAGACTGAGTGTAATTCCTAATTGTATTTCTTTTTTTAGAGGGCACCTATAGGTAGTCCTATATGGATTAGACTTTGAAAACATTACATGAGCCATATTTAAACCTTATAGTATCATATATTAATGATTTTTACCTTTTCATTAATTTTTGGGCTATACCAACACTAAGAACCCTAATTCTTTTGCTCTTTGCCCCTCACAATCAACTACAATTGACTGTGTAGGGTCTTGTAGGTGTTTTTTCTCCTTGAAACCTATGTTATATAAACCATGGGAGCCATATGAGATCTTATGAATCAATGTGAGATTATATGTGTACTTATTTTTGTATGTGTTCATACTTAATATCACACTATGGACTTGTGAGAGCTTGCAGTTAATTGTAGGTCAACATCTTAGGCAAAAGACACCTGTAGGTGTGTATAGGACCCAAAACATAGTATATCATCTTCTCTTGATGAAATTTATGATCTTTGATATTAATTCTCACTTTATAAGGTCATTAAAACATGAGGGTATTCCTTTATTATCACCTTGAGATGTTAAGGTCACCTTGAATCTCCAAGCCCTATAGATATTACTACCTGAATTTAGTGGCCAAAGGGGCATCTTTGGGCCTTTCAACAACTACCTTCCACTAATCATACCCATCCCATATTTTATATAGTTTCTCTTCTATGATATGGATATAAAATTAGTGAATTTAGAGTGATCAAAACTCAACATGGCATTGTCATAATCATCTCCAAAAGGGATAGGTGCTCTATTTTCACATTTTTGGGATAAGGTCCCAAAATACAATTATTTCATCTTTTAAAGGTAATCCCCTATCTCATCTTCCAATATAGAATCATAAATAGGTATAATATTCTATTTATAAAAAATTAGGACTTTAATAATGGTTCTATATGACACTTCTAAGTCTCTGTTAATACCATCTATAGGTGGATCCTATAACATATAGTCAGTGGGGTGATATTTCAAATAGTAGATAGTGTATGGGGTTATAATCCATTTTGTCCTTTCTCAAATTTATCAAATTTATTATATTCATCTTGGATATGTTGAAACCTATTTACATACTCTCACTCTGATGTGTTCATTCTTTATTGAAGCACATGTAGGTGGACATTCATGGTAGACTATGTGGAAGTGTTGCATATGAATGTCATAGTGTTTTATTTACCACTTGAGATCTTAGATAACTACCTCATGTTTCTAGAAGATATATCATATATTTTAAACCTTCATCTCAATTTTTTGGATGTTCTCAAATCCTTTACAAGTCATGGTTGATACTGAGGAGCAGTTGAGAATTGATTGTGCATCCAATTGAACTATAACCTCAATTATGCTCACCTTAGAGGTTGAAATTTTTGAAATAATGATATTGTCATAACCTTATTGGGATGAATAAGACACCATATCACATTTTATTTAATCCATTTTATAGAAAGATACTTTCTGCAAATGGTGAAATTAGAGTGCAAGTTCATTATCAACACCTTCATACAAAGTGAGTTGTTTGAGCTATCAAATCCATTCCAAATGTGATTAAAAGCATGGATAGCATGAAATAAAATATTAAAAATAATTTTTATGCAAAATAACCAACTATATTGTATGGAATTGTTTAAACAAGAGCAAAAACTATAGGGTATGGGAAACAATGAGCAAAAAAATACAGTCAACTTGATAGAAATGATTCATAAATAAAAGTTTACCAATCCTTGAAATATTTTTATTAAAATGAATCTCTATAATTCTAATTTCACGTCCCAAAGGAATTTGACCTGGAAGTTCTCCAACTGACTATACCAAGCACAAACTTGCTGACTAGTTTTATGTGTCTAGAAAAGAGATGAAGGAAAAAAATAATTTTACATAAAATTCGGATCTTAAAAATTATTTAAAGTTTTGAAATGTGTTTTAATAATATAAATAGTCATCTCAAAACCTTATCCCATGTGCCACATTCTCTCGTGGGCCGTATAAGTGCCAAACTCTTCATTTTTAGGTTGATTTCCTAATTTTTAGTTAGATATCCTAAATTTTTTAGATGAAATACCATTATTAATTGGTAATATGATATATTTAACATTTTAAGAAAAAATAAGATACTTGGGCACCTTGAAAACCATGCCACTTGTAGTTATGACCCCTAAATGGCTCCTAAGTGACTCAAAATGACATATAGACTAATTAGACCATGGAAAAGGATAAAATGGAATTAAATTAAATTAAATACTCTATAAAAAACCCTATTAAAAAATATTATACCCTTATATAAGATTTTAATATAGGGGGTTGACCCATTTTGACTTGTCATCAAAATAGTCAACATAACTCATGTAAGTAGTGTTGAACAAGAAAAGTAAAATAGACTTACCTTCCCACGATGTGTTACCCACTCCTAAGGAAACCTTATATATCCATTTATATAATATTAATATTGGGTCCTTGCATGATAAATTTGGTAACATTAAAATATTTTTTTATTCTCCTTTTCTAATCTACTGGCCTACCACACCCTAATAGACCTCGACTCTATCGTGAGGCCAACTATGGAGTTTGAGATTTGATTAGAACAAGGAGATGTGCTTATAATCACATAATTTAGTGTTGTTTGAATTTGTATAACTTTTAATGTTGCCTTTTAGATCATTTACTTTTGTTAAATGATTTGGATTTTGAATGTTTTTATGGCTTTTATGATTCCTCCTTCATATGGACTTGGAATGACCAATCATGAGAGATAGAGTGATACACACGAATGAGTTTTGGGATTGGCTAAAGGAAGATAAGTATCCAAAGATAATATTTACTAGAACACTTAGGCTTAATGATGAACTAGCATGTTATCTCAAGTCTCAACCACATATATGCTTAGTTTGTGAAAGGGAATAAAGGGGACTAAAAGGAGATACAAAGGTAGACTAGTAAAAGGAGATTATAACAAGAGGAATTGTTTTCTAATTGATCACATGGTAAACAAAGAATTACTAAAGAGATAAAGGTTTATATAACCAAATCACAATAACAATTATCTATGTTTATAGAGATAAGAGAGCAAACAATCATGAAAAAGAACAAGGTAATCATTAAATATTGAATTCAAGAAGAAAAGAGAAGAAAAAGAATGCAATGAGGAAAAATATATCCATAGAGAACATAATGACCTTATAAGTAATATAAATTATGAAAACAAAGTCACCATGTAAGATAGATAAGAATTTAACACAATGTCAAATGATATAAAATAGATAAAATGTAAAGTTAGAGCACACATCCAATCTAAATGAAAATGTACGAACACCATGAATATGTTCATAATCACTAATATATTTGTCCACACACATTATCCATAACATCTGATAAGTATCTATGAAGTTTAATGTGAATTTCAACTAATTTCTCATCGATCTTCAGTGAAAGTTGAGAAATACTTCATGTCAAATCTCCTCGATGAAAAATGTAGGAATGATTGAAGGATAATGTTGATGACGGATATCATGTAGGGGATGATCAGAATAATGCATGGGAATGGTTTCTATATGAGATGAAGGGATCACTAGTGTGGAAGGTGCCATGAGTGAGGGACTCATGGGTGGAAAAGGATCCGTGGGTGAGAGAAGGTCCATGGGTGAGGGAATAATAGGTGGAGGAATAGTAGATGAAGAAGGGAACATAAAAGGAAATGGAACCATAGGAGGTGGAACCATGGGGGAAGAATGGGGAGCCTTCTTATGATAATTACTAGTGGGAGGAATGGTAAAAGGTGTAGGAATGGTCAGGAAGTGATTCATGAGATGCTACTAAAGGATATGATAATGATCAGTGTGATGTGTGCCACATTGGTACTAGAGACAATATACCTCTCCATACTTAGGAAGATACTCAAGTATTTATTTTAGGGGAGATATAGCCTTGTCTGAAGGCTGAGGAGTAGTGGAATGTAAAGTATCGATATATTATCTCAACTTATGATAATGCATGGATGAATGATTATTTATGCCATGAAAGCAACATACATTCCCATGAGTAGAATTGGTAGGTATAATAATAGGAGGAAGTGTAACAGAAGTTGAAGGAGCTTGGTATAGGGAATAATATCTATTCTAATGACTGATAAGTTTATGAATGTCACAATAGGATGATTGATCCATTTGGTGGAGAAAGGATCCAGTTGTGGTAAAGGGAGTAAACCATCACCAAGAGAAGGTAGGTTTGGTGTAGATATTGGATGAGGATTGATGGAAGGAGAAATAGGATAAAAAGTAGGAATAGACTCAATTAAAATGGGTGTAGGAATGGGATCTAAATTGGGCTCTATTGAGGAAGGGGTGGGGTCCATTGAAGGATGATGAAAAGTCACATGCATCTTAAGGATACGTAGGCTATAGGGGTCATAATATCTAGCCAATAGGGACCAACCATAACATGATCCATAAGCATACTCCTACGTGGTTATTTAGAAATTAGAAGTGTTTGCGCCATCTCTACCCTATGATAAAGAATAAAAATAATAAAATTAGGAATGATATATGATGGAATATAGAAATATATACTAAAATATTAAAACAAAGAGGAATCATAATGAATAATCTCAACATCTCAAGCCTGAACTAGACCTCCTAAGAATGGATCATCTAAGGTATAACCATCATCATAATTAGGTGTATGGAGATCAATGGAATAGTAGGGATAACATTATCATCTGATGTGGTGTGATGAATGGAATCCTAATTCTTAGATAAGACAATGGGGATGTCATCATAAGGTGGTTGATGATAATGAATTTGAAAAGAAATGATAAGCTGAGAGGTGAGATGAGGTGAGAGATCAAAAGTTTTTATCTTAAGATTGATCTCATCAGGCTCATTGTCATCAAAATATAAGAGGTTAGGGGGATTATTCCCAATGATTTTGGGATGACCATTGTAACCTTGAGTGGAATTGATGGGAAAGTTAAATTGTTGAGATTCATGAAATGTAATGCTTGGTAAGGGTTCAAGGGTAGGAATCTTGAATACACCTCAGTCTTATAATTATTCAAAAATATAAGGGTTAGTGTCAACCTAAATCCTATAAATGGCTCCATTATGATTAAATTTGATGCATTGGTAAATGGAAGAGGCAACTACTCTCATATGATGAGTCCATGGCCTACCAAACAAAATGTTTTAAGATAGAGGAAAGTTAAATATCATCACCTTCACATGAATAGTGAAGGTGGGATGGTAATGGGGAACCACACACAACCTAAAGGAGACATTTGCCTTCAATCATAGCCTTGAAATGGTGTGTGTATTTAATATTACATTCTTAATATCCAAGGGTTTTGATAAAATTGAGAGAGGCAACACAAGTTCTAGAACCCTCATCAATCAAGGCATGCTTGACTTGGATATCACCAATTTCAATATTGATAAATAGAGGAGGATCATCTGCATGAAGCATAATCTAATTAGGGATCATAGAAGAAATGGGAAATTTTAGGGAAAGATAAGTTTCCATTATTTCACTAATATGTATGGACATCTCTTTGCACTATTGTAAAATAATATCTTCTGATCCGAATAAGGTTGTTTCACATCCTGCTAGGGGAGGATGAAGGATATTCATTTCTAATAAAATATGCATGAGATGATTATAATGATGTGGAGAGGTCCTCATAAGTTTTATAAATGATATTTTGGATGGGATATTAGTGATATCCATGATAAGATCCCACTTATTACAACCCATAATAATATTATTGAAAAGAGTGCATAGTGTTGAAGGAGGTCCTTAAAAGGAGGAGTTGAAGTACATGTGAATTAATGTTTATAAGAGATATATGGTTTGGTTAGAGGATAATTTAGTAGATTATGTTGAGATGATGAATTATTTGATGTAGGTGTCATTTGAGATAACTTAGAAGAGGTGTTAATAGAAGCTTGAGTGTCATTGGTATTAGGTAAACAATATGGAGGGATGGTAGAAATAGAATGAGAAGTTTATTCTAAGGGAGGATTTTGAATTGGTTCATCAAAATATATAAGTTAATCTTACCACAAATCATTTAAGTGAGTTGGAGAAGAATATTGGATAACATAAAATGCATGAGGTAATAGAGTAGTGTAGATGGGTTGAGGGTCAATAAAATCAACCACCCTTTGCATGTTAGTCATATTAATCACATTATCTTTAAGATTTGGGTCAAGAAGACTATCAACATTATTGGTAGAATGTGTGGGTTTGTCTTGGGTATCTTAGTGATTTGTAAGAGGATATTTATAGATGGACAAATGAGCATTAGCATGATTCAAAGCTTGAGATTTAGTATGTGTTTCATGGGATTCGAAATCAATGTCATATGATTGTTGGAATTGACAAATGATAAAATCATGGTTGAAATTGGGACCAAGAAGGAAATACATAGAATATTTATGAATTTGTTTATAGGTCTCATGAGAATGACCCCAACTATCATGAAAGAAACAAAATTTATTAGGATCATACCAAGATTTCATAGGATGAGTGGGATCAAGTTATCTTAGGAGAGGCCTTGGTATACATTTTAGTAATTCTACTAAGGATAAAGGTTTATTAAAATTGATGTTATTGGTTGAAGATAAATGAGGATTGGTGATTTGTTTAGGAGGGGAAGCTTGTTCTAAAGATTGGTTAGGAATAACAACTTGAATAGTGTGAATAGTATCTTAAGAGTCAAGACACCATCATTGGTAGCATGATGATTATTATTATTGACTAACATGCAAGTACCCATAAAAGGTTAAGATGGATCAAATTTATGTATAAGGAAATCTTGATGCTTTGATTGGTCTTCCTCCAAAGTACGTGAAAAGAGAGTTTGGACTTGATATTACAACTTGGGAAAAAGAACATTGGTAAAGAGATGAAAGAGGTTATCATCTACCATATTATGTTCACTTTTGTTATACAAGGACTTCCTTCATTTAATGAAAAATTGTGTAGTTTTGGTCTCAATTAGTTTACAATTTATAAAATGGACCAATGTATTCTTAGGGAGATCACTAGTTTGGAACTCTTGGACTAAAGCATGTACTAAATCTTCCAAACTAGTAACTATAGAGAGGATTACAAAGCAAGTTAGTCAAGAATTAGTCCATAAATAATGAAATATGCATAAATAACTAACTAACCAAGCCTATATATTCCTATGGGAATTAAAAAGGATATAAAGAAATAAATAAAAGAAAGCAAAACCATATTACCTTCCAAAATGGATTCACCATGCCCATGTGGCTTAAAAACATGTTCTCCCTTGATCAAGCATCCTTTTCTTTGTCAAGAATGGTGGTAAGAGCAAATGTGAGCATGATAAAATAGTTGTGCCCTAGTAGGGTGAATCTTGATCATTGATAAAGAATAAATAATTATTTTTCCCCTATAGAGATAATTTGATTTGAGCATTGTTTTGATGGTGGACCCCAGCATGGGCAATTGGTAAGTAAAATAGCTAAAGGATATAACCCAAAAGATAGGTTAAATAAAGTGGGAAAAAACATACATACGATGGTGTAATGTCTTAGAAATCCATATAGAACCAAGCATATGAGAATGCACAAAGTGATGAGAGAGATGAAAAGAAGAATGGAGATAGCTGAGTTGACGTCAATATAAATTGAGTGTTGCCTACATAGTTCCATTGACTCATGTTCCAACATGAACTTTAGGCCAATGTAGTTCACCTAAGTTTGGGAGAGAATGGAATGAGGAATGATAAAAAATGGCCAAAAATTGATTAGACTGATCATTTATGTGAATAGATGCATGTCTGAGCATAGACAAAGAAGCCTGACATGCATGTTACCTGGAAGCCTAATTCCATACGATGAGCCTAGGTTTTATAGAGTGTTCTTGAGAATCATTTATTGGATCTGATGTTGATGTTAAGACATTGAAACATGAGCACAAAGTTCTTGTTATAGAAAAATAAATTAGGCATCATAAGTATGAATAACTTAGAATGACATAAGATTCTAATCGTATTGAGCCAATTTAAATGTGAATACCTATAACTAAGGATAATGGTAAAATAATGAAAAAAAGTAGAGGTACAGTGATTTACATTTAAACAAAAAAGTAAAAAAAAAGATAAAGATAAATATAAATGAACCTAACTTGAAATCAAGATATGATCTGAAGTAGGAACAAAAATGTTTAAAATAAAAGGCAAGAATGTCTTAACAACATGAGTCCAAGATATGAATAATCAAGATCTATAGGGACCATCAAGGCATTCTTGAACATAAAAGACAAAAGTAAAGTCAAACAAAAAAACAAGACAAAGAAACATAAGACCAAGAATGGAACAAGAAGTAATAAAAAGAGAAAAGGAGAGGTGTGAAAGCACAACAAAACACCAAGAAAACCCAAATAAACAAACACAATAAAAAACAAAGTTAATGCAGTTTAAAGACAAATGTTCATGCATGTGTAGTAGAGGTGTTACTTGCTACCACATCATAACAAATAATAATGATAGAAGGGGGAAGAGAATAAAAGGAAGGGGTTAGCTGCGCTGACTCCATATGTATAAAATAAGTAGATGTTGCCTACATATTTCCATGGATGCACATTCCAACATGAACTTCAGGCTAAATGTAGTTCTCCTAGGGAATGGGATAGAATAAAAATTATGATCATAACAACATGATTAATGTTATAGAAGAATATTGAAGATATGAAAAATAAATGAGAATGGTCTGTCAAATAAGAAATTGAGGAGATGAGAAAGAATGATCTTGAAAAATGGCAAGTGAATGGGACAAGATAAGATGAACTAGTGTTTTTGTGCTTGCAAAATGGTAAGAGCACTCAAAATTAATAATTTCTCACAAAACGGTGAGAGCATTTAATCTTAATAGTTTCTCACAAAATAGTGAGAGCATGGGATGGTAAAATGGGAATGTAAAAATGTACAAAAGTGTGAGATAATGTTTTTATTATTTTTAGGATCATGTTTTGATGTTTTTGGTTTTTTCAAAGTATTTATAATGTTTTTGGTGTTTTTTGGATAAAATATGCATAATATGGGACCATTTAGTCAAGGAGATTCACATCTTGAGAGTAGAGGTTCCAATAAGACAAGTAAGCTGACTGCAATAGCCCATGTTCATAAATCAATGAGAACAAGGTTAGGGGGGCTGAGGTGACCTCAACATGAATTTAGAATGACTTACATAGTCATGAAATGACCTCAAGTCATAGTAATTCCATCCACACAAAATATAGGGGAAAAACAACTAAGTCTTAACAAGTTCTCAAATCTGACAAATGGCCAGTCAAATGAAAACAATGAAGGCAAAGTGATGTAGCAATGCATGATAAAAAAGTGTTGCCACTAGTTTTCCCATAGGTGGTTATAACTAAGATACAATGGCATAGGTCAATGATACTAATTTTCTCATAGGCAGTTATAATGAGTAGCAAGATTGGTGAAACATTGATTTGCCCATATGTGGTTATAATCAAGCTCACATAAACAAATATGGATATAAGATAAAATATACCTTGTTAGATCAATTGTCACACTAATTTCATAGATTGTCATTATAAACATATATTTGATTGATTATTGAAACCTAATTAGAATCCCCCCAAAAAAGGTGTGAGAAGAACCAAAGTTACCAAGATCAAAATAGGATTAGATAGGATGACTAAAAATAGACTTTGGTCTAGATAGGAATAGAATGATAGGATGGCATGGAATTCCTAAGGATAATGATGGTTTGATAATTGGGTTAAAATGGTAGGATGGTTTCCCCCAAGTGATGGGGTAAATGGTTGGGATCTATAATGGCAAATGGATATGTAATAACGACAATGGCATGAAAATGAAATGGTATGGTACATGTTTTTGGCCTGGGTATGGTTTTTTATTCTATTTTTCTTGTTGAGATGGAGATGCACATCCTACTCAATAAATTATAAAAATAGAATACTTGATCATGTCAATTTTTATCACACACCTCATTATAATAACTACTCTGTTAAAACTTTGATGCAGATTTGGTTGTCAAGAATGCCTTTGTGATCTTCATTGTTCATTGATTCTGATTCCTTCAAGCATTGAGACAAGGTATATTTTTAGCCTCTATAAAGGAAAGTGTGGTCATGGATGGTAAACAAGGAAAAATAATGGATGGTAGGTTTGATTGTGAAATGGAATGAAAAATGATAATGGAATGTGGAATAGTGGGAAAAAAATGAAGATCATGACTTTCAGTCACATGTAATGTTGTTAATGTCAAATTTGACATAATTTTGGTTGCGGTGAGGCCAAACACCTCTAAATATACTCTTTATAGGACCATCATATTATTATATTACTTGATATTGAGAGTAGCCACCATCTCATTAGGCTGTAGATTGGAAGCTATTTTGATTTGATCTTTGATTTTGTCTTCATCAAGCAGTGAAGAAATTTTTTGCTCCGCTATTGGTGCCTCAAAGTGGTTTTCACCAATGAATTTTTCTTGATTATCTCGTATCACCTTTGAGAAGGTTTCACTAAGGAATGTGGAATTTTGACTTTGATTGTCTTCTAATGCTTCTAAAAAAGTCTCACTAGAAGATGTTGAGTTTTAACTTTGATTGTCCCCTAGCACCTTCAAAAAGGTCCCACTAGGAGAGTGTTATTTTGATACATGAATTTTTTCTTACCCTCCTTTCTCTTCTTTAACTAATATGTTTCCATGGATGTAGTTCAACAAAGTGTGATTCTATCATTCCTGATCAACACTTAGGGGAGGTAGAATGTCAATAATATGGCTATCTTGGTTGATGGTAATAGCTTGTGGAATGGTAATGGAATGGGGAGAGGATACACAATCCTCATAGAAGATACTATGGGAACTTGTGTTGATTCTAAATTAATCATCCTAAAAAATTGAAGAAGGATCACAAATATATTCAAATTGATTTGTAAGGTAATTATAACCAATGTTGTAATAACCAATAGGATAATCTATTTCTGACTTTGATTTTGAAGTAATGGACTTTGAATCTAATGTCATAATTAATTTTGAGTCCATTTCTGATGCTAAATCCAATGTTGGTCTAAAAATGAAACTTAACTCGAATATTGATTCTTCATCTGATATGGTTGTTTTGATAATGTTCTATTGAATGCTAAATTTTTGATAAGTAATGGCCTATGATGGCATAATGGGATCAATAAAAACTTATTCATCTTGGAAGGTTTAAAAATAGACTAACTCATCTAAGTGAAGCCCCTTACAAATAGGTAACTACTCAAGGGATACCTCGACAAAATCATGTCTATCAAAGTGAGACTCCTCAATGAGTGGGAAAAGATCAAGAGATAACTCTATTGAGATTAGCTTTTTAAGGAGATGAGGCTCTTTAAAAATAGGTAACATATGAATAACTATCTTATCATAGTTTATCTTGTCAAAAATGGGTGTTTCAATAATAACATATTGGTTTTGGTTCATAATTGGTTACAAAAGATCAACTTTGAACACATTTTGATCCTCATAAGATAGCTTTTGAAAAAGTGATGTTTCTTGTTTAGGCTCAAATATCGGCATAAAATTTCTAAAGTGGGTAACATTTGGTTTAGCAAGAACAATGGTTTGTGGTTCAATGATGGGCTCTCCAAAGATTAGACTATTGAATAAGGGATCAAAAATAATTTGTTCATCAAATGGAGGTTTTTCAACAATAGGTTCATCAAAAACTGGTGATGGGCCAAGAATGGTAACAACTATATGCTTCTTAGTTTGGTTGTTCATCCAAACCAAAGGAGGAGGTCCTCTAATGGTAATAACTGAATGTTTCTTAGTTTGGTTGCCCATGCAAACCAAAGGAGGAGGTCCTAAAATGGTAACATTGGTATGTTATAGAGTTTGATTACTTACACAAGCTAAAGCATCCAAGTCTTCTTGATAAACCCAATCATGAGTTGGATCACAAGTTGGATCTTGACTATGTTCCCATGACTAATTTTTGTGAGGTGGATAGAAATCTATCTCACATATTGTCACCATAGGGGTCTTGAATAAAGTCATAAAAGTCATTTTCTGTGACCATTCTATCATAAGTTAGTTTATCCATGACTACACCATAAGTGTAGCTAGACATATCTACATTTAATTAATAAAGCTTCAAAAATAAAAAAGACTTAAAGTTTTTCAAACTTTGAAAAGTGATGTTTAAAAGACAAAAGGTTCAATCTTGGTTGAAAGAGTGAAGCTACATCTCAAAAGTAGTTTGTGCTAAGATTTGGCATAAAACAACCTAATGTCAAATATCTAACATCAAAAGTTTTTGAATAAAGGTTGTGTTTTCCCAAACAAAGTCATTAAAATTGATGAGGATAGGCATTCAAACAAACAAACAATCAATAGTGTTCAAAATTGGGTAATCATTTAACTAAAGCTATGCAACCCAAAAGAAAAATATTTGTTTACCAACCCCATGAATTGAAGCCTAAATAGAAATCAATCAATGTTTGGATCTAAACTTAACAAGGTTAATTGAAAACACAATGTTTAAAACTAATATTTGACCAAATAAGCTAGACAAGATCAGATAGCATGATGGCACAAGACAAAGGTCTAAATTGTATACATAAAATGGTTTGAAACAAGTGGTTTTGATATAATGGTAAACAAGTTATTGAAACAAATTGAGTAGCCTAATGGTGTAAGCATGCTCAAATGATGTGGTTAATACTATGTTTCAAAGACTCAAAAGCAAAATGGTTTGACATGATTTGGGCAGCATAACGCTACCCTCTACAACTCAAATGACACACATATAAACAAGTTTAGAAAAAATTTCAAGGCACAAGTGTGGTGTAAAATAGCCAGCATAACGCCTCTTTAGACAAAAGAGTGACATATAAACAAATTGGTTTTGACATGGCTTTATGAACAAACAAATAAGTTTTAGTCTCAAAACATACCAAATGAGAAAATGATCCAAAAATATACTAAGTATAATTATCTAAATCCTAGAAAGGGTATGGCATATGGGGTTGACTAAACTATCAAGTTTTGAACATTTCTAGGGGAATCAATTGCACAATGACTTTCACATTAAATGATGCAAAAAAAAGCATAGATTTTGGGTCCGTATCACTTAGCTTGTTGTATAAAGGTATAGTCCTTTATGCAACCACTACATCCTATTATTCACTCAGTGTAATGTGATGTCTAAAGTACCACTACATCTCGTGTGCAACTCTATAAAGAGCCAAATGAAGTTAATGTTGAGAGATGAAACCCCGAGTCAAAGCTTCCCTAAATAACTTGCGAGAGGTGATGAAGTCCCCCTTGCAAGCCAAGTTGCATAAAAAACAAAGAAGGCATGAAAATAGAAAGACTTTAGGGTCCTTTTCAAGATCACCCAAACTTTAGTGAGTTTTTAGGGAGTGCTTTAGGTGACATTATTTCTAAGCCTTGGACTAGGCTATTTGCAATAAAAATGACACTTTTGATTGCAAGGGTTCCCTAAAGGGGACAAATGGAAGAGCATACATGCACCATATATCTTTTTTCCAAACAAGATTTGATTAAATAACTATTTCAACCAAGAATGACAAGCATGTTCAATTTTAAGCCCAAAAGAAAGATTTGGTGGTGTTCATTTGACCCCTTGGTCTTAGTTGTAAGCTTTGAAAACATTCACCAAAAACACTTAAATTCTTTGTTAAACATCCAAAACACAGTTCCTAATCAAAATTTAAGCATGAAAAAGTGATTTAAACATGTTTTAATCTAATTTTAAAATTGATCCTAAAACAAAATTGTTAGCATGTCCTTTAGCTTTGAATCCCTTTTGAATTTGAAACAAGAAACTTTGGAAAAGTAGGTCTCAGTTCTGTGTTTTTGGAAAAAACATAGTGATTGATGTCAGTCAATACCATTGACATTGATTACGGCCAACTAAGATCTGATCGATGTTAGTTCTACTAATTGATGTCGGTTAAGCCAAGTAATCGATATCAATATTTTTGTCGACGTTAATTATTGTGTAAAAACTATGGCAAATAAAAATAGCAAAAAAAAATTAAAATATCAAATAAGTTTTTAAAGGTTGTAAAATGATCTCCTTTAGGTGTAGGATGCATCTAGTCCCACTGGGTGTGCCAAGATGTAGAAAGGATTAAAAATCATGTTAGTCAAGCATTAGTCCATAAATAATGAAACATGAATAAAGAACTGACTAACTAAGCTTATATATTCCTATGGGAATTAAAAAGGATAGTAAGAAATAAATAAAAGAAAACAACACCATATTACCTTCCCAAATGGATTCACCATGCCCATGTGGCTCAAAAACATGTTCTTCCTTGATCAAGCATCCTTGTCTTTATAAACAATGGTGGTAATCTCCTCCAATGCCTCAAGAAAACTCCATAAAACATAGGCTCTTAATTTTAAATCACTAAACTTGCTGAACAATGAAGCTTTGTAGAAATAATTTAGCATTAAGAATTTACAATGTTTGAGCTTTGACGATATTTGAGCATAATAAATTTTCACCAAAATAGCTTAGAAATTATGTTCATGGCCTCTCTATATATAGATTTTTGAGATTGGTCAGGATCAACTTGAAGCATCCATCTCAAGATTGAGATGTGTGGTTGAGGATAATTCTAATATTTAGAATTAAATCCATATATATCCTCAAAATTACCTTGGAAGAAGGGGAATTGAAGAGGCATGGGAGGCATTAATTAGGCATGGGTGACCCATAATCCTAATATTTTATGCACTTATGGATTGATGGATGCCACCCCATATATGATGTCACTAGGTGATTCAAATAATAAGAATCAATTTTCAAAAATAAATATTCAACAACTCTCATGGAAAATCCACTTAAGCTCTTGATTTAGATTAATTAGCCTTAAACAAGGTTAATCAACATTTGTGCAATTATTTGAAAATTAGTCCCTTGATTAATCAAAATGGTCAAAAAGATATATTACTAGGTCATAATTTTACTAGAGAAGAATTAGAAGGTGATGCTAGATTCATTGGAACCATATTCCCATTTAGGGTGTTTCCAATAGCAAATAACAAAGCTACATGACATGTACCAATGAATTAGAAGAAAAGAGTGATCCAGAACACTAAAAGGTGAAATGGTCATTTTGACTTGAAATGATCTAATCAAAGTTAGTTGACTCATAAAATGCATTGCCCTATTTAGGGATACTTTGACCTAAAATGGAAATTTTAAATGACAATTTTGAACCATTTAGGACGTTTTATAAATTTTGACCTAAAATGTGCATTTAAGTGCAATTCATGTAAGATTGACAATTTCAACATGAATGGTGTTAGGAATTGGATGTCTACAGTAATGGAATGAGGTTTAATTTGATTTTGCCAATCTAAAATATCACCCATGAGAGTTTTGACTAATATCTTGGTAGCAGTAAAGGTATTTAATTTTACCCCATATTTATATATATTTTCAAATGATTTTAAATGAAGAGTAGGAACGATAGATCCATCATAAGAAATGGTAGGGGTGATACCTCCTATATCGATATTAGCAATTTAAGATGTAAGAGGCTCATTTTGAAGATGCTTTATTTTCTTGTTGACAAGAGGATGTTTAGGGACAAGATTATGATGTGAATCCCTAAGTGGTGGGGGGACATTTTGATTACACATGCCCCATGGCATCTATTGAGGGTGGGTTTAAAGATTGATAAGGTGATTTTACATTTGCATCATTTGATTTGCATTATTAGCTTGAAAAACATTCTCTTGATTAATATTTTGTAATAAGAGTTTATGGGTTTGATTTGCATTGTTGGCATTGTTTGAAACATTAGAATTGGAATTAGTAGCTTGGGTACTATTATGGGTGTTAGTAGGAGCTTGAGAACAACTATTGGTAAGTGAGGCACTAGTGGCATAATTTGATAGTGTGGAAAAAGATGGACTAGTAAAGGGATGAAAATGAATAACACTAGAGGCATGATTACCATGGGTATAAAGTGATGCACTAGTGGAAGAATTGAGAATAGTGGGTCTTGGAAGAGGCCCACTAGATGTAGAACCTACCACGTTAGTATATATACTAGGCATGAAGGTAGAGGAGGTCAAAGAAGAAGAAGTTATGGCATAAAGAATGGAAATAGATGGAAGAGGCTAAGAATCAAAGAAGCTAATATCCCTAAACCCAAGTGAGAATGTGGGAGAAGGTGAATGAGAATTATTAGCTTGACCACTTATCATGAGTTGGTAAATGGTAGAATGATCTTTTCTTCGATGCTGAGGAAAATCAAAGATGAAGAAGATCATTTCTAGTGTATACTCTAATTCAGGTTGATATTCAAGTGAGAAGATAGGATTACAAAGAAAATAATAATGAGGGGTCCCATAGTTTATTTTGTGAGTGGATATATGAACATTTCTTTCATCTAGAATAGGAGCCACAAGAAACTTATGGGAGAACCTACTAGGGTTGGTAAGACTCATCATATATATTAAATTCAACTTAGTGTTGTCTTCAAATAGGAATTTCATGATGGAGGGGGATTAAGAAAGGCAAAGGTGATACAAAAGGAAGGAAACATAAAGGAACATATAAGAGTATAGAATCTATTGGGTTGACCTAGTAATAAAAATATGGTCTAAAAATTTGAAAAATAAGGATACAAAGTTGATAAGGTTGACCTAGTAATGTAACCTAGGATAGAGATTAGATTGATAAGGATACAGAGTTAAAAGGGTTGATATAGTACTATTTATTGAGATGTAAAAATGAATAATGGGTCAACCAGGTTAACTCAGTATTGTAGGCAAGGGAAATAGATAGTCTATAAGAGACTATGTTGAATAGAATGACAATGTACTGAAATAGGAATTTTTTTGCAATATACTTTGAAAGAAAGAAATGGAAGGAAACACACAATCAATTGGGTTAGTGAAGATGATCTAATTGAGGCACATAACAAAAAACCTTGAAATAATGCTAGCCAATTCAAGTTTTTACAATACAACATATAATGAGCAAAGAGCAAGAAATCAACTTAAAAATTAAATACTAACTAAATGGTCATCTTGAATATTGTTAGATTATTAGAAAGTATTATTTTAAGTGTGATAGGGGAGTTGGATAAAATTAAATAACTAGAAATAAATCTATGGATGGTTTCAAGAAGTTTAGGCTGAAAGAGATCTATGTTATCAATGGTATTGGCTTGGTATTAGGGCCTACTCGCTCACTTCACAATCTTATAATGATAAGAGTGTTAGGTGATTTGCCAATATATACCATTTACCATGTGTTTATACTTGGATAGAAAACAAATTTGGCTTTCCCTTTGGTGATTAAATCTAAGTAGGTAGGCCTTGGGTAGACAAAATTTAAATGTATTTTGAAATTATGTGATTCGGTAGTATGTGCAAGAAAGAGAAAAATAGTGAAACTAAATGGTATATTGAAAAATTGTAGAGTAAAATTTTACTCTATGTTGCATTTAAATTTTCAGTCGAGCACTACAATTTTGGTTTCGACAATACCTTAGTTGTAGCAATAGAATTGGAGTAGGGCGCAAATTCATTCTCTATCAAGTGTCAAAATGCAACAAAGGCTGCCAAGTGGCATCATTCGAGCACAAGCCTTTCTTTCTCTTCTTATTCTTTGTTTCAATTTTGTGTTAAGTTTTGAGTTCACACGAAAGCTGTTACATGTCACCTTTTGAAGCATGAAGCCGACCAACTGGCATCCTCTGAGACCCTTTTGTAACTTTACAGAGAATTGCAGAACATGCCACGTATCTAGTAGTAGTTAATCAGAACGCACCACATCTCAACATCTAAATCTCATAGAGGCACCATGTTTCATTCTACTTTTGATAGAGACTTTCAATAGACCAAGTAGCATAGAGAGCAGAAAGTGCCAGGTGGCAGTTGTAAAGACCCTGAACTACCCTTTTGAAGAAGCAGTGAAAGTCACCATGTGTCAACTACTGAGAGACTTTGTTTCAATGCCTGGGTCCAGTGCTCTCCTTCAATGCATAAAGGCATCATTTCATTTTGCTTAAATGTTGAATTGTAGTGGAGGTTGCCAAGTGTCACTCCTCGAGTCCCTCTCTACTCCATCCCTATCAAAAGTGGAAGGTGTCACACACCCCTAGATGAAGAAGTGGAAGATGCCACGTATCTTCCCAAAAGTAGTGAACGTTGTCATGTGCCAATTTTTAAGAGACCATCTTTGAGTTTCATTACTGAATAAATGTTGTGGTGGGCCCTGGATGTTACTTCAAAGTTTGTAGAAGCTACCAAGTGTCGCCATCTATAAGAGTCTGATATGAGTCCCAAATAAAACTACAACATAGCCAAAGAAAAGGAGAGAGCCACATGTCTTCAATGGATCTGGTGAAAAGTGCCAAGTGTCATTTTTTGATGCCTAGAGGATTTTTATAAAATTGACTAAGTGTCCCCTCCCATTTCAAACATAATAGAGTGTTTCGTGTATCTGTTGCCACAAAGTAAAATGGAGGGAAAATTGGCTGGAGTTAATTTGAGTAGATGGAATAGTTCATTTGGTAGATTTTTGGAGCCCCCCACAATAGTGAAGGCACCATCTATTTGTCCCCTGTGAGCAAAGGATGGAGAAGATTGTGTGGGAAAGGGGATGATGAAAGGAGTGCTTCGAGGCTATAAAAGAAGAATAATTGTAAAAGAATAGGGGGGAAGAATTTTATAGTATTAGACTTGCTAAAGTTATTGACCAGTAACATCATTTTCTCTTGCCTCAATTTTCTTGAATTGTAAAGTTGATATAACTGTGCATGTTTCTGTGCCCTTTATGTGGTTGAATGAATTAAGGAAATTTGAACTCCATGCCTTAGTTGGTGTTGTCTGTGTCATTGGCAAAGTAGTTTATGTTGTAGATTTTTTGTAGTTGTGATTAAGAATGTCATTTGATTTTGTCTCATTTTCTTGAATTAGAAGGTTTATATAATGTACGTGACTTATGTGTCTCTTATGTGATTGGAAGATTCTGTTAGGAAGATTGAACACTATGCCTTCGTTGATATTCTCTGTGTCTCAGCTAAAGACTTCCCTGTTGTGAGCCTCTGTTTCTATTATTTTGACCTTTTACATCGATCATGCACTTGTCTGCTCTTAAATGTAATTGAATCCTATAATAGTCACTCTGTGCTTAGGTTAGGATTAGGATTACACTCAGGTACATCACCATAGTTAGGTTTCAATTCTTGCATTTTGTGTTTCTATTTAGTCTCCTATCCCTTTTCCCAACACCCAATACAAAAATAAGAGACCAGCTTCTCTAAAATTTGGAGGTTGTTTCAAGCCGCATTGTCCCACAACTTGAAACTTCCCATTGTTGATTGGTTAAGATCTAGCACAATTTTATGCCATCAATAGTTTTTTGGTACACCCACACCCAGTGGGACTCATCTTGAAGTTTCTTTTAAGACCGCATGAACCAAAGAGCTACGAGGAGTAAGAGCTGTGGACCAGTCACTAGATCGCAATCTGCTACAAATCTAGGTATTCTTTTTCCACCTTTGGTAATTAGTCCAAGAAGAAGAGCTAACTAGTTTATACTAGTACCAAATATGGGAGCCAATGTCCCTCCAAGAAATTATGCAAGCTGGAACACTGGTAGCCCCTTAATCCTCCCTACACCACTAGCTGTTTGGGATCCTATCCCAGTAAATGCCCTAAATGCTCTACCCAAATTTAGTGGGCAGGACTCAAAAACACCCATGGAGCATCTTTAAGATGTATCTGATGTCTGCGCCATACATGGTGTCATGGAGAAAAATGTGGCCCTAAGGTTGTTAGCAACCTCATTCAAAAGAAAGGCTTTAGAGTGGTATCGGTCTCTGACCCCAAATACCATATCTACATGGGACCAGCTTAGAGATCTATTTTTTGAAAGGTTTGTAGAGAAGGGAGATAAGTCTTTCCTATTACAAAAATTGATCACCATTCAGAGGGGACCACAAGAGGACATGACTGACTTCAACACTAGATTCTAGAAAACTTGAGATAGAATCCCTGTTACAGCTAAACCACCACTTGGTATGGCCATAGTATTATATCTCAAAGCTTTAAATTCAGATATATCTGTTATGATTCAGCCACTGAGAGGACACACTTTGCCAGTGTCTTATGCCCTCATAGTCAGAGCTGAGAATCATTTAATTGATGCTGGAAAGTTACCCCCAAGGCCTCCCATGCCTGTATTCCTAGAAATTACCTTGCCCTTACCTCAAGAGGTTCCTAAAGCTGTAAGCTTGCCTGTGTCTATGTATACTTACCCTTCATCATCTGTGAAGCAACTAGCCCCTGCTCAGTCATCTGAGATGGATGATATCAAAAGTATGCTAAGGACATTCTCTAATGAGCTGATTAATATGAAGAGGTAGCAGAACATTTTCCCTAAATCTCCTTATCAAGGATATCAAGGGAATAGGTTTTCATCCCAACCAAACCAGTATCAAGGCCCTCCAAGGCAAACCAATAATCAAACATCAAATCAATTAGTTGCTATTCCCACACCCTCACATACCATTCCTCCCAACTCAAACAGGGAGATGGTTCTAAGTCAGAATAATTATGTGGATGATACTAATGCTTGGTGTTTCCATTGCAACGATGCTCATACCCCCAAAGATTGTCCTAGAGGCAATCTACAATAAAGTGTGGTTGAGCAGAGAAGAATGGATGGTCAGTTTGCCAGTACCATTAGCAATCAAGCCTACCAGTCTCTCGACATGTAGAATTTAGTGATAGTGGCTCAGATGCAAGGAATGTCCTTGCAATAGGAGGAAGAAATAGCCCCGAAACATGCTTTGTTCTCATGGGTTGAGGATGAAGAAGCATTTTTCTTGAACAAAGCATATACCTCCCAAAGGCCAGTAGTGAAATTTGACTACTATACTAGATCGAAGAGGAGAATGGTGGAGCAACTTGAGTTTGTAAGTGGTCAAGCCAAGAATAATCCTCCATCTCAGGGGCAAAGGAATGCTACTATTAGACAAGAAGTACCTCAACTGGTACAAGATCAAGGGATCCCTGTCTAGATTCAAAAAAAGACAAGGTATCCCTATTACCAAAAAACTCAGTCTTTGGGACCAATCAATATTGTGGACCAATTAAAGAAAACTCTAGCACAAGTGTCGATATGAGATATTCTGGAAATTCCTAAATAAAAGACATTACTGCAAGAAGCTCTGTAAGGGCAAGAAGTGCCCAAGGAGGCTATTACCAAGGAAGGACCTACTGGAAAGGAAAAACTTAAAGATACGGTTCCTCCAAAGATGACAGCCTTCGTGAATGATGCAACACAAGTAAGTAAATCCAAGTCAGAGCCTTTCTATTTGACTCTGATAGTTGGAAAGATACTTCTACATAATGCATTGATAGATTCAGGAGCTAGCACAACCATGATGCCCAAGCAAATAGCTGATGCCTTAAAAATAAATTATGAACCCCTTGCAAAAGGAGTTATGTAGCTATATGGCAAAATGGTGAAAACCATAGGGAGAATTAAGCAACTCCCCTTGCAGTTATACACCTGTCCCAACATAATTGTCAACCAAGATATAGTTGTCATAGATATTCCTCTTATCTTTGGTTTATGTTTATCCAGAGACTTTACAACAAAAATAGGAGGATATATGTCTCTTGACTAGTCTCACCTCATCTTGAGAACCAGATACGGTTCAAAGATGAAGACCCTATCTGAAACACTATCCAAAGACCACATCACTAATGAACCAACAACAAGATTAGAAGCAGATCATGCCATGATGAATAAATAAGAAAGAAATTTTGTCAAAGAACTAGGAGACTGGACTGAGCATGATCAAGAAGAAGAAAATACCAGTTGTTGGCTATGATGCATAGCAACTCGTATGGGAACTATGACTCTACTGGTTTGGGCATGTATGTCATTTTTGATGAGGATCAAGTGATCCCAAATGTTATAAGGAATGAGGCACCTATTGCCCAAGATTCAGAGGTCTGGACTTTGAATTTTGGTGGGGCTAGAAGTAGACATGGTGCTGGAGCAGGAATTTGTCTTACTACTCCAAATGGTGATATGATTTTACAGGCTGTCTGATTCCAATTTGCTTGCACTAATAATGATGAAAAATATGAATCTCTAGTACATGGGCTCTTGTTAGCCAAGAAAAAAGGAATAAAGAACCTAAAAGTAAAAGGAGATTCAGAACTAGTAGTGAAGCAAATATGGGAAAAGGAAGCAACCAAGAATGTATGAATGAGATCCTACAGGAATAGGATTTGGGATTTGATAGAAGATTTTGAAGCCTTCAATATTTAAATAATCCCTAGAAGTCAAAACTCTGAGGCTGATAGGATGGCTCAGATTGGTTCACAGTTTAACCTGGCAACTGACCTATTGGTTAACAATGAGTCAGTAAAAGTTATAGTGAGGCCAACCATCCCAGACAATGACCAAAATTGGCAAGTGTTTGAAAATGATGCCCAGGTAGTCTCTTTCTTATAGTAATCAGATGAGTTTGTTGATCAGTTGCAAACTAAAATTGAAGAGGCATATGGTGATCAGGTTATTCAATTGAGGACTAATAAGCTCCCTAAGGGATTGATCACCTTAGAAAATTTGTTTGACCTAGAGGATGTAAGCCTAGAAAGGAAAAGGTTCCAGGTAGATAAAGCAGACTATTCTAAGGTAAAGGTGAGTGACAGGAAAATACTAAAGGTCAAAAATTCTACAACTCAGGAAGAGAAGGAAAAATTAATTGAGTTGTGTTGAAAGTATCACAGAGTCATAGCTTGGAGCTATGAAGACCTTCATGAATACAAAAAAGACATTATCTAGCATACCATAGAGTTAACTGAAGGGTCCAAACCCATCAGATAGAAACAAAGACCAGTAAATCTAAGGATAGAGCCTTTAATGGTAGATGAGTTACGGAAACTTCTAGATTCCAAAATAATATTTCCAATCAAGCACTCAACCTGGGTATCCAATCTAGTCCCAGTTAGGAAGAAGAATGGGGATGTAAGGCTGTGTGTAGATTTCAGAGATCTAAATAGAGCATCTCTAAAAGACCACTATCCCTTGCCCTCCATGGAACAAATTTTTCAAACTGTGGATGGATTAGAGAGGTTTTCTTTACTTGATGGTTTCTCTGGGTATAATCAGATTTGGCTAGCTGAGGAAGACCAGTATAAAACTACTTTCACTACCAAATGGGGAACATTTGCCTACATGAAGATGCCATTCGGCTTATCAAATGTAGGATCCACCTTTCAACGAGCTATGGATATAGCCTTTGGTGAGCTAATAAACAAGGTCATCTTGGTCTATCTGGATGACCTCACTATTTTCTCAAAAAATGTTGATGATCATTTTGATCATTTAGAATTTGTCTTCAAGAAATGTTACGATTTTGGGATATCATTGAATCCCAAGAAATGTATTTTTGCTGTACCTCAGGGTAAACTATTGGGGCACATATTATCTAAGGAAGGAGTTTCTGTAGATCCCAAGAGGATCACAGATATAATGGACCTACCTCTCCTAGCAAATAAAAAGGCAGTCCAGTCCTTTTTAGGAAAGATCAATTTTGTCAGTAAATTCATATCTAATTTTGCAGGATTGGTTAGACCAATGACACTCTTGCTAAAAAAGGACCTAGTCTTCAATTGGACTACAGAAGGAAGGCAAGATTTTGAGGGAATCAAGAAGGCTATCTCAGCAGCCCCAGTGCCCAAGAACCCAAATTTTTCTATGCCCTTTGTAATGTATGTCTATGGAGGGGAGTCAATTATTGCTGTTGTCCTTACTCAAAAGAATGACAGGCTAGAGGGGGAGCACCCAATAGCCTTTTTCTCAAGAAATCTCATATATTATGAGATCAGGTATAATTTAATGGAAAGACAAGCCTATGCCATGGTGAAAGCCCTCAAGAAATTCAGGCATCTGATATCAGGGAACAAAATTATGATACTTGTGGCTCACCCAAGTGTCAGAGAATACATCATGGAGGGGGAGATTACTGATAAAAGAGCCAATTAGATCACTAATATCCTTGAACATGATGTGGAGGTCAGACCCACCAAGCTAGTCAGAGGTAGGGGTCTATTCCAATACATGACCCAAGAACTGGAAAATATGTTACCTGAGGAAGCAAATTTAGAAGGAGAGCCAAAGACAGTGCTAAAGTTACAAGAGGTTGATCAGGAATCCTGTGTCATAGGCAGGATTCAATTTATGAAAAATGGGATTTATTCGAGAGAACTCCCTTGAAACAAGAGGAGATATTATAGGATATAGGGAGTTCATTTTGTTTTAATTGAATAAGTCTTTTTTAGGAGAAATTTTGATGGAAAATTGTTAAGTTGTGTTGAACACGCTGAAGCTATGAGGATACTACACTAAATGCATCATGGAACATCAAGGGGCATTTTTTTTCAAAGACCACATCCATACAGATAAGTGAGGTGGGATATTTCTGGCCTACTTTATTTGCAAATTATTATCAGCTAGTTAGAAAATGTCAATCCTGCCAGTATTATACAAGGATGAGGATGTAGACACCAAAATTGTGTCTACTCCTTGGTCAACTCTCCCCTTGGTCCCCTTGGTCTACTTCTAACACATTCCTAACCCACACACTTATTAATTTAAAATAATTATTTATTTTGAATTGATAACACCCCCCTTGACACCTCAATCATGACACCTCACCCCACCTTGGATACCTCTCCTTGGATGCCTCCCATCACCCTATGACCAATTTATGACCTATTTCAACCCTCTCACACTTATTTAATCCACCTTCGACCATTTTATAACAACCAATTAAACTTGGTAGATGGAGGAATGGGCAGAAGGCTAAAAATAGCCTTTTCCCCATCTTTTAGCCATCAATGTCGATTACCAGTCGGCCGACGCCGGTGGGATCACTGACATCGGTCGCTTAAAACAACTCGAAGGCAAATATCTTCCCCCTGGGATGATAAAATCATAGCACTGGATCAATCAATCACAAACCTGAATGCTAACTCTCTTGCTTTGAATCCAACTTATCTCTCTCTCTCTCTCTCCTAGACACACACCAAGCATCACAGGCTACAGGCACTCTGCAAAAATAGCCCCAGGATTTGGGTTAAAGACATTGTAGGAAGTCTTCTACATTAGCCGCATCAGCAACAGGTCTTCTACACCTCTAGTTCTCTGTTAAAGAGCTAAGTATCCCTCTTTTATTTCATTTCATTATTTTGAATGTATCAGTAATTGGTTCTCTAGTTACTACTTCTAAGCAGTATCATCAACCAGACCCAGCTATCAACCAGATCACACCTGAATCTCTTCCCAAAAAGGCTGAGAGGCCTTTCCCATATCTTTCCCTCTTTTGATAACTTATCCTCTGCTTTTGCCCCTCCTAAGACCTTATCTACTATCTTACCACCCTACACAGACTCTCAGACTACCACAGACCATTCCATCAACCAGAAACTCATCTAGAACCCATCCAAGGCCATTGCCCTGACCGACATCAACCATTGCCTCTACTGATGTTGGCAGACTAACCGGCATCGGCAACCTTAGACAACCAATGTCAGCAGACTAACTGGCATCGGCGACACAATACAGGTACGCATTATTTCTATTTCTTTGGCTTAGTCTTTCATTATTTCTCCTTATTAGACATTCTCTTTTATCAAAAGTGGACTGTCATCCCTCAAGAAAGTCTTTGCACTTCTGGGATTGAGCTTTGCTCGGCAATCCACCTTATAGCCATCTAATAATCTCTTTGTTTAAGTCTTTCTCTCTACAGGTGTCATCCTCCATAGTGAAAGAGGAGTCCCTACAACGTCTGGATACAGTGCGTAAACTTCATCTGAGTGTCATCTAACCCCTGATCATTAATCTTAGTTTCTTATTCCTTTTGAATGTGAAAAAGCAAAAAACTTGTAGAAACATTTTGGCACGCCCGGTGGGACCCTGGAAGTTTTCCTTGGGTTCATTTCTTCTAAAATAGAACATTCATATAGGTGCATTAGATCTCTCCTTGCATCCTTTTCTTCTATATCTTTATCTTGAAATGAAATCATAAGCAAAGTTAAAAAGAATCTTTATTTTTCTTCTTATCACCTTTCCTTCTTGTATCTTAGAGTAGTGAAGTTCATACTCTTAACCCTTTCTCAACTTGTTTTCATCTGAACACACATTTCAATTTGGGCTTAAAATCTATTGCATTTCATTTCTGCTTGAATGCATACTTAGCTCTCACATCTAGTAATTAAAAATGCATTATGAATAATGCATAGTCCACTTATGTTACACATCCTGACCACTATCACAAACTAAACATCTAAACATACCTGAGACAAGGCTCGACTAGGATTTCATCACCTAGTGGATACCTTACCCTTCCTGATAATCTTACTTGGACTTCACTACCAAGGGGAGAGCCGACTCTATTCTCTGGCAGAGTATAAACTCTAGGGGAAGTATATACTGGCTAATAAACCTAGCTTATTTTTGGGCTCGTGAAGTGAGGGGAGCTTGCTCCTTAGCACCAGGCCACGTACGCAACCTAATACAGATCTTGAGCACCAAAACTAACCTGAAACCAACCTTAGACTGATTCTTCTAGGACCCATTCTAAAAGCCAACTTCCCAAACACACTCTTCTAAGGCATAAGCCAACAAGACTCTAAAATTTATTCTTAAGAATTTAACATTTTGGGTTTGCTTGTCTTCATCTATTTTTCTGTCTGTATCTAAATTTTTGAGTTGGTGAGGTCGCATTCTGAGCTTCAAAAATAACTTAAACTTTCTTCTTTCTTCCAAAAACTTTCAGTTTCTAGAAACACACAGTAATCGACATCAATTTTTTCACCGATGTCGGCAACTATCTTCACCGACATCGGTTATCTGACTGACATCGGCAACTTTATTCACCGACATTGGTTTTTCAACCGACGTCGGTCACTGTCAACAACTTTTCTTCTCAAATAACAACCTTAAAACCCAACCCTTTTGCTGTCAAAACACACCTTCTAAGTTTTTGAAACTGAAAAAACACAATTTTTGGAACCTGACCCTTTTTGCCTTGAATGGTTTTGACACGTAGTCAAAGCAAAATGCTTGTTGACCATGCAAGGCAATAACCACTTCTGCCTTCACCTTTCGTATCAAGTCCCCTAATGGAGTGTACTTCAGACACTAAATATTCTCCTATCCAGTCAACCCCCGATCAATCTCCCATTGTTCCTAAAGGGGATCAAAATTTTGAGAGATTTCTTGACCATAACATCAAGGCTCTCCAACACTATCTCGCTAAGGGCCAAACGTGAGACTCTTCAATTCAACCAAGTTCATCACATTTGCAAAGCTTGATTGTATTGACTCCACACACTCTTGCACCTATAAACGTGGGAGTGATTACCCATCCTTTTACCAATACCACCATTCAACCACCTTTGGCAGTATCTAGTCAACTCATGCCCTCCAACCCCACGACACAAGCCCCCTTGACCTCAACATCATTCCCTATGACTAGTTACCAATATGTTGCGCCTACACAAGCGCAACCAATTATGTCATATGCCCCTCCTAACACCTTCTAGGTACCTTACAACCTAGGGGGTGCCCCACTTGCAAATCCATCAACTGATCTAATCAAGATGTTGATGGATAAGATGTCTAATCTTGAGACATCCATTTCTAGTTCAAGAAATGTTCTTTCATATGAACAAATTTGCAACAAACCCATTCACCCTTCAATCCCAATTCGACCATATCCCAGTCAGTGGGAACTTCCCAATTTTACTCACTTCCAGAGTAAGGAAGACCCACAACAACATCTACGAGCATTTAGACATGCTTTTTATCTCATAACACATGATGATGCGTTATTGCTACGCACATTCCCCATGTCACTTTCTGGTGCTGCCCTTGATTGGTATAACTCTATTACCAGTCACTCCCTTTTCACATTTACCCAACTGGCTCAACTATTCCTTGACCACTTTTTGATCAATATCACCAAAAAGGTCTCAATCACGGACCTATACTCTATCAGACAGTTTGACAATGAATCCATAGCTGATTTTGTTGCCCGTTGGAGAGGCTTAATCAACCAACTCTCCTTTTCTTTACCTCAACCCAAGCTCATTGAGCTCTTTTCACAGGTGTGTGCCAAACACATCTCATCTACTTTGTGGGTCCAAACATTCTACACATTTGACGAAGCTTTCACGATGGCTAGGAAGCTTGAACTCCACATGGTTGAAGAAGATAGAGTCAAATTGCATAGTAACGCAAAATCCAACGACCCTTCTTCTTCCAAACCTTCTTCTTCCCACTCCAAATCTAAGGGGTCGGCAAATGCTGTGGTCTTTAGATCACCATCTTCAACAATAACTAACCAATCTCAACCTTCCACATCACAAAACATCACCAAACAATTCCAATAGTGGTATATACAACGTCAATACACTCCAATAGGAGAATCATATGCTTCCATGTTGGAAAAACTTGTCATGCAGGGGGTCCTCAATCTCCCTCAAATTTGACCACCTTAATTCGACCCCTTAAAACCTATCCCTGCATGGTATAGGGAAAACAACTTCTGCAATTATCACCGTGTCAAAGGCCATGACATAGACAATTGCAAAACCTTCAAAAACATTGTCCAGAACATGCTAGACAAGGGGGATCTTGTTTTGGATAACCCAAATGCGCTGCCTAACCAAAAATTGGACATCTTTAGACAACCTTTTCCTAACCATCCCCCTAGTCAAAATAACATTCAGACCATGGCCGATGACCCCCATGAGCATAATATACGCATGGTTAACACAGTCTTTTCTATCATTCCTAACCAACCTCTCCCACAGTCTGAAGAGGTTATTCAATCTATTTGTCCACCATAGGTAGAAGAGCCATCTTCTCCTATTTTTCCACAATGGGTAGAAGAACCCTCTTCTCTTATTAGTCCTCCACCTACCCCTCTTCTACATCTAGGAGAGTCTACCTCGACCTCTCTTATATTGGAGGACACTTTGACAATACCAACGTCGACTGCCTCACCCTCATCCTTCTTATCATCAATAGGGGATCATACTTTTTCTGATCCTCAACCACACGAAGAAGCCATGATTATCCCTACGCTCTATCCAACTAAAGAGCCACATTATCCAATTCCTTCTCCACTGAGAGAGGAACTTATCACTTCACCAACTTCAACCAAAGAAAATCCAGTGATGATTCTCTCACAATCACCTCAATCTTTTAAATGACTGACTATAAAACCTCACACAATCTCATCCAAACCCTTACAGCCATCTACCATGCTAAAATAGGTTAAATCCCTCGGTGTGTGCCCTACATCCAACCTCACTCACCCACAAGTGATGGTAGAGTTAAACTCGACCCACACAATAGTAGTCCTCACACTAAACCAAAGAAGGCTACTAAACCTTGTTGAAGAACTCTTCCCCCACCTTCACCATTACCATCCATCTTGGGTCCACATCTGTCTACTTTAGCAGGATTGCTCCCACATCCAACACCTCTCAACAAGAACATGCCATCTTCACATGTGGCCATACCGCCAACTAAAAAGGTGACACGACAAACCCTCCAAATAACTCATAAATAGAAATTGTCAACCTCTACTGCAATGAAGAGCGCAGACCCATTAAAGGGTTCTTATGATTTGATGTTATGTTGATTGTTGCAGTCATCTAGCATCATCCTCTTGCCTATCAAGCCTTACCAACCTCTCAGACCAAAACTAACTTGGTTCGATGACACTAAAATTTGCTGGTATCATCGCACACTGGGGCATGACACTGAGCATTATTGCACCCTTAAGACTGTTATCCATCAACATCTGACAAAGGACACCCTCATGTTGAGGCTTCTTCTGACCACATTTTTGACCAACTATCGACACCATCTCATACCTCTCGAACCTCTTCACCTAAATTGGGATCCCAACATAAGAATATGGTCCCTCAACCACCTCCTCAACCTTTATTTGAAATCAACACAATTAATGTGGCCACCAGGCCCCAAACTATGAAGGATAAAGGAAAAGACCAGACATCTACACCTTTGACATATCCATTATTCATCAAGACCTCTCAACCAACACAACCCAAGATTTCTATCTTGGACATGTCTTGACCATCATCACTGGGGGAAATCCCTCCTAACCTCTCTAGTCCACATGACATTTGGTATAAATGACTTATGGACTAATTGACATATTCTATCATCCCTCCCAAACTCTCTAGCAATAGACGGTGAGCTTTTATCAAGAACACTACTCGCTACACCATGGTAGGGGGACTTCTTTACAAGCAAAGTCTCGAAAGCCTCCTTATCCAATGCCTAACAACCACTGAAACACCCCATGTCATCAAATAAGTCCATGATGGGCTTTGTGGGGGACATTTCAACAGAAACTCGCTTGCTAAGTGCATCCTTTACCTAGGCTATTATTGGCCCACTATTCACCAAGACTGCATCAACTATGTTCAGCATTGTACCAAATGCCAACAACATCCTAACCAACTTCATGTCCAACATGCTGACAACACATTAACCAACCAAGCATCGACCAAACATCAACTAACCAAACAACGATCAACATGTGACCAATTTGGAATGAAGCAAATGGGACAAGTTTGCTCCTAATTGACTCAGACCTTGCATCATGATGCACAAGCATGGGTCAGGGACTTATCAAAACCTGAGCCCCTTTATACCTTACATCCTCAACCATTCTATTGATTAGTAACATACTCAATCACTTGATATTTAACTTGAGCTCATCCCTTGAGCAATCCCCATCATCGTCATTCCTATTCCTCTCAACCCTCAACCCTACAAACATCAGTCAACCCTTTTGTCAAGCATGAATGCTTTGTCCTAATAAAAGGGAAACCCTCTAAACCTCTATAGTCAAGTCGATGACCAAAACTTTAGTCAACAAATATATATATATACAATTGGGATGCTTATTCAAAGGTCATAAAACTTTAAATGCAGACTGCTCCCTCGAAGGATAGTTGTATCATAATTTTTGTAATAAATAGACTGCTCCCTTGAAGGACAGCTATTCAAAGACATTTAAACATATAAAGCAAAAATATAGACCACTCCATCGAAGGATGGCTATGCCTAAATCTTGCTACAAAATAACATTATCTCAAAAGCTTCTCGCATCGATTAGCTTCACAAATGACCACAAAGCAAAATGACATCCCCATGTAGACTTCCCGCATTGATCAGTCTACCTAAAAAAAAAAAAAGAAACTGACTGACACACTATAAAGTCATGGACTTGTCTATAGTCATTCTCAGGGTCACCTATAAAAGGGACAAAGTTATCCCTACTAAAAAGGGGTTCCCCTATCCATCCATATCACATAATCAAACCTATCACCCCAACATACTCAAGGGATTTTGAGCTCACTTAACGACGAGTGATTTGAGTAATCCTCTAACACAATCAATGGTCAACAACGTAATGCATCAACAGGGCTTTTGTTTGCAAAAACCCTTATCTATGCCATCATTATGGTCCTTGTCAATGAAAGAGCAACACGCCTTTTACTTCTTACACATCTTGGTCACAAAAAATTCAACCAAATCATCATCTATCTAACCAAATCATTTTCTAAACCCAACCAAATCAAACCAAGCATTTTCAGACCAACATGACATAGTCCATTTCACATAGTTTCTATGGAAAAAAATACACATGAAAACTATCGACCAGACAATTTATTTCAAGCATAAACCATTACTTGCTGAAGCATAAATAATCTCATTTCATTTTTAGCATACACCATTACCAATATGGAAACTTGCTAGGGATGAAAGACCACTCAACCAATGTTACAGAATACACCATCACACAATATGGAAAAGGCTGTAACATCATCATGACCAAACCACCTATCAACCATTTTGACTCAACCATGCTAAACTACATTGGTCTGAGGCCCTTCAAATAGGGGCTATGTAGGTAGCACTCAAATGACATGACATCTTCTGGGGTTAGCTCGGCCACATCCGTTTATTCGTCTACCTGATGGACAAACCATATTACATTTGACCATAACATAACCTTGTCCAAACCAACCTATCAACCATTCTGAACTACATTGGTCTAAGGCCCTTCAAACAGGGGCTATGTAGGCAGTACTTAGTTGACATGGGGTCTTCTGAGGTTAGCTCGACCATTCCTTCATCCATCCATCTAATGGACCAACTATCTATCTCAACCTGACTCGACTAATGACCATGGAGATCGCAACTATCTCCTCTGACCATGACCACTTTTGAGACAACTTTGCCTTATTTGTTTTGATTACATGTATGCTACCTCATGAATGGTTAGCAAAATTGTTTGCAACCCACATTATGACCCTCACAAGTATTAGATCGTGAGCAAGCTGATCCCCACTACTTGTGACATTTTCGTGTTTTCCAGGAGCACTTCTTAAGCTTGAGATACTTGGAACATGATGACCATTGGAGCTACAGCTTGGATCGAGTAACCCAATCAGCTACGACTAAATGCTGGGACCGGTTATTTCAATTTTGGCACTCCTTGAGCTTTGACTGCGACAATTTGACCTGACCATCTCGTGAAGTGGTATGCGCGCAATCTCAACTATTGCAGCATTCTCAATCAAACTTCACCATATCCATCCACTATTTATCAAATCGGCCCCTTATTTGAGGGGGAATACCTCATCTCATAATTAGGGCAACCTACATTCATTTTTGTCTTATAGTTCATTAGAATAACCAACAGGACAAAAAAGACCTTATCCCATACCTGGGGTAACTTACTCCTATTTTTGTCTTACAGTTCGTCAGAACAACCAACAAGACAAAAAGGGGCAAATGTAGACACCAAAATTATGTCTACTCCTTGGTCGACTCTCCCCCTTGGTCCCCTTGGTCTACTTATAACACATTCCTAACCCACACACTTATTAATTTAAAATAATTATTTCTTTTGAATTGATAACACCCCCTTGACACCTCACCCATGACACCTCACCCCACCTTTGATACCTCTCCTTGGTTGCGTCCCATCAACCTATGACTAATTTATGACCTATTTCAACCCTCTCACACTTATTTAATCCACCTTCAACCATTTTCCAATGACTAATTGAACTCGGCAGACGGAGGAACGGCTAGAAGGCTAAAAATAGCCTTTTTCCCATCTTTTATCCGCTGACGTCAGTTACCAGTTAGCCGACGGCAGTGGGATCACCAATGTAAGTCACTTAAAACAACCTAAAGGTGAATTCTCTTCCCCCTGGGATGCTAAAATCACAACACTAGATCAATCAATCATAGACCTGAATGCTAACTCTCTTGCTTTGAATCCAACTTCTCTCTCTCTCCCAGACACACACCAAGCATCACAGGCTACAGGCACTCTACAGAAATAGCCCCAGACTTTGGGTTAAAGACATTATAAAAAGTCTTCTACATCAGCTGCATCAGCAACAAGTCTTCTACACCTCTGGTTCTCTGTCAAAGAGCTAAGTATCCCTCTTTTATTTCATTTCATTATTTATAATGTATCAGTAAATGGTTCTCTAGTTACTACTTCTAAGCAGTATCATCAACCAGACCCAGCCATCAACCAGATCACACCTGACTCTCTTCCCAAAAAGGTTGAGATGCCTTTCCCATATCTTTCCCTCTTTTGATAACTTATCCTCTACTTTTTCCCCTCCTAAGACCTTATCTACTGTCTTACCACCCTACATAGACTCTCAAACTACCACAGACCATTCCATTAACCAGAAACTCATCCAGAACCCATCCAAGGCCATTGCCTTGACCGACATCGACCATTGCCTCTACCGACGTCAGCAGACTAACCGATGTTGGCAACCTTAGACAATCAATGTCGGTAGACTAACCAGCATTGGTGACTGTGATAGACCAACAACACAATACATGTACGCATTATTTCTATTTCTTTGGCTTAGTCTTTCATTATTTCTCCTTATCAGACATTATCTTTTATCAAAAGTGGACTGTCATCCCTCAAGGAAGTCTTTGCACTTCTGGGACTGAGCTTTGCTCGGCAATCCACCTTATATCCATCTAACAATCTCTTTGTTTAAGTCTTGCTCTCTACAGGTGTCATCCTCCATAGCCAAAGAGGAGTCCTTACAATGTTTGGATATGGTGTGCAAACTTCATCTGGGTATCATCTAACCCCTGACCCTTTATCTTAGTTTCTTATTCCTTTTGAATGTGAAAAAGTGAAAAACTTGTAGAAACAGCGGAGGAATGCAACCATGCCACTGAGTCCTATAGTTGTGGATTAACCTTTTGCTCAGTGGGGTCTTGACTTCATTGGAATGATAAATCCATTGTCCAACATGGGACACAAATGGATATTAACTGCCATGGACTATTTCACCAGATGGACCGAGGTAGTCCCACTTAAGGAAGCAATAGAGAATGTGATCCTAGATTTTCTAAGGGGTATTAATACTTACTTTGGGGCTCCTCGCACCATCATATCAGATAATTATAAGCATTCATGGGGTCTAGAGTATCTGACTTTGCCTTAAGACATGGAATATATCTAAAAAATTCATCTAACTATTACCCTCAAGGTAATGGTCTGACAGAATCAACCAATAAGAACTTGATAAGACTCATCAAAAGGATAGGGGCTGATCATTAGAAAGAGTGGCATAAAGTGCTTAATCTAGCACTATGGGGCTGATAAAATCATACCCAAATAGGTGATCAAAATGTCTCCATATGAATTGGTATATGGAAAGTTGACTGTGATTCCCCTAAGCTTGGAAATCCCTGCTCTTTAGTTGATTAAATAGATTGAAATTAAATAAAATGTCCCCATGCAGGTCAGACTCACATAACTTTTGGAGGTTCAAGAAAAGAGGGATATGGCCCATGATTCATTGATCAAGAATCAAGGAATGGTTAAGAATTGTTTTGATAAAAGGACTTTGAATCCTAATTTTGAAGTGGGCTTGATTGTTTTAAAATGAGATGCATGGGCTGTCAAGCTGGGTCAGCATACCAAATTCAAAATGCTATGGACTGGTTCATATAGAATTCACATGTGCAAGCAAGAGAATTCTTTTGAGCTAGAGTCGATGGAAGGAGAACCTGAAGAGATTCCTGTAAATAGAATCTATTTGAAACATTTCAATTGACTTGGGTCTCTCATGTATTATAGCTAAATAGCTTCCCTTCCTCACATTATTTTTCTATTGTTTTCCTATTTTGCTTTTGAATAAGTGTTTTAAACATTTGTCGACGACTCTTTTGAAGCTATAATTTTCACAATTTTGATCTAATAGAAGGTGGGGTTTCTTTTTGAGCAGGCTCAAAAGTCCTGAGGGTCACCAGTAACTGTAGAGTAAAATTTTACTCTATGTTGCATTTAAATTTTTAGTCAAGCACTGCAGTTTTGGTTCTGGCAATACCTTGGTTGTAGTAGTAGAATTAGAGCAGGGCACGGGTTAATTCTCTATCAAGTGTCAAAATGTAGTGGAGGTTGCCAAGTGGCATCATTCGAGCATGGGCCTTTCTTTCTCTTCTGATTCTTTGTTTCAATTTTGTGTTAAGTGTTGAGTTCACGTAGAAGCCACTGTGTGTCACCCTCCAAAGCATGAAGTTGACTAGCTAGAGTCCTATAAGACCCTTTTTTAACTTTACAAAGAACCACAAAATCTGCTACATATCTAGTAGTAGTTAAGCAAAATGCACCACATGTCAGTGTCTGAATCTCATAGAGGCACCATGTTTCATTCTACTTTTGACAAAGACTTTTAATGGACCAAGTAGCATAGAGAGTGAAAAGTGCTAGGTGGCAGTTGTGAAGACCTTGAACTACCCTTTTGAAGAAGCAGTGAAAGTCACCACGTGTCAACTACTGAGAGACTTTATTTCAATGCCTGGGTCTAGTGTTCTCCTTCAATGCATAAAGACATCATTTCATTTTGCTTAAATGCTGAAGTGCAGTAGAGGTTGCCAAGTGTCACTCCCTGAGTCCCTCTCTACTCCATCCCCAGTAAAAGTGGAAGGTGCCACACACCCCTAGATGAAGAAGTGGAAGATGCCATGTATCTTCCCAAAAGCAGTGGAGGCTACCATGTGCCAATTTCTGAGAGACCATCTTTGCATTTCATTACTAAATAAAGGTTATGGTGGGCCCCGAATGTTACTTCAAAGTTTGTAGAAGTTGGCAAGTGTCATCATTTGTAAGAGTCTGATATGAGTCTTGAATAAAACTACAACATAGCCAAAGAAAGGAGAGAGCCACATGTCTTCGATGGATCTGGTGGAAAGTGCCAAGTGTCATTTTCTAATGCCTAGAGGATTTTCAAAAAATTGACTGTGTCCTCTCCCATTTCAAACATAACAGAGTGTTCCATGTATCTGTTATTGTAAAGAGAAATGGAGGGAAAATCAGTTGGAGTTAATTCGAGTAGATGGAATAGTTCATCTGGTAGATTTTTGGAGCCCCCCATAGCATTGAAGGCACCGTCTATTTGTCCCCTATGAGCGAAGGATGGAGAAGATTGGCGAGAAAGGGGATGATGAAAGGAGTGATCCGAGGCTATAAAAGAAGAAGAATTATAAAAGAACAGGGGGAAGAATTCTATAGTATTAGACTTGCTAAAGTTATTGACCAGTAACATCATTTGCTCTTGCCTCAATTTTCTTGAATTGTAAAGTTGATATAACTGTGCATGTTTCTGTGCCCTTTATGTCGCTGAATGATTTAAGGAAATTTGAGCTCCATGACTTGGTTGGTGTTGTATGTGTCATTGGCAAAGTAGTTTATGTTGTATATTTTTTGTAGTTGTGATTAAGAATGTCATTTGCTTTTGTCTCATTTTCTTGAATCGGAAGGTTTATATAACTGTGCGTGACTTCTGTGCCTCTTATGTGATTGGAAGATTCTGTTAGGAAGATTTAACACTATGCCTTTATTGATATTCTCTGTGTCTTAGCTAAAGACTTCCCTATTGTGAGCCTATATTTTTGTTATTTTGACCTTTTACATTGATCATGCACTTGTCTGCTCTTAAATGTAATTGAATCCTATAATAGTCACTCCATGCTCAGGTTAGGATTAGGATTACACTCAGGCGCATCACCATAGTTAGGTTTCAATTCTTGCATTTTGAATTTTTGTTTAGTCTCTTATCCCTTTTCCCAACACCCAATACCAAAGGAAGAGACCAGCTTCTCTAAAATCTGAAGGTTGTTTCAAGCTGCATTGTCCCACAGCTTGAAACTTCCCATTGTTGATTGGTTAAGATCTAGTGCAATTTTATGCCATAAAAAAAAACCACCTAATTATACTAAATGTTCTATTCTAATCATGCAAATAACTAAAAGTGAAAGTGTGAAGTAATTACTAGCATATAATTATTAATTCCAATTTGAAACACAATACAATGTCAATTCAGATGATAGTGTATACAAACATTATTGAACAAAGTCAACATTATCACTATTGTACTACAAAATCAAGGATCTTTAAGAATTATGTCAATAGGGTCAACCTATTATTCTAGATAGAAGACAAAATACATAACTAGGTCGACCATGTCGACCTAGATTGATATATGATGGCAGTTTTTAAAGACTGCAAACTATGCAAAATAGAATTATAAGGTAGAATTGAAATGAAAGAGAGAGAAAGGAACCTTGGTGGGTTGGAAGATGCTGAAGAATGTGAGATTTATATTTAAGTGCCCTAAATATTACTTGTAATTTTTTCCAATTGTGTCGATTGGGTGGACATAGTTATATAATTTCTTATTTGCTATAGCCTATGAATATGACTATACCGGCCTAGTCAACCTAGTATGTTTTCTAGAAGCATGTAAGATGACTATACTAACCTAGTCAACCTAATATGTTTTCTATAAATTTGTAAGATGATTTTTTTGACATATTTGACCTAGTAACCTACATCTGATGAAGACTTGCACAAACATAATAGATTCATTTTTGATGTGACTATGTGTTAAACCTGCACACAAAAGTTAGAAACTATATCAGCCCTACCAACCTAGTATCATAAATATAGAAAAATAATAAATAAAATTATATAAAATTAAAAACATGAAAGAAAAATTACAAGGATTAGATTCACATCAGGTTCACCATAATGTATGCAATAAAAAATGCATTATTTCTATAAATCAATTCTAACTCGAAGAAGATAGATCATACTTACACTTCCAATAGAGGATACATTAGATAATCAAGAACATGACAAACATTTGGACCTAATAGACCCAATTATGGGATAGCTTATCACAAAAATAATATTAGGGAGGGTTCCAAATCCTCCAATCAAGAGAAATTATGCAATAACCCTAACTAATCCCTATGTTTTCATATTCACTAAACTAATAAAAATTAAATCAAAGTCTAATCTAGTGATCACCAAAACTTGTGACATAAAGTGGGGGTAATAGACACTTAAGTTAAACATGAATATAATATATTTAATAATATCAATGTATAAAAAATCCTAATGCATGGAAGATAAGTACAAATGCATATCTATCTACTCTTAAAAAGGAGGAACAAAGTTAGGAATACATACCTTTGAAGATGAACCCATCAAGCCTCAATATCCCCTTGGACAAGTTGCTTTGTAATAGGTTTTTTTGGTATGTAAATATGACAAAGATAAAAAATATCTAGGCTACACAACCTATCAATTCATCCAAAAGACTTCTCCACAAGATAAGATCTATATTTCTAAATAAAGTATGAAATCATAAGTTTGCTCCTCAAGTAGAATGGTGGATAAGTAGATGTGAAATAGCTCTTACTTCTTCTTCTCTTCTCTAAAAAAGGGTGAAATGATCTTATATATATAGGTAGATCTAACCTTAATCCCTTATAAATTTTTTGGCCAATAGGGTCAACCCAGTTGACCTAGTACTGTTATTGACAAAAACTCACTAGGTTACGGGCTAGGTTGGCCAAGAGCTGACCTAGACCCTAAATGAATTTCACCAATAAGAGTATAAGGTCAACCCAGTTGACCTAGTACTATAAACTATAGAAAGGGGCTTTAGGTTAGGAAAATGAGGATGAAAGGTGGGAAATATCTGGAGGAGTATGTAAGAGAGAAAAATAGGCTTAGGGAAATGGTTTTTAGGAGATAAGTGTGTAGATAACAAGTGGAAAAAGGGACAAGAATCTTGTGAAGCACCAATGGTCTACCCACCCTTTTCTCGTTGCATCCCTTAAGTTGTGCACATAGAGAGATTGATACTCATTATATTCTTGCAAGATAGATAGCATCAATAATTGATAAAAGTTTAAAAATATTATGTATATACAAGTAGTGTCTAATTTTTTTGGTCATATTTTACAACTAAATAATGGATAATTTATAAAAATTAAAATCACTTAATGATTCATCCCACACATTTTTCAATCCCCATTTAATTAATTTATAAAATATCACTATAAATCCATATTCTCTAACCATTTTCTCACTAAAGGCTCATATCATGAAAATCCACTAGAATATCTAACTATGCATTGAGAGAAAATCATATTTTATTCTAAATTTTGAGTCCAAAACCCTAGTAGCCTTGATCTAAGTCTACATTCACCTATATGGTCACAAGTAATTATTGAATCACTAATTACACTAAGAATTCACTAGCATATAACATTACACTAGTATTTCACACACACTACCATAACATAGGATAACTACAAGGAGTTTGAACCCAATTTAGATTATTGGTATGTAGGCATCACTTAACATAGGGTTGTTGATGTCAAGTAAAACTTTAGCCACTGACCTATTTTTCCCCATTTTTTCCTTTTATTCCTCATTTCCTATTGAACTAGGGTTCTAAGTGAAGTGTTGGGGGTTTATTCAAAGATATAAATGAATTAATAGAAAACCACTAGATTTGATGGTTATACCAAATCATATATCATAACATAGGCATTGATTATGGCATAGACTACACTTTAAGGCATCCTATGGAGCCACATAGAAAAAAGAGACATAAAAAAAAATGCAACTATTGGATTATATCATTGTATTTAGTCTTAGTAAAATAGATAAAGAGAATTTTATATAAAGTTATCATATATTATAATCTGTCTATATAATTGAACACTATGTTTTGAACTATGTTATATAACCACTTTGAGAATATTAATAAATAATATATCTAAGTTATTGAGTCTTTATATGTGTTATATGAGCTATATTTCATTATGACAAATAATATAGGTTTAATTAATCTAAATGGATACTTTCTCTAGATGTTAGAAAGTCTAAAAACATCAAAATATGAATTCACAATTTGAAATTATTTTCATATCAACATGAAGAATAAAGTACATTAAAACTTTTGGGACATATTGAGCATCATTATATATATATATATATATATATATATATATATATATATATGTATATATATATATATATATGTATATATATATATATATGTATATATATGTATATATATATATGTATGTATATATATATGTATATATATATCTATGTATATATAGGATCAACATGTGACAATGCATAGACCCAAATATAAGAAGGTACATTAAAACTTTTGGGACATATTGAGCATCATAATATATATATATATATAGGATCAACATGTGACAATGCATAGACCCAAATTTACATAGAGGTAAAAAATCCTATCAAATGTCAATGCTCCCTATGGATACCAACATGACACAACCCAATTTAAATAGTGTAGCCTTGTCCTAGACATATTTGAATCTGTGTTCCTAATTCATAGTCATCTCACATAGTCACCTAATTAGTTCTACAATTAGAGACATAGTATTTCATTGCCTAATTTATATCTAACTAATTTATCTTTATTCTTTCCCTTTTTGACATCTTTTCATAAATAGTAAGTCCCAAATCAGAAATGCTTTATTTATGTTTATATTATAGATTTTGATTTTATTCAATTGTCTATCATAATTAAAATTTAATATCTATTTATCATAATTTTGATAAAACACATATTCTTTTCATTTGGATGCATTTCACACTATATGAGTGAATTTTAGGACATATAGGTTACACATGGACATATATATGTTGGAGTTTCCTATACCTAGTGGCCATGCCAATAATTGGGGCATCTTTTTCCATAGGTTTACATTACATGTTATATCTTTATATGATCTTATACTATGCTGAGCTACATATATTACTTACACATGCCTTTCTAGTTACTCATATCTTAAAAAATGATACATGGATATGATATTATACTGTGATGTGACATTGATACATATGGATGGTTTAGACTATTTATTTTTTCTATGCTACATTAATGTTGTTACTTTATTACATGATACGCTCATTTGTGTTTGTTTATTATGTTCAGCCCTTGGCCTTGTTTGATGTGACATCTTTGATGTACCTTATTTACAACATTTGTATGTCCCATTGTGTGTGGCCTTTGTTCTTGTTTATTGTGACATATTTATGTCCGTTATATGTAATCTTTGATCTCATGTATAATACTAACACATGTATTTTTGATCTTGTTGACTTTGAGTGGTACCATGGTATATATCATGCACATTTTACTGTATAGTCTTATTAAGAGATCCTTATACTATATGCTTCATTGATATGCCTTGTTTGATGTGACATCTTTGATGTACCTTGTTTACAACATTTGTATGTCCCATTGTGTGTGGCCTTTGTCCTTATTTATTATGACATATTTATGTTTGTTATACATAACCTTTGATCTCATGTATGATACTAACACATGTATTTTTGATCTTGTTGACTTTGAGTGGTACCATGATATATATCATGCACATTTTACTGTATAGTCTTATTAAGAGATCCTTATACTATATGCTTCATTGATATATCTATCTAGACATGACACTTATATGCCCTATATTACATATATTATGTTCATGCCTTGATCAACATATACATTCCTATGATGACATATTCTCCACATGTTCACATGTATTACTTGATTTTATCTTTATACATGAGATGATACTATCAACCCTTCTTTTGAGATGATTGATTTACATGATACATCCCTCATATCAAAAGGTGGCATTATAATTGGATTGGCATAGATACATGATCCTCCATGAGCATAAGATTAGATAAAATTAAAGACTATAGAGATTCAAAATGGTTTAGATATCAAATGGTTCATATGCATGATAGATATTGGCATAGTGATACAGATTATAATAATATATGCCATGCATATGCACTCAATTTACAAAAACTTGAGCATAGATTCATACATACTTAAGTGAATATGCATTGGTATATGCATATAGTTTACAATAACATGAATTACATGTTTTCACGTACACATATATTTGAGATACATGCTCTCAAATTCAACATATAAATGCATATCATTTTATATTAGATGGGATAGAATCAAGGGACATGATACTAGTTTATGCACATATACATAGTTTTATATCCATGAGGCATGATATTGATTCATTAACATATACATATTTTTATATCCATGAATCATGATATTGGTTCATGTAAACATAAAAAATAACATAGTTTATAGTTAAAAGGAAAACAATTTTCATTTCAATTGACACTTATCAAATCTACAGTCATGATGGGGCCTTGAACAATGGTAATTCTCTTTCAATTATGAATTATATTCTACATTGAGTGAGACTACATAATTAAAAACTTTCCTTCATGATGGGAGTATGAAAATTATTCATTCTCTTTCAATCATGATTTTTTTTAATGTTAGTGAAATATTTGGCACTTGTGACAAATTGAAAATTTTGTAATAGTCAAGGAGAAAAAAATTCTCTCCTCTATTTAGAGGGTAGGTTCCCTTTATTAAAAACATGAAAATCTAAACTAAGATTATCAACAATTTCTACATGTTGAATGGAGTATTGGGTTGTACTTATTTTAGTCAAGAAGAAAAATAAAATGGAAGAAAGTGAAGAGTCATGCATGAATGATCAAATGTAGATTTCATCCAACAAATGATAAGAAAGTTCTTATGAAAAATAACATGCTTGTTTGAAATTAACATGAGTATTTATTGAATAAAGAGACATGCACTAACATAATAAAAATAAACATATGTTTAACCCTAATTTGGATTGAGAAATCCTTACTTAGGTAGATAGGGTTAAGGGTATAGAAATGATAGGGCACAAGGGTGAATACTAGATCTATAATAGGCCAATTAATGTGTTAAACTCAGATGTACCATATATTGAATTTATAAAATTGAGATAGGCTATTAATGGAAAGTAAAAATATAATAGATATATAAATTACATAATAAAAGTACTTAGTTATTTTTGATGATAATATAGTGATGGATTTGGTATAGATAGGAAGCAAGCAGGAAGATAGTCCTAAATCAGTTTTCAGATTCTATATCTAGTGCCTTTGGCTCTTTAAACACTTAAATCAACTTGGGATAGTTATATTGATGTTAGTGTCTAATTTAGATGCTTGTCTTATATATAATATCTACTCAAATGAGATGCAACCACCTAGATGGTTATTTATTTTGATTCACCTTCACTCTAGTGCATTTTTATCTAGGTCATGGACTGTCATTCTTGGTAAAATGACAAAACCCTAACTTTACATCTTCAATGTGACTTTGGGGAAAAATGGGTTTGTGGTCACATGGTGTCAGTCTAACCTAAAATGAACCCATTGTCAAAGGTTGATTCCTATATAACTCATATTCTAGAAGGCCTCAAAATCATGTAATTTTCCCCTATGTGTTGGCTTGTGTGTGAATCATATAATGTGTGTAAAGAAAGTAAAATAGTGACCTAGCTTGTAACTTCACAAATATGACCTTATGATTTCTCATTTAGTACTTCAAACCTATAGTTGGGTTTTTCCTTTGACTAATATCAGGATAAGGTAGAATAAGAAATATTTTGGTAACTAGAGTGCTTCTTGAGTGATTTTTGAGTGTTGTTTTGGTCTAATTACTAGGTTTCATAGGTGAAATGAATGAGGGTTGATATTGTATTTATACCAATATTATCTAGAGATAACTCATATAAAATAACTTAGGCTGACCATTTCAATACATTTCATTTTAAAATTGGATGACTTTAGTGCACTAGACACTTATGTTAAAGAAAGATAATAACATCATTATTATTATATGCCTCAGATGTTAGTGTCTAGGGAAAAGGAGAGAAAACACAAGCTCAAACTTGTATAGGTATAAGATAAGTACATTTTAGGCATTTTGGGTAATATGGGATGTTTGTGTCATCAATATAAAGATAGTCATACTATGAGATAGGCCAAGGGTCACAATATAGAGTAGATGTGAGGCTTGTACAACAGGGCATGTGTACAACTAAGAGGAATATCCATGGTCTAAGTTTTCTATGTGTACAAGACTTAGGTGATACATAATCACAAAATATCATCTACATCCCCTCCTCTTTAATCTAGTAATTAAATTGATAGTTTAAAGGAAAGGAATAAGTACCTAGGTATGTATACACACCTTGTCTTTGCTTGAGTTGAATTTGAGTGCTTCACTAGAGATGGTTTTGAGTGATTTAATGGTGACTAACCCACAAACCAATATCATGTTATAGTGTATAATCAATGAATATAATCTACATCAAAAGTAATTGAGATGGATTGAAATTTAAAGATAAAGGTTTAGGAGTACATCTATGTGTTGATGTAACTACCTCACCTATTGGAAAGTTATTTTTACAAAAAATGTATCATTATAAGGCTCTAAAATTGAGATTAGGATAAATATAGATAAATATTTTAATTGCATATATACAAAGAGATATAGAGAGAGATTGGAAGGAACAATCCCCCAACTTTAGATCAAAATTAAGTTGCCAACTAATAGTTGAGATCAGCTCAACTGTGCAACCCAATGATACTCATAACTTGGTGAGTTTGGATGATCAAGTCTAAACTGAAAACTTGGAAATATTTAATGATTTAATCACCACATCTATGCTAAAAGGTGAACCAAATAATGCATTATATTAGCTCACCAAAGTCCATAAAATTATATAGGGTTTAAATACATTTAACAGTTTCTAAATATGATTTGATTTAGATTTTTTAATATTAGGCACATGTTGCATAGCATATGTACCTTATATTTATCCCATGCTAAAATTGTGTGTAACAATGGTACCATGTATAAAATTCTAGCACAAATGTGTATCATAATCATATAACTAAGTGCATTAGTCAATTCAAAAAAATATATAAGTGTGTAGGACATGTTCCAAATCATGCCCCCATTGAATCTATGGATCGATATAAGTAACATACTAAATGAATGTGGAGACCATGCTTCCAAAAAATTCCCTCATTGAATCTAAAAATTGTGAATGTGTGGAAGCCATGTCATCATGACATTCCCCCACTTAATTTAAGAAATGTGAAGATGTGGAAGCCATATCAACATGACATGCCCCCCTTTGAGGTGAGGGGAAAATAGTACCCGATAGTTATTTCACCTTAAAAGGGTAAGACAACTATAAATCTATGAATGTAACCATATAGCATATAAAAAATAAATTGTCTAAGTAAATGTATTATTGAAGTGCATATAACCAATGCGATCACATGTAGGACTAAGATTCATGATAAATATCATGGTAGTATATAGATAGTAACATTACAAGCTCAACAAAAAAATAAGCACACACACAAGAGCACTCAAAATCAAATCAAAAGGTAATGGTCCAAGGAGACCACACACAAGGGGCATGTTCAAATGTCATGAAATTGAATAGACATTACTTAGTAAAATTTCCACAAACTCAATGAATGACATATTCAAATGTCCATAGAAAAAATAATGACATATTCAAATGTTCAAGAAATCAAACATAAGCACATGGGCCACATGCAAGAGCATATGCAAATGCTAAAAAAATTAAGACAATAGAAAGGCAAAATATTTAAGGAAGTGTGTAAATTAAAATCATAAGCAACCAACATAAACATGTCATAGTGGCCCATGGATTAAATGTGTTATAAAAATGTCAAGTACATAACATATCAAGTACCCTATGTAATGTATAATCATAGATAAAGCATGTGTAAGTACATTTATAAGCTCAAACATGATAATGTATAGTGATGATTGAATCATATAACATGTGTGTATCAAGATCATAGAAGATGGATGCCCCCAACATCTTGGTGATGTAAGTAGAGGGAAGTTACAACACCCATAAGTTTATCATGTATCTGTATATGAGTATGTATGTGTATGTAGGAGTAAATGATATTCTAATCCTCAACATGGAAATAACACATAGATGCCAAGGAGCCAATAAAACATGTATAAAAATGATAGGTCACAAGGGTGAATATTAAATATACAATAGGCTAATTAATGTGCTAAACTCAGATGTATCATATGTTGAATTTATAAAACTAAGATAGGCTATTAAAGGAAAGTACATCTATACTAGATATATAAATGACATAAAATAAAGTAATTAGCTAATTTTTATGTTAATATAGGATAGATTTAGTATAAGTAAGAAGTAGGTAGGAAGACAGTCTTGTATTAGTAATCAAATTTTGGATCTCGTGCCTCTTTCTCTCTAGACACTTACATCAGTCTAGGATAGTTACATTAATGCTAGTGTCTAAGTTTGAAGCTAGTATCTTATACATAATATTTTCTCAAAAAAGATGTAATTTCCTAGATGATTTTGGTTTTGGTTCACCTTCACTATGGTGTATTCAAATATAGGTCATGGGCTATTTTATCATGGTGATATGGTAAAACTCTAGATTTCCATTTTCAATGTGACCTTAATGAAAAATGGGTTAATGTCCACATGGTATCAATATGACCCAAAATAAACCTGATATCAAAGGGCATTTACCTACATAGATAATAATCTATAAGAGGGCCTAAAACTCATGTAATTATCCCCTACATGTTGGCTTGTGTGTGAATCATGCAATGTGTGAAAATCAAGTATAATAGTGACCTATCTTGTAGCTTAAAAAATATGACCTTGTGACTGCTCCTTTAGTACTTCAGACCTATAGCTATGTTATTCCTTTGATTAATATTAGGATAGGGTATAATGGGAAATATTTTGGTAATTTGAGTGCCTCTTGAGTGCTCTTTTGGTTTGATTACTAGGTTTCCTAGGTGAGGAATGAAAGAGGGTTGATATTATATTTATACTAATCCTATCAGGAGATAACTCACATAAAAACAATTAGGATGACCATTTTAATATGTTTCATTTTAAAATTATATGAATTTATGGTATTGGACACTTATATTAATAGGGTAAGACAATAACATTGATGATACTGTCTATCTTAAACATTAGTATCCAAGGAGAAGGAGAGCATGCACATGCTCAAAACTTATAGAGGTATAAGATAAGTATATTTTAGGAATTCTAGGCAAGATGGGATGCTTGTGTCATCAATATAAGGTTGGTTGGACTAAGATTTAGGTCAAGGGGCATATGATAGAGCAGATGTGAGCTTAAAGAAGTAAGGCATGTGTATAACTAAGAGGAACAACTAGGGTCCGATTTTTCCAAGTGTACGAGATTAAGGTGATACATAATAATAAAATATCATCTACAACATCTGCAGATAAAATCAAGACACAATTTTTTTTAATTTCCATATATTCTTAGTTGAATAATGAACACAAAATTTCTTTCTCCTTCCTTTTAATAAAAATTACAATAGACATCAAACAACCCTTATACAATTGTCATTTATCCTATTTATAGAGATAGGAGGGAATAGATTGACCCTTCACATTACATGTGACTTTTGTTATACATATTTTCATATTATTATAGTTTCACTAATTTTTTTATTTATATAAAAAGTAAAAAACAATTTTCCTAAAATAGGAAATTGAAAAAAATAGAAAGGAGACCTACAACATTGTCGGATGTATTCTTTAGGGTGGCCATTGGTATCAAATAACTTGGATTAGTAGCCAAACTTTTAACTTGTTCCTTATCTTGGGCATCTTTGAATTTTCTAAATTTATTCATTACCTCAGTGATTATGCTCCCTTTAAGGACTAATACATGTTTACATCATCTCAACTATCTTTCAAATACTAGTTACATGGAATTTAGAACTTCCAAGAGATTAGTTAGTTGGTTATTCATTTATTCAAGTGAAACATTCATTTCGCTAAGTACATTCATTGAATGAACATTTAAAGCATTTTATTTGAATAAATCTTATTTTATCAGCTTCTTGAATTGAGTATTTACTTCATCCATGGTGAATTAGGTTGTAAAATCTTCCTTCAATAAATTACAATGCCTTTCTCCCATGTTGGAAAAGAGTTTCTGATTTTCTCTTCCAATTTGAACTTGATCATGTAACTCACGTATAGATCGATTCATAATTTCAGTCTTTTGAAGGATGTATTATGACCATTTTCAAGAGGTATCATCCTCAACTTTATCAAATATCCTAACCTTAACCATCACATTAGTTTCAATGTCTATCATCTTTCAAATATACCTTTTAGTTTCTCCTAAACCTTCAACTCACAATCATGATCTTTGATTTTCAAATTGATATTAATCATCTCGACATCAACTAACCCATGTAATTTTGTGACTTCTTCAATATACTTCATGCCATCTAATATAAACTCATCAACCCATGCCTCCATAGTTTTACAATATGTGTTGTATCTTTTGATGGTGGCTACAACACCCTTACTAATCCTGGGAATATGAGAAGGAACATCCACCTGAGGAACTACTAGTGCCTCAACTAGATTGAGATGATAGTTGATGTACCCAAATACTATCAAACCTAATATTTCAATTATTATTGAGTGATTTTATCATGCTCATATCTTTTGATCATATTCTTTATGGTTTCACACATGTTATGAACATCACTTTCCTTGGTTAACTCCCCAAGAAAAACATTATTTAGAGTATAGTCACTCACAGTCATATCCTCCTCATTTTTATTAATATAGGGCTTGGTAATCTCCAAAAATTGTGATCTCAAGGGATTTGATACTAACATTGATGTTTTATTTTCCTTTTTGAGGATGAGTCTCAAGGATATTAGAAATTACATCATATTATTTGATCCAAGATCTCACTCCTAGGCTCACCTATTGGGTTAGATTAACTGAATGAGCTTGATGAATAATTAGGGGACACACATTGTCTTGTTTTAAGATTAATTCTTAGACAACACAAGGCATGAGATATAGGTATTGGGATCCATTACATATCATACTTGTAATATATCTCCAAAATATTCAGTGTTATGACCAAAGGTCCAATACCTATTTTCTCACTGATTCACAAAACTTATACACTTCTATATAAACTAATTGCCACATATTAAAATCCATATCGCTATTTTGATTAAATTCATAGTTTCTAAAGAAAGGGAAAGATCAATTGTTAAAAAATAAACATAAAATAGAGAGGGTAAGGAAGAAAATAAATCCTTTTTAATAAAGGGCCAACAAAAATGCTTTCAAGACTAAAACATGCCAAACTATAGTTGCACCATAATATGCTAAGTTTCATGATAGCTTAGGATCTAATCACATAGGGAGAGAGTCTAAGGAAAAAGGATAAATTATTGATTTTAAGACTCATTTAATGAATAAAATATAAATAGGTATGTATTTAATTACATAAATATCATTATAGGCTTAAAATAAAGTGAAAAGAATCAAATAACCTAACTAAAATAACAAGAAGCACAACTTATTTAATGCATGAACTCTGCTAAAAATAAAAAATTATAGTCCTCTAGCATTAGTGTTAATCCATTAAATCAAAAATAAAGTGGAAGACCTTCAATAGAACTATACACATTTACACAAAAAATCAATTTAACATTAATCTAATAACATTTATTTTCAAATAGAGTCCACCCTTATAAAAAATATTACATAACCACATATAGAAGAATAATGGGGTTTGTCTCCTAATATCGCAAGTCCCCACTTTGAGCCATAATGGCCTAAAATGGTTTTAATATAATTATACCAAGAGATCTCACATGCCAAACTAAGTAGAACAAGACTCTCAAGGCCCACCAAAATAAAATCAAGAGAAGTTTTGGGGTGGACCACTCCCCAACTGCTTGGGATGGGCCTCCTCAACAACCAGTACAATTACCACCAAGTCAAATTCCTAGTTTAACTTTTTGAGGTTCATGGGAGGAACCCAAAAGACCACCTCAAATTAGATCACCAACTGATTTTGAACTTGGGGTAGGGCCTCAAAAGACATATTTACCTCAAACACCTAGCTAATGTTTTTTAGAGTAATATGTTGGCTCTAGAATCACCTTGGCCCCAACATTATTTTATTTTTCCACCTTTCTCTACATAACCTAGTATAATTATAATAGGGGAAACTTGAATTTCCCTTTATCTATTAGGGTGTCTTTTGGGTGGAATATCATAATGATGTTGACCTCTTTGAAATAGGTCAGCGTCTACTTCTTACTATTTTTCATAGGGTTGATCATTATTTGTGTTAGGGCCAACCACTCCTCAATTGAAGTCCTCATGCCCCTAGCATATGTCTGGTGGAGATTTAGGTCTACCAAATCCATGAGATTAAGCTCTAATAACATGACCTTATGAAGGAACATAATGAGCATTTTGCATTTATATTCCATGTAGGTAATGTTAGCAACCTACTAAAGTAGACTACTTAGATTTACTTTCAAACATAGACTAACATTGGAATGGTCTACGGTCATGGGATACCTATAGCTAGACCAGACCTCTAGATTGTGAGGCAAGCTCATTTAAATATATGAATTTTGGATCAATTACTAAACCTACTTGATTTTGGGGTGAAAAGGGGAAGAAATATTATTGAAAGGAAAATCTATTCTATTGATGGTGATGTACCTAAATGATGAATCATCCTCTATAAACCTTGAACTTGGTCACACATATGAATCAAAATGGAATAATTTATTAATTATAATTACTTATAACAATCCTAAACATATTTTTTTTAAATTAAGGTTTGATAGAATGTTTAAAAATTGAAGGAAGAGGAATGAAGGTCTTTAAAGACATTGCTTACTAACATTTTTCAACATTATTTCTATTATTTAACACTTCAGGTGAACTGTAGAGGATGAAATAATAGCATTAGGTAGATAAAGGACCTAAAAAAGGAGATAATTATCAAACCTATTTGAAAATTAACAATCAAAAGTACACACTACAACCATGATCGAATCTGCAACAAACTTTATAAATTTTAGGTGCAAGTTAAAATTTCAATATAGTTTATGTATACTAGCCTAAGGGATATTGAAAAATGGCCTAAATCCCTGAATATATATATATATATATATATATATATATATATAAATAGAATAATATAATCTAATGTGGTGTAAAGGAGGAAATAAGAAGTCAACTCATCATTCACTTAAGTACCAATTCAGTTATGACTAGTTATCAATAGTCTTCAAGAAGTCTCTTTATGTTTAGTGGCTTGTGTATCTTAGTATGATCTCTTTGGCATTGAAAACAAGGTGGTGGGAACTATTTGTCTTCTCCAAGCTCCTTATCAATCATATAATCCATATCTTTATTGACAGCTCTAATTGAAGTGAGTTAACTCATGTATTTCTACTCAAGATGAGTTATATATGTGATTGGATCAGTTTAAGACTAGTTAACTCCTCACAAGGACCCGTTAATCATGTGGATAACATAAAGGGTTAGTTATGCATGAATTGGATCATCTATATGGTGTTATAACTCCCCATTATCTCTCATAAACAATATTCTATGTCATTCTTACTTCATTTGATTAAGTAAATAAGTCTACTAGGCTAAATTAGGCTTAGTAGCCTAACTCTTTGTGATTTATGGCCATTAGAACATACATATAACCTTGAAAACCTAAAAATATGATGAACATAAAACATGAAAAAATGTCTCATATCATGGAATGAGTCCTCCTTAGAAAGTAACACCTGTAAATTAGTCAAATCGGTTGACAAGGTTAGCTTTTCCTTCATTTCCTACAAACTAGATATTTTGGATGAGATCTCAAGGGAACTTTAAGGTACATTTATGATCATCTCATGGTTTGAGGAGGAATAAAAAGTGTTAGGTTTCTATCAACAATGATTGGATTTTTTTGAAACTACCTTGAACCTCTCTTTCTATGTTTTTTTCATCTTCAAATCTTATTCTCTACCATGTCCATAAAATAAATGGTCATGGACATGAAGATATTAGAGTGTACTTGATGATCTAGGTGGTAATCAGAAGGTTTCAATGAGTTTGGATGCATAATTCTCCATTTCCTTACAAATAGGTCTATAGTAGGGTTTTATAAGGGTTTTAGAGTGCTTTGGGTTCTTAACAATGATTCATAAATCTTGGGCCTTGAATGCTTGAACCAATTCCATAAAACATTAGTGGATTAGGCCCTATAACTCTCCCAAAGTCATCATATTTCCATGAAAAAGGTGTGTACCATGATGAGCATGTGAAGTCTCCTTGATTTAACTTATTTGGGAATAATGGACTTTTATTTCTATTTTAGTTAAGGGTCTAGATTAATAAATTAATACAGAATATAGCAACAAATAAAATCCTAATTTATGCAACTGTTTATCTTTTTCACCTTTCTAAAAATATCAATATATAAGAAGAAATATAATTTAGTTGTAAAATAGACAGAGATGGCTAATACAAAGGCTAAAAACTATTGTATAGTACTGGGAAGGTGTTATGTACCTAAATCTAGATTTTATTGGGCTAAATGAAAGGAGCACCAATTAGTGGATACTTTGATGTTTGGTGTTATTGTCCATTCCTACCACTATTGTCCAAACTGATCATAGAGACCTAAATTTTTTTGGGTAGTTGTATTATGCATGTGTAGGCATGCCTTTGAAAAATTAAGCATTGATTGTCGATATAACTCATTTTGGAGTTAATTTTATATTCAAACCCTAACCCTCCATCATGATTGATAAAATGATATTTGAGTCACTTGAGAAAGAGGGGGTTTAGTGTGTAATATGTACTAAACATGCAATCTACACCCCTTGTGTGGTCACTCTACCTACATATCAATACTCTGAAGAGGGATCAAGTCATATGTAATTCTTTCACCTAGTGTGCTTTGTGTAATAGTGTGATGTAGGTGTAAATGTCAAATTAATAGTGTTTGATGTAGTTAGGGATTGGAATGAGGATTTTAGTATGTTTATAGATGTGTTGGGTGATTGTGTGCCAAGAATAGGGAAGTTTTCCTTAGTGATTTGTTTATATTCTTGCTTGCTTTGAAAGTTTTGTTACCTCCTTTGTAAATGAACTTTGAGTGGGATTTTATATGGAACAATTTGTCATGGGTCAAATGTATTTGTGCTAGGCCAACATAAATAAGGATAAAGACCAGATCAAAAAGATCATTAGGGATCAAAGTATAAATGGATAGGACCACCAAAAATAGGACACTTTTCTATAGGGATCTATTGTCCAAATGGGGTGCTCTTGTCCTATAGGCACGAGACTGGGAGAACAAGATTGGTATGGGGAATACTATATAACTGAGGTGTAATGATCATTTAGAAGGTTTTTGATGAATGACAATGAGAAAAAAGGTGTCTAGAAGGGTTGAAAGAGCATGTAAAAAGGACCTATGGATGGGGTGTCTCAAGCCACACTAAAACTACCAATTTATACATTTTATATGACTACATTCCCCCCCCCCCTTTATTCTAGTGATGTATCAAAGTGAAATACTAGGATAAAGGAAAAATAGAAAGCATACTTGAACTTACCTATAAGGGGAAGCCCATGAAGATGTTTGATATTGAGTTTGCATTGAGAGAGCATAGCGTGAAGCTTAAATCTACATGAGAATACAAGGAGTAGATCAGTTCTTACTAGACACACTATGTCTAAAAGAAAAATGTACAAAGGTTGGGTAAAAGAGAGATAAAGAGAAGAATGAATACACCTCATTGGGTACATGAACCAATACAAAACTTGTTGTCATGTTGAGTGATGATGGGTATGTGTTGTACCAAGATTAATATCAAAAATGAAGCTAAGTTCTCAATTCTTTGAGGGAGGCTCAAGAATATGAAGGCTGACCTTTTGGCTCCATCATTGCCCACTATGTAGTGAAGTTATGTGATCATGCATTTGTTAATCAATGTTTGGACTATGTGTCCAATCCATCTAAGTAGGTGGCTCAAGAATATAAAGGCTAGCTAGTCCTTTGGCTCTATTATTTCCCACTAAATATGAACTATGAAATGGTAATAGTATGCACGTGTGTTGTATGAGATAACTCATGAAGCCCATGAATGCTCTATGATCTGATAATGTGGCATGGATAGCTGAATACATATTGAGAACTAGGCTAATCGTGGCCACTCTCAAAAGATAGATATTAGACTTGGATGAAATCCACTTCAAAATGATGCCAACCACTTACAGATCGAACAATGCATGTAACTATGAAAAATACTTGGTTAATACAATGAGCTAAAAAGAAAAGAAGGTAAATGTGTCATGTACATTGCCCCCAATCACTGGTGTCTGTAGCATGGATTCTGATCTAAAAGTTGTACTAACTACCTAACCTAAAATTGGAAGTGAGAGCCATCATACAGTGCATGATGTCCCCTATATCTAGATAATTTGAGTAAAAATATACTCAAACTACCCAAGTTAAACTAGATTGTAGCTAACAAAACTATAACTAACCTTATCTTTTTGTCTATTTCTAAAAAAATTGGGTTTTTATCTATTTGGATAGGAGTGCCAAAAAGTGAACACTTTACTATAGGGTGATGTAATCTGAATGGGGCACTCTTGTCCTTTACTATTTTTGATACTTGCTCTTATCTATTTTTCATGTTTTGAATTTTGATTATTGTTCTAAGTTTTCTAAAAACTAATTTTTGACCAATAAAGGACTCTAATCTCTATGATAAAACCCCTATTTATTGCCCCCTCTTTTGAGGGTAGGAATGAAGACCCTACAATGACTTTCCTTATAATAAAGAGCCCTAAAAGTGTGTTATGATATGAAATACATGATATAACAATGATAATCCAAAATATATCTCAAAATATAGCATAGTTTGTATTAGAGATTGTTATATCAATAGGGGTATGCCTAGATAGATGTAACAATGTAATAACATCTATAATATACTGAACTAAAATTAGAAATCTTGCTAGTTTTCAAGGAGGGATGGAGCATGATGTTCATCATGGAATCTAATGAGGCAATATAATACATGATGTGGATCATGGCATTACAAATAATTGAGAAGTAAATAAGCATGTAAGGCAAGAAGCATACAAAAGATGCCAAGGGGCCAAGCAAATGAGGGACATGGGAACATGCCACTCAAACTAGGAAAGTAATCATACAAGGTATGTTCAAATGCCCACATATAATTGAAAACATGCAAGATTGGCATGAAGGCCACAAGAACATATAATAATACAAGTAAAGGACATTGGAAAATGTCCTAAGGCACACACAAGTAAAAAAATAGGAACTGAGAAATGAAATCACATCTAGCCACTCAAAGTAAAAAATTAAGGCATGTAAATGTTGGAAATATTATCGCATCTAATTGATCAAAGCAAAAAGTGAGAGTATGAAAAACATGTAGTACAAGACTAGGTAGATGATAAGAAATACATAAGTGCTATATACTATTGAGTGTCATGTAGGAATGACATAATTTGGATGGTTTAGTCATGTAGAATATGCCTCCAATGGGTAGATATATCGATGTATGTCTCAAATATAAAAGTAGGATGCCCCCTTAATGGGTAGAGTGAAACAATCAAGGATTTGGGTGTCACTACACACACTCAAAGAAGATCAAGTGAAGCATGGTAATGTAGATAAAATGATATACAATAGCATATAACAACAAAATGTAAGTCTAGCATGGTAGTAGAAATGTAAAGCATGAATAATGTATATATTTGAAAAGTTTGTGGTGTTTTGAGTTATTTGAATGTATTTGTATTTTGAAATATTATATTATTGTTGGTATTTTCAAATAAACTATGTACAAGTTATGATAAAGAAACTATATAAAAGAAAGTGAAAATAAATTATGTACAAGTAAGTTGAGAAATTATGTATAAGAAAGAATAAGAATAAATGATACTAATCGATGAGTCTCATAAGAGACTCCCTATCATGGTGTCTTATATCAAGGAGAGGGATCATGTGTGATCATGAATCATGATGGAAGGGATGACATTGTGACTTTAAAAGCTATGTATATTTTAAGTTCTCTAAAATTGCTTAGTGAAAAAGGATTATAGGGTCCCCCTGTAACTCTAAGAAGTAGATGTAATTATGGGGATCTTAGGGACCCATCTGGTAGTAGAAGAATCTCTTTGAAAATTTACTTTATTTTTAGAGTCATGAGACCTCAATGATACTTCCCTAGGTGTGAATATTATAGCTAGAAACCATCTAGAGTCTTGAAAATGTCACTGATGTAGTGGTCGATCTAAGAGAGGCCTTTGTGGAAGTGTATAAACTCTTTGTGCTGGTGAGTTAGGCATTGACTATGTCTGAAACTTAACTAGAAGAAGAACTATAACTAGTGGAGGAGCTAAAACTAGGGACTACAAATTAAGAGATGGCTTTGAAGTGGGGAGTGGTAACTCATAATGAACTCCACCAACTATAATGACCTGATTAACATGAATGTATTTCACACATCTATGAACTATAAAAGGTACTACACAAAGTTTTTGGATCCATGGTTAACCAAGCAACATGTCAAAGACTCCTGCACTAGGAATAATAGTAAATGGTGTAGACACATGTAATGAACTAGCTTGTAGAGGAAGTACAATCTCACCTAATAAACTATGTATGTTCCCATTAAATCCACTGATAACTATATCTGTCAAGGTGATATTTTGGTTTGTATACCCTAAACATTGAGTTAATGTCATAGTGCACATGTTCAAATTGGATCAATTATCTAAGAGAACACTATAAATGGGATGGTGATCAATGTAAGCTTTGATAAAGAGTGCATATTAATCTGAATCATCCTTCACTATTTCCTACTCTGAGAAGGAAATCAAAGGTCTAGCTAGAACTCTAGAACTATACACACCAATCATGTTTATTAAAGGATGTGACTCAAATGAAGGTGCCTGGTATGTTGCTCTTAGACGGTGTGCATGATATGCATGGTGAACACTGGATGTGCCCCCTATCTCCTATTTAGAATGCTATGGGAAAGGATATAATAAATTTTTTAGAGCCTTGTCCTATGTTTGATTTGCTTGAGGAGGCTCAACTAGAGTGATAAGATGAATAAGGTTTCCATCTATCAAGTCATGTATCTTGTGTGACAAACTGATGCATCTATTATTTATGTGGCCTAGTGCCGTATGAAAATTGTTGAATGCATTTTGATCATATCCACATGGAAGAGGCTTTTTCATATCAACTTCCCAAATAGGAAGGAGAGATAAGACATTACATTCTAATAGTTTCTATAAGACTCTGGCTGGAGATATTAATAGATTGGTAAAGGCTCACTGAGGAGGCATTGATAAAACCACTCACTGAGGGGGCTCTGAAGCTACATTAATTTTAGGTTGATTTTGAGTTTTATAATCACTAAACTTTACTTTTTGTGGGACTTTATTGTTACTCTTGTTTGTTATTTTCCCATTAACTGTAATTTTAATTCCCTTTCCTTTAGTTTATGATATAACTCAATAAAAGAAGAATTTTTTTAAAACATTATTAACTCATTCAAAGCTAGCAGAAGGCTATGTTTGATTATATATTCTAATTATTGATCGGCCATGGGGCTAGTCATTTTAGCCAAGATAGTCTTATATCTGAGAACATAATTTGTGAGATGCTCATTTGACCTTTGTTTCTATTGTGTAACTTGGGCATAAAAGCCTTGTCACATATGTCAATGCTTAAATGAGCTAAGAACATGTCAAATAAAGGATTAAATGATTTGACTGACTGATTCAATAGATTATAAAAGTACTATAGAGCATAATCCTTTAAACTCCATGGAAATAGCTTGGTTAGTAACCAGTCATTTAGCACATAGTCCAAGAATGTTTCATGAAAATATCTCAAGTGTGTCTCTAAATCACCCTTGACATCACATAGAGTGATCTTGGGTTGAATAAAACCTGGTGGTAAGGGTGTAGGAGTAACATGGCATACCAATGTTGTATGAAGTAGAGTAAATGATTCTAAAGCTTATGTTGGTCTATAGACACTTTTCTCAAGATGTAACACCTTGGATTGAAGAGATTTAATCTCTTACACAAGGGAAGCCATGTCAGGAGGTGAAGATGTACTATTCATAGCTAGTGGTGCCACATAGGGAGGTTGGGATGCTATAGGGGTTTATTGAGACATAGTTACCCCCATAGTGTCATTTGTAACTGGTTGTTTTATGGTTTGAGAGGATTGACCATTGTTTGATTTTTTTTGTTCTTCTTGTAGTATTTTAAGCATATCATCTTGTATATTATGATTTTTGGTAAAAAGGTCTTAAAGTTCCCTTTTATCAATTTCATCAAAGCCATTATATAGGGCCATTATCAAAGTAGGAAAATAAAGTGAAAGTGGATTGAATTTTTGCAATAAGTTGTAATAAGAAAAATGTGATGGAAGGAAAGTAATGAATAAAGGAAACATAAAATCCTAAAAATATCAAACTGGAATATGCATAAATAGGATATGAAGCTTACTAACATGTAAGGTGATACCTCAAAATCATAGGGACCAAGTATATTCTACTAGGGTTTAAAAGAAATGATTTTTAAATTTCCTATGGTGAATTTTAAAAATTAAATGTGAAATTCTGATTTATATATCCAAGAAAAATTAGAAAAATATTGATAGAATCAGCAAGAAACTTTTCATAGGGTTTTTAGGGTTTATTTGTACAAACAAAGAAAGTTAGGTTCACCAAATGATTTAACTGATTTGGGAATAATGGAGTTTTATTCCTATTTTAGTTAAGGGTCTAGATTAATAAATAAGTATATAATATAGTAATAAATGCAGTCTTGATTTACATAACTAATTGTCTTTTTCATCTTTTTAAAAATAGTAATAAATAAGAAGAAATATAACTTGACTATAAAATAGATTGAGATGACTGATACAGAGGTTGAAAAATGTTGTGTAGGACTGAGAAGGTATCATGAACTTGAATCTAGATTTTGTTGGGATAAAGGATAGGAGCATCAAAAAGTGGATGCTTTGGTGTTTGATATTGTTCATTCCTACCGCTATTATCCAAACTGATCACAAAGATCTAAACCTTTTTAGGTATTGTGCTATAACTATGAAAAATTGAGCATTGGTCATCAACAAAACATATTGTGGAGATAATAGTGGCTTTAAACCCTAACCCTCTATCATGCTTGATAAAATGATTTTGAGTCACTTAAGAAAGAGGGGGGTTAGTGTGTAAGATGTACTAAATTTTCAATCCATACCCCTTATGTGGGTATGCTACCTACATACCAATACTCCAAAGAGGGATCAATCCATATGTAGTTCTCCCACCTACGTGCTTTGTGCAATAGTGTGATGCATATACAAATGCTAAATTGATAGTGTTTGCGGTGGCTAGGGACTGGTATGAGGATTTGAATATGTTTGTAACTATTTTGGGTGATTGTGTGCCAAAAATAGGTAAGTTTACCTTAGTGATTTATTTATATTCTTACTTGCTTTGTAAGTTTTGTCACCTCCTTTGTAAATGAGCTTTGAGTGGGATTTTATGTGGAACAATTTGTAATGGGTTAGATGTATTCACATTAGGTTGACATAATTAAGGATAAGGACCAGATCAAAATGACCATTAGGGTTTAAATTACAAATATATAGGACTAAAAAAAATGGGACACTTCTCTATGGGTCACTATAGTCTAAATGGGGTGTTCTTATCCTATAGGTATGGGACCTAGGGGAATAGGATTGGCATGGCGAATACTATCTAGCTGAGGTGAAATGATCATTTAGAAGGTTTTAGATGATTGGAAATGAGAAAAAAGGTGTCTATAAGGGTCTTAAGTGCATGCAAAAAGGACATATGGATGGGGTGTCACAAGCCACACTCAAACTACCAATTTGGACATTTTATATGACTACACTCTTCTTAGAGTGGAAAATAATCTTTCTAGGCATTATCTAATGTTCTCTGGCCAAGATGATTATTGATAATGCTTTCCTATGGATCAAACTTGGCATACATCTCTCTTACATCCACATGATGATTGTCATGGTGATGACCTTGGCTAGTAATGCCAAGGACAAACATAGTTATATGCATAGAAATCTTCAATATTTAACTTTATGATGAGCTAAAAGGATCTTATAAAATGTTCTCAACATTAATAACCTATATATGATGCTTTGGAGTCATGTTATAGGCTTGATCAAGCCATTCTACTTCACCCTGCATGCAAACAACTCCTTACTTTGAATTGTAGACATATCTACCTATGGAAATGACCCAAATGACCCTTATTGATGGTTTTGGAAGTGTTATTGAGGGATTTTAAGACCCCATATTGCTTCTCAAACTTATTTAATGTGAAATTACCCTTCATTCCTTTGCTTTCAATCTCAAAATTTCCTTATTTGTCCTAGTTTGTATAGTATGAGTAATGCACATGTCAACCAATAGGTCATGGATGTGCTCACAGGAATTGGTAAGACCTAAAAGTTCATTTCATAGATCAAAATCATCATATGGATGCATAATTTAGCTTCTTTTCTCTATCAAGTCTATTAGGGTTTAATGAGGGTTTAAGAGGTGCTTAATTTCTTACTGATTGTTCATAACATATAGACCACTGATGGGAAACCACTTGCCATAAATATGGAGTACATTGAGCCCCTCATCAACCATGATAAGCATGATATTCCATGTAAATGGTGTATCAAGATGACTATGTGATGAAATGTGATTCAAATGGTTATCAAGAACTGTGTATGTAGGAAATAATCTTGAGGGGTATAATGAGATAAGATTATTACATTTTATCCACTCCAAGACCTTATTAAAGGTTTAAATGATCCTCACCACTATCCCAATGCTTATCAAATGGAGATAAATCCCATGAACGAGTCTATGGACTAAATGACTATGTACTTTAAGGGTTGTAGGCTTGCTTACTTGTTTTATCCCTTAAGGGCATGGTTTACATTTAATTTGGAGTGTGATAATTAGTATAGACCCAATCTGCACCCTTGGAGAGGGTTGTTCGATCCCTTTACAATTGAGCTATAATATTGGGATAACCCTAGGCTATGTGTCACCTATAGTGGGGTTGAGCCTCCAGAGAAGGCTAACTTTCTCTTGATTTTCACCTAAACTAATGTTAATTACTAGGAATAGGAAATATAATCCTAGACTCAATCAATTTGGTCAACTCTTTCTTCATGATTTCTTCTGAGAAGCAAAGAGGTGTTGCACCAAATGAAATGGACACTCATAATATCTTGAACACACACTAGATCAACATAAGACAACCATAGCTCATACAACCTCATAATATTACTAATTACATAAGTATTTCATATATTAGGTTTAGACAAAACACTATTTTGAACCTACAATAGCTTAATAACACCTCAAAAGAGGTAATTAGAAGGATAATAAACTAGGAAGATTCTCCTTCATGAATTCATCATGCACAAGCATACTAAGCACTAATCAAAGGAAAGTGAGAGGCAAAGAGTTAGTTTTATTGATTCAAGAGGTAGTTCTTATGATATGTTGATAGGGTTTAGCCTTATCAAATGAGTACCCTTTTGTAAGAGTTTTAATGAGTATCAAGATTAGTACATCATAGACCAGATAGCCTTCATTTTCTCTAATAGTCTTTAAGCTCTTTTCATTGGTTGAGAAATCTATACTAGAAGACAAGGGTTTTTTATATAGATGACGGGTCATGATCCTTATTAGGAGGTAAAATCCTCAAATATTTTGAAAAAACATTAAATGCTCCATTGTGTTACTCTAATCCCTAGATATCTTGTTATGATCTTCCATGCCATTTCCACTTGCTTCATTATGAGGGCAAGGTCCTTATATCTATGTACTCGATAGAGCTATGCCTAATTTTGTTTTTTGTGGCTATTTGTTGGATATGGGGCCATATTGAAGGATGAGACACTCCTTCATAGTCATCGATATCTACCCTTGATTAAATCTATACCTAGATATTTACTATAGATGAAAACCAATCTCTTTAATTGGTTTTCCTATAGTCACTTATATTAATGCAAACCTATAGACTGCATAGCTTTGCTCTTGATTTCCATTAGGTCTAAAATACTTACTTTTGACTTTGATCATTCATAGAAATTTATAACTCACCATATAAAGGTATTTTTATAAGAATGGTGAACATGATCCTAGAATAAACCATGTATGATATAAATATTCAAACTAGAGGTATATATTAAGCTCTAGTGGCATTATTTTATGTTATTTATACCTGATTATATGGATATGTCTGCTTCATGGAGATCAAGCAAGCTTTAATGGTGATGGGATGATCCCTGTAAGACTTGTTTGAATCAGTTGAAAACTACTCCTTTGGTCTCTCATGGTTAGACTTTATCCATCAAATATTACTCAAGGAAATCAAATTGATCCAACCTATTATTGTGTCCAAATATTGCACCCTAGAAGAGGGTTGTTTAGGCCTCTTCCATATTTGGACAATGTTGGGACATTTCTAGGTCTGTGGGTATGCCTATAAGTGGAAATGAACCTCTAGGTTGAAAGGGATAGCTATATTAGCTTTTTATGCAATAAAACTACTGAACCAACTTGTATGAATGAAAAGAGTCAAAAGTTTGCATAAATTAAAAGACTAGTCTAAAATGGTGATACACCAAGAATTAGTATCCACATGTATGCCCTACACTTATGCACAATACAATATAATATAGTCTATACCTCAATCTCTAGAAGATTCCAACATACGTATTTCAATGTAGAGACAAATTTGAATGATATTAAATCATGTAAATGATTGAAATAATAACCTGTATATTCCAGAAAAGGGCTATACATTCAAGGTTTCATATAATTAAAATGCACTCTACATGACTTATTAGATTGACTCTTTTCTCAAAAGCATGAAGGACAAAGTACAAAATGGTAAAACATCACTTGATATCACTCTGTATCTCTTGCATACCTATCTTAATATCTATAACTTAAAAAGGGGATAAACTAATGGTCCTTTGCTCAAAGGCAAGAAAATGGAAAAGAAAAATAGTAGGGATTCACTGTACTATCTTTGAATCATTTAAAAATAGCCCAAGAGTCTTATTTATAGAAAAGAGAGAGAGAGGAGGGAGGCCTTTGGAACCAAAGGAAGGAAATCAGTTATGTTGGAGGTCACCATCCTTGGCTACAATTGACCCTATTAAAGATGCTTATTTTGTCATTCTATTTGATCCATGTCACTCTCTTGAATACCCTTTTATTACCCCCTAAAGATGTTTCCCAATGACTTCCAATATAAATGATATACTTGGGGAAGGTGCCAAAAATGGTCATTATCAATGGAGCCACCTATGAGAAATCTCTTTCAATGCCCAACCACTCCTCCTTGGCTTGTAAATTTGCATAATAGAAAGAAAAAATTTGCTTTCATTCAGTTTGGATTTTTTCCTTCCCTTTTGATTAGTCCTTAAGGAATGACTCAGATCATAGTTTTGAGTCATTTATTTGCTTGGCATGGATACTTATGGATCATCTTCCATCTATCTCTGACAAGTCACATGCTAGCTTCTGATTTGCTTGATCATTCACCATGAACCATGTTATTGGGCCAATCTTTTTGAGCTAAGTAGCCTTGAAAGTCTGACTTGCCCTTGTAGATCTATCTAGGCTCTTGGATTGCTTTAACTTACTTCAAGGTTTTCATTTCTCATGACTTATGAAACTTCATAAGTGAAGCCTTTAACAAATCCAAATTTACACTACATACCCATTTAAGTTTTTTGAATGGCTTTACTTATAAAACTTATAAGTCAAAAATGTTGGGAAACCTAATTTGCACTATCAAGGTTGCTTGCTCTTTTGGGTTTTTTGATTGCTTCTACTTATAAAATTTTATAAGCAAAGCTCTTTTGAAAACTTAATTTTTCTTTACTTAAGACCCTTTCAAGTTTTTTTGAGTCCTAATCCTTACTTGCTCCTTTAGGTTATTTAAGTATCCTTATAAAATTTATAAGTCAAGCCTTTGACAAATCTTGATTTGCACTGCAGAGTCATTCAGGTTTTCCAAGTGACTTCACTTCTTACTTGAAGACTTTGGGCATGAATTTAAAATCTTGTGGCACATCATGTCTTTTAACCCCAATGGCTAGTTCCTTATATTAAATTTAATGTCCTATGGCACATCACCAATGTGAATCCAATGACTAGTTGGTCACCCTAAATTTGACATCCTATGGCACATCATGTCTTTGAACCGCAACGACTAGTTGGCTGCATCAAAATTAACGTTCTGTGGTATGTCATGGGAATCCATTTAGGCCAGGCTTATTGTTTTAGGTCTTTGGTCATGGTAATTTTCCCAAAGTAACTCTTTCATGAATTTTGGATTTTTATCTTTCTCAAAGGATAAGGACATGGTTCAAAAATATCGAAGGAATTCCTTCAGGATTTTTACTTTGGGTGAAATACATGGGGAAATAGTTAGGTTCCTTCAGGAACTTTTCTCGAAGGATACTTGGGAAAGTGTCCTTTATAAAATTTTCAAAGAACACCCAGGTAGGGGCATAAGGTACCTCTGGAAAATTCTGAAGGGCATTTCCAAAGGAAATGGCCCTTTAAAATCTCAAAGGGTAACCTTGGAGAAAATGGTCAAAAGTGACCCTTCGGGAAAAATTCTGAAGGGCACTTGGATAAAATGTTCCTTTAGATAAAATTTGAAGGGGCATTTAGGAAAGACCAAGACAAAAGTGCCCTTAAAAAAAATCCGAAGGGACACTTGGGCAAAAAGTTCCCTTTGAAACTTTTTTGAAGGGTCACTTAGAGGAAAGGACAAGGCAAAGTGCCCTTTAAAAAGTTTTGAAGGGACACTTAGATGAAAAAGTGCACTTCAAAACTTTTTTGAAGGGCCACTTGGACAAAAAGTGCCCTTTAGAAAAAATATTAAGGGTACTTAGGGGAAAGCAAGGCAAGAAAGTGCTTTCAAAAAATTTTGAAGGGCACTTCGAAGGGAAGTGGCTCTTCGAAACTTTTTTTGAAGAACACTTTAGGGAAAAAAAAACAAGAAATGCTAAGGCAAAAAAATCAAAGGGAAAAAGATCATGAACTAGGAGATTCCAAAGGGAAAATATAAATAACAAAGTAAGTGACCAAACATAGAAAATGAGTAAGGGAGAAATGAAAGAACTAAAGGGAAAACATAAACTGGTCATGCAAAAATGGTCAACATTTTGGCAATTTTTAGGGGAGACATGCCTACTATGTCATAAGACCAATCTCTTAAATCCTTCCATTAGGTATGAGGTCATTCAAGGCAAACAAGAGTTAAAAAATAAGCCATGGTCGAACACACAAGCTGGAAAGACACATGTACAACCAACAAAAGGAAAGAAAACACCTAAAAGGGAAACACTTGTGCTCTAAAGCACTTAGGGAAAAAACACAAACAAAAGAAACATACCAAAAGAAGGTATATACAAGACATGGCTAGCAAGGGTCAAAATCAATACTTCAAAAGGATCCTATTCACTAAAATATGCAACTCTTCTCCATCCATCTTGGATAGCTGAAAGGAGTTTCTTTACTTGTACTTGTTGATGATGTAAGGATCACTCCAAAAAGTATCAAACTTTGTATGCTTGCCTAGTTTTTCTCTATCTTCATCCTATTTCAAGACCAATTCACCTTCTTTAAACACTCTTGCCCTTGCCCTTTTATCATAGGACTTTTTTATGAGAACTTGATGATGTTCCAAAGCTTTGTGTGCATCATCTCTTACCTCTTGTAGTTACATTAATTTTGTCAATCTAACTTCCATAGGAGTGTTTTCAAGCAACTTTATCTATTGTGCAGGTTCCAAGGTAGGGAGTTCTTGTGATATGGATAGCCTAAGTTCTCCCATAGATAAGTACAAAAGGATAATTACCAATTGACTTCTTGGGAGTGATCTTATCTACCCATAAGGATATCTTTATCTTGCTATGCCATGCTCTTTGGTTTATTTCCAGTGTCATCTTGATAATATTGATGAGGTTCTTGTTGGTAGATTTAGCCAATCCATTACTTTAAGGGTAGTAGTTGGATGAATTACTAAAATGAATGCCACTCTTTGTTGCCCAATCAAAAGTCTTAGCACTTATGAAAGCAAGTGCATTATCTAAGATGATGACATGAGGAGTTCCAAACATTATTATAATGCTATCATAGAAATCTAAGATGGAATTTTCATTTACTTCCTTCAAAGCAACAACCTCTAACCATCTTATGAAGTAGTCTGTAGTAGCCAATATCCACTTGTGTCCAGCACTTCATGGAGGATTGATCATGCCAATGAGGTCAAGGCCCTATTGCATGAAAGGATAGTCCATTTGGATAGGATTTAATGGAAGAGGAACAATAATTTATTTGCCAACAAAGAAAGAACATTGAGGAAAAACCTTAGCCCAATGATAACAGTTCTTAAAAAGACTAGGCCAACAGTAACCAGCTCTCATTATTTTTGCAGCTATTGTTCTAAGAGATAAGTGACCACCATTTGCACCATTATGGAACTTAGCTAGTAGCATATCAAATTGGTCATTGTAAATGCATATTAGCAACACATTGTTCACATCCTTATTAAAGATAATGTCTTCCATAAGACAATAAGGAATAGCTTATAGCCTAAAATACCTTCTTTGAGATTTTTTCAAGCCATAGGGACACTCACCATTTTGAATAAAACCAATGATGTCTTGTGTCCAACTTCGATTTTGTATTTGATGAGCTAGTTGGTCTTGAACTTGATTTACCAAAGCTTTCTCTTTTGGGTCTTGAAATTCAGATTCTAATTGCTCACAAAAACATCTTCCTCTTACCAATTTGGTTACCTTGATGTCAATGTCATATTCCATCACTTTTGTGATCCATCCATCTCTCTTCTCATTAAGATCCTTGCTTAGGATGAACTCCTTGGTGTTAGGATGGGAAACCATGACATGAATATTGTTTTTGGGCACTATATGCCTAAACTTTTTCAATTCTCTAATGATGGTTCAATCTTGCTTCTCAACAAAATAATATCTCACTTCATAGTCCTCTAAGCCTTCACTAAATAAATCAATTGGTTTCTCAACATATTCAACATTATTTTTCATAAGCATAGCTGAGATTGTGTCAAGGTTAGCAAAAGTATAAAGTATGAAATTTTTAGTAAAATTCAGATTTAAGAGAGTGGGAGATGTAATTTCTTGCTTGACTATCTTAAATCTGCTTTTACCTTCCTTTGTCCAAGTAAAAACTTGGTTCTTTTTTAGCATGGCTATGATAGGATTTACCAAAGTTGCAAAGTTTGGGATAAACCTCCTTACAAAGTTTATTTTTCATAAGAAACTTTACATCCCTTTCTTGTATTGAGGCAAAGACAAGCCTAGAATATCTTCAATCCTTTCAAGGTTAATAGATAAGCCTTATTTTGAAATAACATGACCCAAAATCTTACCTTCATGGAAAGTGAAGATTCACTTCTTTAGATTGAAGGATATGCCATACTCTCTACACTTATCAAACACTTGCCTTAGATGTCCCATATGATCAGTAGCATCTTTTGAAAAAATGGTTATATCATCAAGGTAAACAAGCAAAAACTTATTGATCAAACCTTTGAAAGCCATGTCCATTGCCCTTTGAAATATATCTCTAGAATTAGATAAACCAAATGGCATCTTCTTTTAGGTAAAGGTCCCCGACTTGGTGGTGAAGGCTATCTTGAATTAATCCTCTCCATTTACCAATATTTGATTATAACCTAAGTAACCATCAAGAAGTGAAAAATGTTGAGAACCTAAAACAACTTGCAGAATTTGTTCCATGGAAGGGAGTGGATAATGATCCTTGAGAGACACTTTATTTAGATCATGAAAATCCACACAAAGTCTGATTTATCCATTCTTCTTTCAAACTGGGACAAGGTTGGGTACCCAAGTTGAGTGCTTGATAGGAAAGATAATCCTAGACTCAATCAATTTGGTCAACTCTTTCTTCATGAGTTCTTATACCTTGGGATTGATATCCCTTTGATTTTATCTTACCAGTTTAGGTCCATGCTCCAACCCAGTGGTGTGATGAGCTAGACTTGGATCAAAGTCTTTCAAGTCCTTGAAAATTAAAACTCTCTCATAGTTCTCTTCTTTTGTTGACATGCTTATTCTTTGATTCTTCTTTTTTTCATCCTCATTGAAGATACTCTCCAAGATAATCAGCCCCTTGAGTATTTTATTTGTTTTTAGCTATATAATATGCTCTTCATAATGATCATGTAACCTCTTTTGATTTCTTGAGGAGAAGCTTGCCTCATTTTACAATAAGTGTGCAATCTGTTCATCACTTTCAAACACTTGTCATGATGCTTTATTATCTAGAATGTAAGGTCTCACAATGGTCTTGATATGATATTGGTCCTTATCTTTTGCTACATCAGTAGCTAAGTCAAAATGTGCTCCTATTATAGCCAATCTATTAGCATGCTTGCTAAAGTCTCTTGGTATGGGTTGAATGTTGAAGGCATCAAAATATTCAAGTAGATCCCATACCCTATGCTTGTATGAATTGAGAAAGGGGTTCTTGGCTGTATCTTGACTTCTTACTTGATGAATGACTAGCTCACTATCTCCATATACTTCAAAATCTTGATTCCTCTCTTCTTTGCCCATTGGAGATCATGAACTAGGCCTTCATATTCTGCCACATTGTAAGTGCAACTAATGTGAAACCTATAAGAAGATTAGTAAATATTATTTGATTTAAAAACCAACATAATACCAACTCCTAGAACTTATTTTCTCCTTGAACCATCAAATAACATTTCCCACATGCCATCAAGTTCATGATATTCATTGGTGAGTGAAGGAATTAGAATGTTCTCTTCATGCATGTAGTAAAGTCCCAAATCAGTCTCCTCAATGAAAGTGTAAGGATCAAGGCCATGCATTTCAGTGCTATAGTTATCAAGATAGAGGTCAGAAATACCTTCAAGGGGAGAAGTTATTTTATCATCTATGATTGTTTCTTTCCCCTTGTTTAATAGATAATTCTGATTTGACATTGTCTCCAAGCATGGCTCAATGTGAAACCTTGATAATGGATGAGTCCTTATGGTTACCTTGGTTCCATACCTTGTCTTGAAAGCTAAAAAGGACAATCAACATAAATTTATCATCCCATCTTCATTGTAAAGTCCCTTGACAAGCATATATCAAAGTGTGCTAGAAGGTGCACCACCACAATATCTTGCATGATAGGGAAGCTTGGGAAGCCATGTAAAACACTTTTAGACCTTTGATGAATCCTAATGTCTTGGTTGAAGTTCCATCCAAATGTAACATGACTTTACTATGTGGCTCATAGTTCAAACCTAGCTTATCAACCACTACTTTAGGCATAACAGTAGTGCTTGCTCCACTATCCACAATACAATTATAGACCAACTTATCTCCCACAATGATTGTGAGGTAGAAGGTTGGAGGATTTTTAGTTTTAGTAGAAGGATCCAAAATATGATTTGGATAATTTGTGAGATCCACACCATGATGCTTTTCAGATTGAGGAGCCACATACATGTTTGATAACTTCTCTTATAAAAGATCCTTTTGACTAGGCATATGTAGAACCTCCGAAAGGGATATGTTTGTCTTAGTGTTATTCAATGAGTCCAAAATATTTAGAGATGGAGCATTCACTTTATATTGAATTTGGATGGTAATGAAGGAGTTGTAGCTTGCTATGTTGCAATCTTGGTAGCCACATTTACATTCTGATTTTGTTAAGGAACATGGCTTGTAGAAGGTCCAACACTTTGATTAATACTTTGTGGCCTTGGAGATGCATCACTTAGAACTATTCATGGATCCTAGCCTTCTACCAATTCTATCTTCTTTGCCCTTGTATTAGCTACAAATGACATGCCTTGAGTCAACACAAAATCATCTTTTACTTGAAAAATTAATCATTCCCACATTTGGGCTGTTACCTTCTCTATCACTATCCCTTTGGCTGGGACATGTTTCTCTTGTTGTCATGTAAGGAGTAGCTTCCTCTTGTGTAGTCAAAGCGTAGTTGGTTCCTCCATCATGATGAGTAAACTAACCTTGATGCTACTCACATTATTCCACATGATCTTCTCCCTGCACTATATTTGCATGAACTAGAACAATAGCCTTTATCAGAGGAGTAGAATTTGGATTATATGCATTGGGCTACCTACTATAACCTTGTTGATTTTGTCCTCTCCATTGATAATTGTATTGGGATGGAGCTCTATATTCTTGTTGAGGATAGTATTTTGCATTATATGGAGCACTTTCTTGATATTGAGCTTGTTGGAGCTAAGCTCTCAATGATTCGATTTCTTTGTCCACAATGTTATCCACCTTCTTGGGAAAGGCTCTTGGATTCACATTGGCATTGGGAACTTGTAACATGCTTGGAGTTTCAAATAAATTATGGGACAATAAAGGCATGGAAACTCTTGGAGGAAGCCTTCCAACTTGAATTAAGCTATTCTCAACCTTAATTGCTAGCTCATATGCACTTGGAAGAGTGAATCCTCCCATTCACTATAACATAACATCAACATTAGTACCAATCCATCTGAGGTATGTTGGGAACACAAAGCTAGGAGGAGGTCTCATGATTGTTGGTAGCCTATACCATGTTATTTTAAATCTCTCAATGAAATCTCCCATGGATTCATTTGGACCTTATCTTATTAGATTCAGCTAATGTATTAGGGAAGCATGATCACTCTTATTTTCAAATCTTGTCACCAATAGGTCTCCAAAGCCATTCCAACTTCTAATTCAACCCCCTTCCAATTTTTTATACTAGTCAAGTGTTTTGCCTTTTAAAGACATAGCAAGTAGCCTAATGGCTATGTTGGCCCTAGTAACATTATGGAAATTGCAGAAATTAGAGATTTCTCTAATATATTTAGATGGGGTAATAAGACCCTCCCTATTGAAACTAGGAAGATTTTTGGTAGCATTTAGAGGGATGGGGTCATATGCAGGAATCTCGAATGGGTTTTGGGTATTAAAATCAAGGAAGATTTGAGTTCTATCCATCTCTCCTCTTTCCCCCATTTCTCTTCTTTACCTTTGATCCTTTATTTCTTCCTCTTCTTCAACTTATTCTTCTCCTTGAACCTTTTCCTCTTCTTCCCCAAAACCTCTATGCCAAGGATTTAATAGGGATAGGAGTGGTTTAGGGTGTTGTTCTTTAGGAAGATCTTTAGAAAAAGGGGCTTGGTCAAAAAATATTGAGGACCATGTAAGATAATGTATAAAACTTGGTCTAGAACTAGGGATTCACACCCTTTTGGAGTTTCCAAACGCTAGGTTAGGGGTATTTATAATACTTTAAGCATATCAAGAATAGCATTCACCTTGACTTGGCAATAAAACTTGGTCCCACCAGGCGTGCCAAAACTATTATCTCCAAATCTTGTACCCTAGAAGAGAGTTGTTCAGGCCTCCTCTAGATTTGGGTAACATTAGGACATTTATAGGCATGTGGGTGTGCCTATAAGTGGAAATGAACCTCTAGGTTGAAAGGGATAGCTCCCTTTATTAGCATTTTGTGCAATAAAACTACTAAACTGACTTATATGAATGAAAAGAGTCAAAATTTTGCATAAATAAAAAGCCTAGTCTAAAATGGTGATACACCAAGAATTAATATCCACATGTATGCCCTATACTTATGCATAATATAGTATAATATAGTCTATACCTTAAGCTCTAGAAGATTATAACATAAGTATTTCAATGTAGAGATAAATTTGAATGAGATTAAACAAGGTAAATGATAGAAACAAGAACTTGTATATTCTAGAAAGGGTTACACATGTAAAGTCTCATAAAAATAAAATGCACTCTACATGACTTGTTGGATTGAATCTTTGCTCAAAATAATGAAGGACAAAGGATGGAAGGATAAAGTATCACTTGCTATCACTCTATATCCCTTGCATACCTAAGTAAATATCCAAAACTTAAAAAGGGGATAGACTAATGTTTCTTTGCTCAAAGGCAAGAAATGGTAAAACAAAATAGTAGGGATTCATTATATTATCTCTGGATCATTTAAAAATAGCCCAAGGGTCTTATTTATATCAAAGAGAGAGAGGAGGGAGGCTTTTGGCACCAAAAGAAGGAAATTAGTTCTATTAAAGTTCACCATCCTTGGCTGGAATTGACCCTATCAAAGATGCTTATTTTGGCATTCTGTTTGATCCATGTCACTCTCTTGAATGCCCTTTGCTTGCCCCCTAAAGATGTTTCCCAATGACTACCAATAAAAATGGGATACTTGGGGAAGGTACCCAAAATGGTCATTATCAATGGATCCACCTATTAAAAATATCTTTCAGTGCACAACAGCTCCTCCTTGGCTTATCAATTTGCATAATGGTATGAAAATTTTTGCTTTCATTCAATTTGGATTTGTCATTCCCTCTCAAGGAATTACTCAGATCATGGTTCTAAGTCATTGATTTTCTTGGCATGGATACCTCTAGATCATCTTCAATCTATCTTTGATAATTCATGTGGTAACTTCTTATCTACTTGATCATTCATCATGAACCATGTCGTTAAGCCAAGCTTGTTGAGCTAAGTAACCTTGAAACTCTGACTTGCACTTGCAAATCCATCTGGGCTCTAGGATTGCTTTAACTTGCTTACTTTAGGGTTTCCATTACTCATGACCTATGAAACTTCATAAGTGAATCCTTTGACAAATCTTGATTTGTACTACAGACCCATTCAGGGTTTCTAAATGGCTTTACTTATAAAACTTATAATTCAAGCATGTTGGGAAACTTGATTTGCACTATCAAGGTTGCTTGCTCTTTCAAAAAATTTAATGCTTCTACTTATAAAAGTGTATAGGCAAAGCTCTTTTGAAAACTTGATTTTACTTTTCTTAAGACCCTTTCAAGTTTTTTGAGCCCTTCTACTCCTTGCTTGCTCCTTTGATTTATTTAAGGATCCTTACTTATAAAATTTAGAAGTCAAGCATTTGACAAATACTTATTTGCACTGCTGAGTCATTCAGGTTTTCCAAGTGACTTCACTTCTTATTTGAAGACTTTGGGCATAAATTTGATGTCTTATATCACGTCATGTATTTAAACCCCAATGGCTAGTTCCTTATATTATATTTGATATCCTATGACATGTCATCAATATGAACCCAACAACTAGTTGGTCACCCTTAGTTTGATGTCCTATGGCACATCATGTCTTTGAACCCCAACGGCTATTTGGCTGCATTAAAATTGATGTTCTATGACATGTCATGGGAATCTATATGGGTCAAGATTATTATTTTGGATCTTTGGTCATGGAAATTTTCCCGAAGTAATTCATTCAAGAATTTTGGATTTTTAGCTTTCTCAATAGACAAGGACATGGTTCAAAATCCTAAAGAAATTCTTCGAAGGAATTCCTTTGGGATTTTTTCTTCAAGAAAAATAGATGGGTAAATAGTTAGGTTCCTTCAAGAACTTTTCCTGAAGGACACTTTGGAAATTTTCCCTCAAATTTTTTTTGAAGGATACCCAGGTCGGGGCACAAGGTCCCTTTGGAAAATTTCAAAGGGAATTTCCCAAGGAAATGGCCCTTAGAAAATTTTCTAAAGGGTAGGCTATGGACAAAGGACCCTTTAGGAAAAATCTTGAAGGGTAACCTTGGAGAAAGTGGTCAAAAGTGACCCTTCGAGAAAATTCTTGAAGGGCACTTGGATAAAATATCCCTTCAGATAAAATCCAAAGGGGCATTCAAGAAAGACCAAGGCAAAAGTACCCTTTGAAAAAAATCTGAAGGGACACTTGGGAAAAAAGTGCCCTTTGAAACTTTTTTGAAGGATCATTTGGAGGAAAGGACAAGGTGAAGTGCCTTCCAAAAAAGTTATGAAGGGACACTTAGATGAAAAAGTGCCCTTCAAAACTTTTTTGAAGGGTCGCTTGGACAAAATGTGTCCTTTGGAAAAAATTTGAAGGGCACTTAGGGGAAAGCAAGGCAAAAAAGTGCCTTCAAAAAATTTTGAAGGGTAATTCGAAGGGAAGTGGACCTTCAAAACTTTTCTGAAGGGCACTTCAGGGCAAAACAAAACAAGAAAGTCTAAGGCAAACAAAGCAAAGGGAGGAAGAGCTCAAACTAGGAGAGGCCAAAGGGAAAAGACAAACAACAAATCAAGTGACCAAACACAAAAAATGAGCAAGTGAGAAATGAAAGAGCAAAGGAAAAACACAAACTGGTCATGCAAAAATGGTCAACACCTATCTTTACTCCCATTGGACTCATAGATCTCTGATATTAGATCTTGAACTTTTTGAACTCCTACACATTATTATATTATTTTGTATGATGTAATGCAAGCCCTTGATTTAGATCCTCTAACCTTTGGACTTTAACTCACATCATTGGATCAAGATGTATGATGTAATGTGAGCCTTTAATTTACCTAGGTCCACTTTCCTGTTAGTTCCTATGCACCATTTTATCTTCATATGATTGAATGCTTATCATTGATCTATATTAAACCTACCCTTTTATTAGTCACCTCACATTTTTGGATCTATGCTTGGTGAATTTGCACTGTTAGATCTTGTCCAACTTGTAGCTTTTTGAAGCCTTTTAACCTAGGGACCTTTTGACTCATTTGACTCCAGTGTGAACCATTAGATCTTGATTGTTAGAATGTGAGATCAAATGGACCATTAGATATTGATCAACTTTAAACCTTTTAAGGGTTTTTGAACCTAAATATTTAATTTACGAATCTTGACCTTGATGTTAGTGTGAACATCTTATGAAGTAAGTACAACTTTAAATGCTCATAACTTAAGCTAGCAACCTCATGTAGATATGAAATTTTTAGGATATGTTCCTGGCATGAGGAACTGCATGGGACTATGATATTTTTCCTAGCGGAGGCCTCCCAAGTTTATTTATTAAATTCATGACTAGACTAATCTATTTATTTCTGTATGACGTCCTGATGATGGTTTCATCCCTTTGACTTGCCAAATTCATCTTTTAATCATCCCTTCAAGGTTATGATGAATTTATAAGATTATTTCAACCCTATTTCATGATATTTAATGATTGAAACATATGAGAAACTACTATCCATTTTGACATTTCAACCTTAGACCCTTTTTTAAGCCTTTGGTCCACTTCTTCATTAGGAACTTTGCTTATCTATCCAAACCATGAAAAAATATTTATATATGGGCCAACTTTGGCCAAAAATAACCTATAAATAGGTTTTTTAAGATTTAACATCACCTTTTTAATCCTTATAAAACCTTTCATGATGTTGAAACCCTCTACCAAACCTTATAATAGTTCAAGAAGTTTGCCTACTTGTTCTTTGACTGTCAACAAATAGGGGGTTGACTGTGTCAAAAAAATGAATAGTTACACTCTTAATTTGACCTATTAAATACCATAGGTAGGTATAACCACTAATTATTACAAACTCCACCAAGTTTCATACTTTGATCTTGCATATAAAGTCTTGTAGGTGTATTTTACCAAAATTTACTAGGAGGTTGCCTATGTTTTAAGTCCTAAGACCAAGTTTTCTTACTTCTACCTTGTATTTGTGATTTAGTATGATGGATTGGATTTTATTAGGTCATGAAAATCCTTATTTCAATATCTAACCTATTCTTTAGTCACTTATTTAACTATGCTACCCCTTATCAACATGTTTCTTCAAGAAGACTCACTATGATATGATTGTCATAACACTATTGTAGGTATGTATTTGTGATAATTGGAGGTGTTTGATGTTTGGTAACCATTCCATAATATATTGGTTATTTTAATACCCCTCATCTCATTTTAATCCTCCTCAATAATCTCTTATCTAGCTTATTCACTCTTCTTTCATTGTTCTTAGGATTTACAAAGTCTTAGTCCGTACAAGCCTGTGTACTTTCATGTTCATGAATAAGCAATATTTTAGTGGTCTTGGAAAGTATTTTAGATTTTGATTTATTAATTTAATTATATAATTCACTTCATATGTTCAATCCTTTATTGTAATGGTCTTGAGTTACACTTTAAGAATATATGAATGTATGAGTGGAAATGACTTTTAGTATGGGTATAGGTGTGCATGTTATAGTTGACCTTGACTATCAAGTAGTGTTTAGAGACCGAATATTCATCATATAACCTTATAAAAATATTTATTGATCTTATTAATCGTCCTTGCTCATGAGACTCTTATCATATATTGTGCTTCATTCTCTTTATAAACTTTTGGAAATAGGCCTATGTAGAAGGTTGTAGGTGGTGCTTGATGAAGTGAATGACTGTGTAACCTTCAATTAAAATTCATGTTATGTCATTCCCAAACATATTAGGTGATATTAAAACATTTTAATACACCTCATTAAACTTTATTCCATAAAAACATCCTTCTCATAGTTTTGAACTTGCTGACTCATGTTGCATACTTCAAGAGACCCTACAAACTCTACTTTAGGTGGTGATTTACATGGAAAAATGGCCTAAATTGAATTTTGTTCTCTTCAAGGTTTGTCTTTGAGTAAAAATTCATATGCATCACTCTACAACATTGTATTATCATTATTACTTTCTCCACATTCATGAAAATAGTCTTTTCTTCCATCATAAACTTGACTCTGCATACTAGTTCAAGCCCTTGTACATGATATGAACATGAGTCCTTATATAGTCATGATATGATCTCCATTAGTCTCAAAAACATTTATTTAAGTTCCACCTCTCTTGAAAAAATCCATCATAGCATTGCTCACTCCTTAGGCTTATGACTGTGCTTGAAAGTTCTGATTGTAGGTGAACCTTCTTGTGTTTCCTAATTTATTCACTGCCTTGAACTTGTATTATACTTGAGCTACCTCATTGAGATTATCAAACTCATACTGATCATGCACTTGGTTATCCCAACTAGATCTCAAGAACTTAGAAAGGACTTAAGACTGCCAATACACTTATTCACTTTAGGTTTTGACTTGAATACATGCCTATAGGTATCTTAAAAGACACTTGAATATAAGATTATGGATTAATCATTGGGTTTATAACATTAATGAAGTCATAACATATTTCAAGAACCCTTAAATCCTTTGTATTTTTACTCATACATTTATGCCATTACCTATCCTTCAAAAATGACTGTATGGTGTGCCTTCATGTGACTATGTGAGATCATTTTGTATGGAAAGAGTTTGAATTTGACCTTGAGAAGCTCACAAAACCATTTTAATGAATCTTGTCATTCAATCTAAGTAATTTGATAATGGATTTCAAATTTCTTCATGCATAACCATGCCTTCATTCTTTCAGAATATCATTTCCATAAGCACATCTTTGACTATACTTCTTATTGGTTATATGTGTATATTTTATCTTATTTTATCATGGTTTCAGGGTCTTATATAAGATTTGTATGACCATGATGCTCCAAATAATCTTGACTCTTCCTTAGTAATGGATTCATGAGATGAAGATGAGTGGAATGTGGTATGATGGTTGAAGGATGATGGTGATATTGAATTGAGGTGAAAATGTAGCTTATGTAATGAGAAATGGTAGTGAAAGATTGTATAGATGAATGTAACAAGATGGAAGTGAAAATGGACATGAAGAGTCTATGAAAAGACCATCCCAAAGGTCTAAAGTAAGCATAAACACCATCTCAAAAAGACACAACAATTTGGATACCTTTGAAAGAGATATATGGTGCTAAAATAAAACCTATGAGTTTGATAATATCCTTAATCAATGCTACGAAACCTTAAAAAAAATTAAAATAGGAATACATGAGAACTCTTGAGATCCATTAATGGATTCCTTGCTATGAATATTTAAAGAAACCTTTGATAATATTGAATGAGGAATATATAACATGAATGAAAACCCTTCAAATAAGAATCCAACAAATCTTGATGATATTTCTCTCTCCTGGACCATACAAACTCTCTTCATATGATTTTAGACTACAAATTTGCATTGTTATTCCTTTATGATATCTATATGACCCTCATGTGTGCAAAGGTATTCCATGAAAAAGTGTATCATGCTCCTAAAAAAATCCACAAACTTAAATTTTACTACCATGATGTTGAGATGAAGAGAAAACTCAGAAAATTGACTACCTACTTAGATGAAGGAGAGATATTGAGTGCCTTGAATTCAAAGGTATGATTAATGGAGAGAGAACCAAATTGAGAACCATTTTCAATAGTTATAATCCTTCTGAGACTACTTTATTTGGCCAAACCTTTATACATGATTTTTTGTCTCATGGCCATACCACCTTCAAACCTAAAGGGATCTCACTATGTAAAGAAGCTAGATGACTTGAGGGAACTAGTTTTGGGCCTTATTAGATCCTTTTCCCTTAATATTTAAAAAAAAAAAAAAACCATATCCTCATCTTGATGCTTCAGGACTCTATTATATGGAATAGACCATACAATTCTATACTTATGCATGAAATTACATTAAAGTAGCCTTTCTCTTGCCTTTTATTCAAACTTAATACTTGAAACCACCAATATAGGTCAAGAAAGAGAAGACCACGAGTTAAAAATCATGTTAGAACAAGTGTTACATCTTTTTACATGCTTATGAGGATAAATTTGACATGTGTGAGTGTTGTTTGACACATGTGAGTGTTGACAATTTTGACCTCATAGGTCAAATTTTTACCCCTACCATTTAAAAATTTGCATATCATGTTAGTTTGTCTTGTGGGTCAATGATTTGGTCTTTGAAATTATTTAATGTGATTATTGGGAATCAGATTGTCTTAGCACATCATGCAAGAATGAATAGATCAATTTAGTTGTGTATTTAATAAATGTACTTAGGAATCCAACTAAAGTTGAAGAATTGCATGAGAATGATGTATTTTGTGCCAAGGTCATCCCCTACAAATTTGGTGTTTTGATGAGTTTTCCATCTCAAGATATAAGTATTCAAAAATGATATAAGTATGGGACATGCCCAAGAATGTCAAAATAAGGCCACAAAAAATATCTATTTGAACTCAAAAAATCCTTAACAAGTTTCAAGTTAAATGTAGGGCCATCAAGTGGCATGATCTTAGAGGCCAACATCAACTATCAATAACACACAAACAATCTCATGAAGTCAACAAGTCAAGAAATATCTATGGTGCACATTTATTCATGTAGTTGAAGATCAATGACAAGCTCAAGGTCAAAAGGTCAGTGTATCCTAAGGATAAATGTGACGATGTCAAGTGTCTTAATTATGGAAACTTTAAAAAAAAATGATAGCCTGCATTAGATCATATTGTTCAAATGGAAATCAATGGTCCACATTTGATCTGGCACACCTAAGATAGATAGAGCATGTTTAATCATGCAGTAACATATTGATGGTGTGGATCAAGGTCAAAAATCCAATAAGGTATATTACATGTAGGGTTTCCATGTGGTGTAAGAACGTTAATATAATGAAGACTAACATTAGGGTCCACAAGAGGTACATGAGACTACCAAGTGTCACATTTTCAAAATTTGAGACAAAGATCAATGCAGGGCTGTAAAGTGACATGATCTAAAAAGCAATCTTAAATCAATAGTTGACAATGAAGGTCAAAGTAAGGAGACTCTCAAGGATATCAACAAAGAAATTTTGATCAAGTTCCAAGGGGGCACAAGATGAGTACACTTGTCCAAGGCATCAACAGTGAGGTTTCAAAATGAAATAGGTAGCCCAAGGGAATGCCACATGGGTGGACACATCAGATCGAAGGATTTTTCCACCTAGGTAGGTAGATGTATAAATCCAAGATCAAAATGCAATCCGTGTTACCAAATCAAACCTTGCAAAATCATAGATCATCATTAAAGCTTAGCTAAACCTCTCAAAAGCTTTCGGATGTGAGTTTTACATCTTATTCATGATAAGGAGCCTAGTGCCTATGGATCTTCATTAAAATTATGGCTATATGAAAACCAATAAGGGAATTGGCTTTCATCTATAGTGGACCTATGTTTAAGGTTATGAAAGGAATGTCAAAAAGGACACTAGTGAATGAGTTCAAGTGATTGTCTGATAGCATAAAGAGCATATAAAGAAGAAGCATGGTGCGACAAATTCATTAATAAGATGGAAAGTTTGGAGGTTGAAAAAGGTCAATGGAGAATTCAAATAGATTTCAAAAGTCTTTAGAGACTTTTGAATGGGTCATGACTCATCATCCTCATCAAGTTCTTATCTTCTAGTGTGTTTCTAACCCAATCAAAGGGCTTGAAATCTATTTGGGGCTAACAAAAGTTAATTTATAGAGGTGAGGTTAATGCTAATGAATCAAAAATTGGTTGGGCCTCATTTATTATATTTTGTTTGCTCGTTCCCCTCTCTTTCTTCCCCTTTATCTTATATCTCCCATTTTCTTCCCCATTTGTAGGGGACTCTCTCTGATTTCGGATAGACTCTGATTTTGGAAAAAAGAGAAAAAAAGAGATACTCACTTTTTGGAGTATCAAAAGTCTCTTATGCTCTTGGCTTGCCCACGATGATCCGAAAACTGGGTTTACCTTTTTGGTAAATCAAATAGTTTTTAATAATCAAATACTACAATTCTCAATTCCTCAATATTAAATAGAATTGGATGTAAAATTCTCAATTCCCTGATTAAAATAAACAAAAATTGGATTTATTGTTTTAGAAATGAATATGAGTGAATGAAAACTCATTTTTGAATCAAAACTCTTGTTTTCAAATTGATCCATGAACAGTAATTAGGTTCTTGCTAATAAATATTATTTTATTCAAAACAGATTTAAAAAATATAATAAGTCATTTTCCAAAATTTAATTAAAAGGAATTAACTTTTAAACTCTTAAATGTGGATTTGTTTGAACAATTTTGATTATGAGTATTTTGTAAACTCATATAAATTTATTGTTCAATGAAAAACATTCAATTCACATTTTAATCTTTCAAATAGTCTCTTATCTAATTTCCCATAATTAATTCCAAATATCAGTGAATAATTTAAAACGGATGAAATAATTTAAAAAAATAGAGACAAGAGATTGTTTATAGGGTTCACCAATTGGTACATCCTTAAATTCATTTGAACTGTTCCATATAAATAAGATGTAAATACAGAATTTAAACTTACATCCCTATATAGATTAATAAAGCTTGCAGCTCTATGTGATATGAACTCGTCTGTAGCACATAAACATTCTTCTCTTCACCCAAACATATACCTGCAATTGTTTATAGCTCTCCTAAATGAGCTAAATAATTCTCTCAACCAGAGGAAAAATACTCTCAAATGATTTATAACATATCTTTGACTTTTACAAATCTCTGTAATTTATACAGGTTGAGAAGATTTGGGAATAATCAAAATTAAAACACCATCAAATTATTGAATTAAATAATTGTGTTCTTCAAGCAAAATAGACCTTCATCTGTATGGATTGTCCATACTTGAAGTTCCTAGTAATATTCCTCCTCTATCAAAAAATAAACACCCTGTCCATCTTTGTTGGCTTTTAGCTACTCTCTGTAAACTCCTTTGTAAGCTCTCAGAATAATAAAAATCTTCAATATATAAAAATAGTCATATATCCAATATTGACTAACAATTTTCTATTTCTCCTTGAAGTACGATTATCTCTGAAATACGCTATATACATTTAATTAAAGAATAAAATCCCATAATTAATAGAAGTTCCAATACCAAATTTTATTTAAATAAAACGTTTATAAAAAAGAACATGATCTTCAATCAAATACGTGACCATGCAAAAGACAAGAAACAACACACGTAAGAAGAAGTGGACGTTGCATGTATAGAAATAAAGATAAAGTTTAAAACAAATTCCACCAAAACCACTTTAAAAGTGGAAATAAAGTATTAACACAAACACCATAACATGTTCCATGCCCCCATCCAAAGTTAATGGAATTTGCACGTGGTAAGTGTGTGATAAAAGATTTTAAAAGATGCATGAGATTAAAAAAACATTTCCCACTTTAATAAACAAACCCATGTATAACCATCCACACTAAAGTAAGTGGGAGTAATATTTATTTAAAATTTTCTCCCATGCAAATTAAAACCTATGCATAACCATCCATCCACATGAAAGTGGGAATAGGTTTTTTTTTTTGGGGACTTGAGATTTAATTATCCAATGGCATAAAAACCATAATAATATGATATTAAATAAATTTGGATTTAATATTTCATGGATTTTTGTAATAACCATAAAATAAGATATTAGGATTATTTTGAAAATAAGAAAAATGGTAGAATTGTGGTGGAAAATTAATTGGATATATGGAATATCTCGGTAGCCAATAGAATTATGTGGCAAAGTTGGATGTTGAATAGTTACTGGGTAATGTGGATAAATGACTGGTTTGGTCCCATATCTGTAACACAATATCTATTAACACATAAAATAATTATAATATAAAAAGTAACTATATAAACTCTTTATATTTTTGCCACGTGTCGACTTTCTCATTACGATACTTGTCTTTATATATTTTTCCAAACCATATGAAAATCTTTCAGATCATAAGATATATCAAGATTTGTACTGTAACACCTATTTGATGCAATAAAAGATTGAATTCCTCTATTCACAAGCTAAATTGAAGTGTGTTTCATGAATTCATTGATGTGGTTAAGTGAATGTTTGATTTCTTTTGCCTCTGTCTGAGTTTTATCACCTTCATGAAGTGTTTTTCAGCTTTCATAAGTCATTCTAAGGGCAATAGATAGTTTTATTTATTGGTTTGGAAGTGGCAACTGCCCTCCCATGCTAGATTGATAGCTAGTTCATGTCTTTTTATGAAATACTTACGTGAACGCTGATCAAAGAGTGAGTAAAGTGATATTTATAGGTTTGAAAGTGTCTGATAGTGTGTTTTGTGCAATCATAAGTGTTAAAATTTTTGGTGCATCACCTTTTTAGTTCTCTTAGTAACCCTTTATCCCCTCTCTATCCATTTTTTGAGTAGTAGCATTAGTTTAGGTGATCCATCAAGAGGAAGCAGGCCTTCTTCGAACATTCAACCTCACTATAGAATACCCACATCTTGAGGTTGTTCCCTTTTTTTGGCTTAATTGGAGAGAGTATGAAGAACCCTCCTCATAGGTGCAAATTAAGATCACAATAGTTTATAACATGCTCAGTGAGACCTATTCTCTTTGACATAGCTGAAATTTGGAGCTGAGAAGAAGTATTTGTAATAGATAAAAACATCCACCATCACTAAAAGCTAAAGATTCTTCAGGCTATAGATTTTATAACATCATCCAGGGAATACTCTCATGCCAAAGGTTACTACAAGGTCAACAAGTAAAAGTATTCATCCTTAATTCATTGAGTTTCCTTCTACTTCATATAAAAGAGCAAAGTTTAGTAGGATGAAACCTTATCCTCAAAATAAATATTCATCTCTTAGTCATCTTATTGTCCTAAGCAGTGCTAACCAATATCCAGATGGCCATCAAAAGCCAAGTGTTTGTTCCATTCAATAGGGGTAGTCTTTTGAATTTACCCCATTTTGATGACATTCTTATATCTACTCTTAAGAGTATCCCATTCTTCTCAAGAGAAGATCAAACAACTTCTATTGAACACATCCAGGATGTTGCCAACCTTTGTTCAATTCACAATGTTATTCAAGACAATGTAGCTATTAGACTGCTTGCTACTTCTTTCAAAGGAAAAGCACTATAGTGGTATAAAAACTTCTCACTGAATTTCATTTTTACCTGGGATGAATTAGGTATATCCTTAGTCAGATAATTTGAGGATAAATCTGACCACCTATCCTTAGTTGAATAACTGACTACCATATAGAGATCTCCTCATGAGTTCATGTCTAATTTTAACCTCATATTTCAAAAGACATGGATCAGAATACCTGCATTGATTAGACCATCTCCATAATATATTTTTTCATACTATCTGAAAGCCTTCAACTCTGATATTAGTGTGATGATATAGTCAATGGGTAGTATTACCTTACCAGATGCTTATGAGGTTGTGATAAGAGCAGAGAACAACTTGATACAAGCTGGTAAGCTCTCTCCAAGGCCTCCAATGCCTATATTCCTATAATTGAAGTTTATACCAATTCTTCAAGTTCCTAAAATCCCATATATAGGTCCTATTCCATCTCTTAAAGATCAAATTTCAGCGCCTTCTAGTCAAGTTAGGGAGCTTAGAGAGTTAAAAAATTTGGTACAATCTATTGGAAATGAAATAGTACAACTCAAGACATAGTAGTAACAGGATAATAGGCCTTATCAACAATAAAATTAGACCACTTATCAGCCATTCAAAGATCAAAGGCCTCATTATCAAGGTTTTAGAGAAAAAACATCACACTATCAACCATATGGATCCATAACTCAAGCTAAACCATATACAACTCTTGACCCTAATGTACTTCTCACTTCAAGATCTATTGTTCCCACACCACCTCAAAATAACTTGATGCAAGATTGAGGTTGGCATCCATTTAATCTCAATGATGCTCAAAACCAATCCTTGGTGTCACAAAACATTACTACACCACAAATGACACAAGAAGAATTTTCTCTTCAAAGCAGTCAATACGAAGAGACAAGTTTGGAACCACAAGGAGAGACTCATCAAGTTCAAGGGTATCCTGATGCCATTAATATGAATTGACAAATGGATGATTATGTTTCATCAATCAAGGTGGTGAGACTAACAATACAAGTGGTCTTGTTGTAGCTCTAGCTAGATATAAAAGGAGATCCATTGATGAGGCTCAAGATGTGATTAATGCTTCAATTACTCTTAATGTTGTTTCCAAGAGTGCCAATGATCAACTTTCTACCCCTATAACTCAAAAAAATCAGAATATAGAGGTTAGAAAGGTTTACCAAGTACCTCTTATTTGTGAGCAACCAGTGGCTCAAAAGTATAGCCAAAGGTTAGTGGTGATCAATTAATTATAGTGGATAAAATGAAGAAGTATAACATCAAAATTATCATGTGGGATTCCCTCTCTATTCCAAGACAAAAGGATATGCTTATTCAAGAGCTTTCAACTATTAAATTGTCTCCAAAATTGGTTGACAAAGGAGGTATTGCCCCAACTAATTCAGAATAGACAACTAAACAAAAAGTACATAAGATGATAAAGGTGGACAAAAATGAATAAAATCAAATTAAACTTCTCCTTTCTACCTCTCTTTGATAGTTGGTGACAATTTAATTCATAATTGTATGTTGGATAGTTGATCCAGTAACACTATTATACCTAAGCAAATTACATATAAGCTTGGTCTTGTTTATGAACCAAATACTAAAATAATATTTCAACTAGATGGATCATCAACAAAGATATTAGGCATTATTAAAAATCTAAATTTTACACTACATGCTTGTCCCAATGTTATCATTCAATAGGATATAGTTGTGGTGGACTTGCCTCCCTACTTTACCATGTGTTTATCAAGGGACTTCACCTCAAATATTGAAGGATACTTTTCAGCTAATTGGACATATTTGGTATTCATAACTAGGTATGGTATCAAGGTAACAATACATTCTAAACTTTAACACATTTCTATTTGGAGCCATATATGCCAAGTGTTGTGAACACTAACTATATCATCTCGAATGAGGTGCTAGAAACTAATGGAGTGGAAATTGAATCACCTTTAGATGGAGTTTAAAATTTGTTCCTTGATGAGTGGGCATCTAATTCGCATGAACATTATCCTTACAAGCTAATTGAAGAAGGAGAACATGGTGTTTATTTCATCCATGAGAATGGGTACCAATTCTAGCCATGATGAAGGATGATGAGTCTAATGATGGTCTATGGGAATTATACTTTGATGGATCAAGGAATAATCATGATACTGGGGTTATAATGATGTTGATTTCTCCATTAAAATAAATATATTTTTCTTATATTAAGTTTTAGTTTGATTAATCAAATAATATTTTAGAGAATGAGGAACTAGTGCATGGTTTGTAGTGGGATAGGAAGATGAACGTCAACACCTTGCAAGTTTTTGATAATAGAGAATTTGTAGTTCACCAAGTAAGAAGTCTTAATGTATGTAAAAACTTATTGCTTAGATTATATAAGCATAGGGTGTGGGACTTAATAATTTTCAAGATTTCAACATTCATAAAATACCAAGAGAAGATAATAAACATGCAAATAGGTTGGTTGTCATTGGGGCATAATTTAGTATCTTAGTTGATTTAAAAAGTGAAAAAATTCAATCACACATTAAGGTGGTTGTAAGACCCTCTATTCTAGATAACCATGAGAATTGACAAGCTGATTTAAAAAGTGAAAAAGTTTAGTTACACATTAAAGTGGTTGTAAGACCCTGTAATCTAGATAACCATGAGAATTGACAAGCATTTGAAGATGATAATAAAATTTTCAAGTTCCTACAAAAAGAGGTTGAGTTTTTCTCAAAAAATCAATCAAATATCTTAGAATAGTATGGTGATCAGATTGTGTAATTGAAAACAAATAAGTTATCCAAGAGATTGGTCACACTTGAGAACATATTCAGTGGTGATGATGAGTTAAGAAAATAAAATTTATCTTTGTCAACAAAGGAGGAACACTATGCCAATGTAGAGATTACATATGGTTAAAACTTGAAGTTGGATAAGGTAAGCATTCCTTCACAAAACAAAGATTTTATTGAATTATGTATCAGTTTTATTGATGTGTTTACATAGCAATATAGTTATCTCAAAGGATTTTATTTAAGTCTAGATCAACACACCATTGAGTTAGAGGCTGAAACTAAACCAGTAAGACAAAGACAAAGGCCTATCAATCTAAAACTTGAGCCTTTGATGAGAGTTGAGATTAATAAGCTCATAGATTCATATATTATATTTCCAATCAAACACTCAACTTGGGTGAAAAACTTTGTTCCAATACAGAAGAGGAATGGTGAGATTAGGCTATGTGTTGACTTCTATGATTTGAACAAGGCTTCCCTTAAACATCACTATCCATTTCCATCAATGGAACAAATTTTACAGCTAGTTGTAGTTTTAGAGATGTTTTCTTTATTGGATGGATATAGTGGTTACAATCAGGTTTTGGTCAAGGAAGAGGATGAATTTAAGACAACCTTCACTAAAAATTGGAGGACATTTACATATATAAAAAATGCCCTTCAATTTATTCAATGCTGGAGTAATCTTTCAGAGAGCCATAATAGGTTTGTACTTATTTATTTTGATGGCATAACCATCTTCTCAAAGAGTGTAAATGAACACATGATTCACCTCAAGCAAGTGTTTAAAATGTGTAGGCAATTTGGGGTGTCTCTAAATCCCAAAAATTGTGTCTTATTAATTTATGAAGGTAAGTTACTTGGGCATGTGATTTCAAGATATCATTTGAGTATAGATCCTAAAAGAATAGATTTGATTCTTTCACTTTTCTTGCCCAAGTACAAGAAAAATTTTCAAAGCTTTTTAGGAAAAATCAATTGTATAAGAAGATAAATTTAGGTTTTTCCACTTTAGCTAAGCCACTCACAACCATGATAAAGAAGAGTTAGAGTTTTAGTTGGTACAAGGAATGAGTAAAGAGTTTAGTGTCAAATGATAAAAAGATTATAGCTGATCATATCTCACCTTCCAACTAGTTCCATGACTTGGTAAGATATCTCCAAGATGGTATTTATCCCCCTCATCTAGGTACTTCAAAAATAAAATATTTCATATTGTAATCAATCCCATTTCTCTTTATTGATGGTGTTTTGTTCAAGAAATATATCAATATCATGTTGCTAAGATGCATAAAGCTAAGCCAAACACAAAGATTACTTAAGCAGTTTCATGATGGACATGGTGGAGGGAACTATTTTGTAAGGACCATATCCATTAAGATCATGAGAGGTAGCTATTATTGACTTAACATATTTGGTGATTGTCATGCATGGGTTAGGAAGTGCAAACATTGTACTATGTTTGTAGGGAAAGTGAAGCTTTCAGCCTTACCTCTCTAACTAATTATAGTGGACCAGCCCTTTGTCCAATGAAGATTGGACTTTATTGGTCTCATAATCCCCCTTCAAGTTTAGGGCATAAATGGATACTAACTGCTATAGATTACTTCACTAGATGGACATAAATAGTAGCATTAAATTAAGCAAATGAATCCAATGTTCTATATTTATATGAAAGTTTTCTGACTAGATTTGGAGTTCCTTCAACCATTATTTTTGGTAATGTTATGGCCTTTATGGGGACTAGAATCAACTAATGGGCTATTCATCATGGTGTTTATCTTAGCATTTTATCAAATTACTATCCACAAGACAATGGTCTTGTTGAGTCCACAAATAAGACCCTGTTTAAAATGATAAGGATGACTATTGAAGATAATCAGAGGTCATGGTATCTCAAATTTAAATCAACATTATGGGCTGATAGGATCACTTACTAAAGATTAATAATCAACTCTCCATACAAGTTGGTATATGGTAAGATGTAAGATTATCTATTTCTCTTGAGTTTCCTGCTTTAGAACTAATTTCAACTTAAGTTGTTGGAGAATGAACCAATGAAGATCAGATATGTTGAGTTTATGGAGCTGGAAGAGGTTTGAAACCAGTCCATGTTTGCCATGGAAACCCATTAGGCACAATTGAAGAGAGATTTTGATAGGAGAGCTTCTTCATGAAGTTTCAAAGAAGAAGATTTGGTATTAAAGTAGAATGAGGATAGAGCTAAGTCAAGAAGACATAAAAAGTTTTACTCTCTTTGGAGTGGTCCATACACAATCTCTAACTACAAATCCCACAATGCCTTCTAACTTGAAAATATGAATGGCAATGAGCTTCCTATCATTGTTAATGGGATACATCTAAAATATTAATATTGAAAGGCTAGGTCCCTTGTACATAATTAATTATTTGTTTTCCTCCAAGTGTCATTAGGAGAAATTTGGGTTTAAAAAGGGCCTTGTAAGAACTCTAAAAAAAATTATTTATTTCTTATTTTATCAAATATATTAATTGAAATAAAAATTAATTCATTTAACCATATGAGTTAAGTGGGTCTATTTGTTATATTCAAAATGTCTAAAAATACTTTAGTTAATTAATTTTTTACCTTTTTCTTGTCTTAATAATTTTTAAAAACACTCCAATTAATTACTTTTTTTTGTCTTTTTTTCTTATTTTATTTATTTTTATATTATCTTAATTATTTTTTAATCATTTTTATATTATCTTAATTATTTTTTCATATGGTTCTTACATCCATTAATTTCTTTGTGGATTTTATTTTTTCTTCTCAAGTAATCATGGCAGAATCTTGGTTTCATGGAAATGCCAATTTGTAATAGTTGATATATTTATAGCTCCTCCTTCCATTGATTCACAATAAAAGGTAATTTTTCTAAAACATTTTATATATATTTATGTAGGTGCACATAAAATTTTGAGATATTTATGCAGGGGCACAAAAAATTCTTGTATTTTTTCCTTTCTATAAATTTTAATTATCTCCAATAGAGAATCATTATGGCTGCATTTGGACTACATCTGGTTGATATATGATTGAGGTTGGACATATCTGCTTGTCGTTGTGATTAATTTTTTCTTGTTGGGGCTTCAGACTCTTGTAAAGTTATGATTTATTTCTTGGAAAAAAATTCCTTCTACACAATTTTCTAGTAAACTTTCTATTAAAATTGATCAAACTATACAATCTATTTGGTGAATCCAATCTCAAAAGCAATCCAGAACCAAAACATAGTAAATCCAAAGAGGAAAAGCGCTGAATCTATTTCCATTGCTTGTCTCTCTTATTAGCATGTTATTTCATTTACTTTGGAATACAAGATTCATCGATATTTACTTTTAATGTTAACTGATTCAAATTTAAAAAATTCAAAAAATGTTATTTCAAATTTGGTTTTTGGTATTAATTTGAAATAACATTAACTAAATTCAAAAAACATTATTTTAAATTTGGTTTTTGAAAAAATTATGTTAAATGAATTTGGTTTTTTCAATTTTAACATTTATTTAATTTGGAATACAAGATTTGTCGATATTTATTTTGGTTTTTATTTTTATTTTTGTTATTTTAAATTTTTAGTTTTATTTTATTTTATGTTTTGTTCATATTTTATAGTTTTGTTTTAATTATTTTTATTTTTATTTTTTTATATTTTATATCTCAATTTTTTTTAATTTGTTTATAATTTTAATGTTTTCATGTTCTTTATGTTTCAAATTTAATGGTGATTTTTTTTTTTAATTTCTATTCGAACTGAAACTTGAACCAAATTTTATCCTCATCGAACTCAAACTTGAACTCAAGCCTTGTGATTATGTCTACAAGAAGTTAAATTGTAAAGTTGATTTTCTATCCAAGGAGGGGTTACAACTGGAACTTGACATTTGGGTCATAAATGAGTTTTTTTTATCATGTTACACCAATTACCTAGACCAAATCAATTCTGGCATCCTAGTACATCGTTGTTCTCTCTTATATAATTTTTGTCTCTATGTTGCAATGTGCTTTGCATCTACATGTCTTGTGGACTTCTTTGGTTTTCCTTGGTGACACACTTTATATACTCTCTTTCATTTCCTTGTTTTGACTCTATATATCACTATCCACCCAGCATTGGGATTGTAGTTTGAGATTGTTTGGGGTCATGTGTTCCTTTGTCCTACATCGACTGGTTTTTATTAGGTGGGTCAATGCTTGAACATCAATCTGTCTTTGGTTTTATTTTTACTTTCTGGGGGTTTCCTCACTTTGGGGGAGATGGCATTTCACTCATTTTTATTTTTTTGTTGTATTTTCTTTAGTAATGTTGTTGCATCTATGGAATGCAACCTCAAGTTTAATGATGTTAACATTTTTTTTGGGAGAAAAAAAAGGAGTTGAATTTTTATCAAATTAGTAATTTTCTTGAAAAAGAGAAGATATAGAATACTCCTCATGATCTAAAGGAGAATGATCCTCCTTTTTGTTATCAACGTTCTCCATATTTATGTCATAGAATTGTCTTGCAACATGAGCAATGTTGGTACTTTGTAGGAACTTAACCTCTCTCTCATGAATCTTTTGTATGACGAATATTATACTTGCCTATTTAATTCTTCATTTTCAAACAAGATCATTTTATGGTAAGATACATTTAGCAAATTGACTCCAAAATATATCCATTTTTATAATTGGTAATTTTCTTGGCCACTAGACCATTTCAACTTATAAGGTATCCATTTATCTCACTGATAATTTTCTTGGCCGCTGGACCATTTCAACTTATAAAGTTAGTTTCTTTTATTTATTTATTATTGTTCATATTTTTTTATTAGGCTATCATGCAGTGGCTTTGACAATCATCAAGACGTAGTTGTTTTTGCCAAAATACACATGGGCCCATTTTGCATACATATCATCAAAAATAAGTTAGTTTTTACATAACTATTTGAATCTTTCATTTAAGGTTTGTTTTTTCCACTCTCTTTTACATGTGGCATAATTATTATGTGAATACATAATGTAGCTACTTGTTTTGTTAACATGGGATTGGTTAAGATCACTGAATAATACTCAATTACATTTTTTTTAAAAACTCTGTGGAAGGAATTATTATAGATACTACTACAAATTTGAAACTTGCACATATGTTCTACTTATCCATTTAAATTTTTTATACTTTTTCACATCTTTGTATTGCTATTTGTATTGGTTCAATTACCACCTTTGTTAGTGGCACATTTTTGTACTTTGTCTTATGTACTTTAGGTTTTTGTTTCCAAGGTTTGAATGTTTATTTCAAGGTAGGCATTTGCCCCTCTATCTTTAAGATAAGGTTCTTAGTAATAAAAGGAAGCTTTTTGTTCCATTTTAAGTTTTTATGGGGGCGTTGTATTGTTTCTTCGAGTTGTAAATGATTTCCTAGATGGGCTACTCTATTTGAAGGTGAGATTTCATAACATTTTTTGTTTAGACCCTCTCAAAGTGTTTAGTTCAACGTAATTTAAGAATTTGGATAGAAATTTGTATATTTTCAATATTTTGGGGAGGACCTATTTTAGATTTTGTATATTAAAAAGGTAAAACTATTGAAAGGTAAATGAAAAATGTTTTTGAAAATTTATGTGCTTCTATTATCTATTCCTTCCTTTCTATGATAAATTCTATTTATTAGTTTTTAGCATCCGCCTTTACCCTATTATTTTCTCCTCTCTTCATCTTCTATTCAACCATTTCTTCTCTTATGGAGCTTGTATTCCTCTCAAATGGATCAATGTGAATCCTCAAGTGTTCTAAAGAGCACATGTGTACCTAAATGAAAAGAAGTAGTTAAAAGGATAATTAAGGGAAAGACTAAAAATTTGATGAATTACTACACCTTGGATGATGTTCATAAATCCTATTTCATTAATTAATACATAATTTCACATTGTCACTATAATGGAGTACTATTGGTTCATATTTGATCTCTTTGACCATGTTGGGCATATGGATAAATCACAAGAGTTTATCAATAAAATGCTAATAAAACCTTATTATTATATCTAAGGTTTTTTACAGGTGCTAGTATAAATCATAATAACATATATTTGGGACCATTTATTGTAGGGCACCTTGGTTAGTTAGACTTAACAAATGCTGTTCATTATGTAATTTTGTCAAATATCCATGTAGTGGATGGTAGGTGTTCATTGTCAATTTGACCTAAAATTTTATTGTATTCTTATAATTAATTTTTAGGGATAAATGTCACTTTAAAGACTTAAGAGAGATAAAATATGTTGTCATTTATAGCATAAAATATGATGATGGGAATTGGATTCTAATGACTTTATTTATCTGCTCATTTGTTACAATGAGACCTTCTATGAATGGTGAACATAAAGTGAGAAGAATACATTCCTCAGATGTCAAACACCATTGGAAAGGGATGATCAAAGATTTCAAGATGAGTCAAGGAGGTAAAAAAATATCAAAAATTAAAATTACACATGTCTATGATAAGAAAAAGATGTTGAAAGAATCAATTGCAGAAATGGACTTCCCAAAAATGAGTTCTAACTGTGACTAAGGAATAATATATTTTTTTTTCAAATTCACCACTTTTCATTTATTGTATATATTATTATCTTATCAATTTTTTTTATCTATGTTTTTAAAAAAGATTAAACATTTTTTTACTTATAGGCTTATGCATTTTAGATTGGGAGGAGTGGGAGCCAATTGAATGCATTACAAGTACCTTCTATGTTGTTCATTCTAAAATTGGATAAATTATGTATGATGGAAAGGACCTTGCATTGTTGATGAAACATGGGATATGGTTCTATAAATATACATATGTCCTTCCAAAAACTAGCATGTCACATGAAAAAATGAAAGAGATCATTTTACTAATGATTAATTCAGTTACATGGCCAACTATAGATTTGTCAACCATAACTTCTTATCACTACAAGAATTTTGAAGAGGTGAAAATAGGTATGAATTTGAGAGGAGAAAATCATGTAAACATTAGTTTATAAATGCCCACGAGAATTTTTTGTCATATGTTTAAGGATGAGATGTCCATTCAAAGAACCAACAAAACATATGTTACTTCATCACCATTTGATAGATTGCTAGAATCCTTATTTTGCTTTGATTGAGATAAAAGAGTACACTTTAAAAATGGAGAAGAAATAGAATGTAGATTGTCTCATGACACAATTTATTTCAAGTAAAAATTTCTACACTCATTTTTCAAAAAAATTATAATGATATTTTATAATTTCTCTATGAATATTGTTTATCAATGTTTCAGGTATTAAATTTCAAGGCAAATTTTATACATGTCATTCCAATTTTGAAAGTGAAGATATGTTCATCAATTAGGTCAGTGGACATGGATCCAAACTAACCAAGATGACAATGATGGAACACATTCTCAAAAAATATCATTTTTTGTTATGATGAATAGTGTGACTTCTAAAACATTATCAATAGAAGAAAATTGGACATTATTTGAAGTAAGACAACATCTTGAAATAGAGGAAGAACTCAATGACTTCATATTTTTACATAATGAAAAAAAAGTAAGTTACGTTATTCTTTTCACATATATTAATTTTGAATATGATTTCAAATATTTGTAATAGGGTCAATGTGAAAATAACTATTATCATTATTTTCTTATAAATGTTTAGGTTGGTAAGCGGTGGGAAAGTATCATGATTTACACGGATTGTGTTCACCCTGTAACATTGGAAATCAAGGAATCTTATGACTAATTTTATGAAAGATTACTCTACATCAGTAGACTTGAAGAATTATACTATTCATACACTCTATGTTGATGGGAGTATTAAATAATTATAACAAATGAGGATGTACTATTTGAGCCTCTATTTTTCAGCAATTAGTGATCATCATTCCAATTTATATATGCATATAGCTAGACTTTTAAGGTTAAAAATCCAATGCTTAGAGCAGCCAATGTAACCATACTTTCTCTATTAATATATTATATTGGTTTTTCTTAGACTTTATAACTTTGAACTATTAATTAAGAACTTTTAAGTTATTTTGATGTCAAAAAGTTTTTTGGTGTTAATATATTATATTGATTTTTTAATGATAAAAAATATGAAAATATGATACTATGTTTTATTAACATCAGATCTATCTTTGTCATAACATGTTTAATGTTTCCATAAACATACCATGCTATAGGTAAAAAATAAGTCAAGTGTTTAATTTTTTCATAAGATTTATTGGATTGCACCTTGCTGAAGGTGTTTACAACTAGAATTTGGTCACTTGATTATCTACCAAATGATGCATGGATATATTGTTAAGTTTCTTATCAAAATATTGTTTTGATATTGAGTAAATGAGGACATATTTTATAGTGAGGATAATAATTACATTGTATATATACATTGATAGGTCTTAGGAATCATTTTGGTTTAAAGGACTTTAAAATAACTTGTCATCATCACATAACACACTCAAAGATTTTCAAAAATATAATTTTATAGAACATGCAAATGAGCAATAAGGCAATTGAAATGTTTAGATTGAGTATTTTGAAGCAATGGCAAAATCAAATTGTTTTTTAGGTAAATTTTTTTTGTAACCTTGTATATTGTGTTTTGATGCATGTCTAAGCCAAAATTGTCTTGTTTTGAAGAGGTCAGATACAATATTCAAAATAGGTTTATGTTGTCTATTCATACATGTATATTGAGATGATTTATTTTGTGTGCCATATTTATCCTAACTACCATTGATTTATAATTTCATAAAGATTCTTGTATTCAACAAGAATGCCAACTAAAATTTATATATCAATCTTTAGTTTCAAGATTTATAGATGTTTTTCTCTTTAAAAATGGTGGATTTAGTCTATGCATTATTTTAATTTCATAAGGATCTAGTAAAAATGATTCCTTAGTGATATAATTGAAATAAGATATTCTTTTACGAAACTATTTATGAACAAGCAATAAATGTGTGTATCATCAAGCATATTTTTGGTTTACACATAGAGCCCTTGGGATTGCTAGATAGTTTAATTCTGGGAACAAATAAACTCATTTACCTCTACCTATATCCATACCTGGATCCATTATGCATGAATTATCCTTGATGTCATTCAAGATTTCTATGTTTATTTCTTTTCCTATTTTGTCTTTTATCACCTCAGGACACTATACTTGGTTACACATCCACTTAAATACTATTTGAGCACAACTCAGTCTTTACCTAACACTAACTCAAACAATATCAATACCTTACCTCACAAATAATCTATCCTTCCTTTGTTATTGGTTATTATTTGTTCACAGGTTCATTTACACCTCCAATGGTTCAAAGTCTCCTTGTATGAATTAGGATACTTGATATATTTCAAATGCCACTAATAGTCCTTATTTGATTTCCTAACCAACTCTAAGGACCTCTAATTGCACCTCTTTCACTTTAAACCACTTCCCTTTCTTATCCAAGCTCCTTAGTAGCTTTTTTTTTACACATTTCTTGGTTATATGGTCAAATACAAGTCCACATTGAGAAACTAACCATCATTGCACTTACCTTCTATCCTTTTCCATCATTCCACAAAGTTTTAAGCCTAAAATCTAGTTTTAGATAACCTTTCTAGGTCATTTTAGCTCTCTGTTAAGGTCCATTAGGTCTCTTGGACCCCTACTATAAATACAAACCCTCTAAACCATATGTATGTGTATGGGAAAATTCCTAAAATAAACAATATTTTAAAGGATATTGAATCCCTTCTAATGACAAAATTTTAGCTTCTCTTACTAGTGGATTCTTCCACAATTGAAATTCCAAGTTCAAAACCCTAACACACGGTTGGTTCTGTCAGTCATTCCAAGTTATATTGTTTCCTTTCTCCCTAAAAACTTAAATAGCGTTTTTGTACAGTCATAGACTCGAGAACCTAATTCTTATGAAAAATCCACATTTTAAGACTTATTTTGAGATCTTTTGTGTTGGAAGAGATTAGTTATATTTCTATCTTGTTATATCCACCAAATAGGCACTTTGAACTATCAAAAGAATGGAGAAAAGAGAATAGGGTAGAGGAAAAATTTTAAGTATAAAGGAGATTGAAAGTATTAGGAAACTTTAATTTGATGAAAACAACTCATAGGGATGCTCATAATTCAATCAAGCAACAATATTTAATGTAAGGTCTCCATAACAAGCCCCCACAATATAACTAGTAGTGATTTTTATCAAACACAATCAAGGTTGATAGGTAAGTTTTGTATTTTTGATAGTTGTTCAAGTATTTCTTCATTGTTTGAGACATAACCATTATGGAGAGTATCTATTTTTATGGAAACCACTTTGGGAGGTTTAAGTGTATTGGTATAAGAGTAATAGTCTTACAAAACCTTCTTACGATTATGCAAATTTGCATGATGGATTATTTGATTATGATTGTCCATGAATTAAAATGATGCAGAGCTATTGAAATAAGTATTCATTAATGATCCTTTGGTTCTCTATCTAAACTGGTCTCATGCTCTCAATGATTTGACACCCACATCTTCATGTCTTGCTTAATATTTTCCCTTTATCCTTGGTCTTAGCAACCATTGTCTTATAAGTCTCAATTAATATTAATCTTAAGCACATCTATTCATTACCTAAATCCCCGTAGATGACATTCACATTCATTTCATTGCCTTATACTATTTATTCCTCTTCTTTAATTCTTGCTTTGACTTGTAATAGGTACTTTCTTGGTTCTTAAGGTTAAATATTCATCTGGGTGTCAAAGACTAAATATTTTATCAAATATAGCCTTAAATTTTATTCACATATCTGGTTCAACCCCCTTCAGTAACTCAATCAGGCTAAACCTTTCATTCATCACCTTTGGCATAATGCTTCATAAGGTTTGTATTGGCTAGTAACCCTATTTTGGCCTTTACCCTTTATTCAATCAATCTAAGTAATTTTTTTCAAGAAATAATAAATTTTTAATACTCCCCTTGTACCCTTTGAGATACTTGTAAATTTACATGTGTTTACTCTTCATTTACCTATCACTTTCTTTTGAGAACCCCATTCTTTTAAGGCCTAATTAGGCCTATTTCTTGTCTTAGTCCTAGAATTCTATACCATACCATCTGTAAAACTCTAAATCTATGTGATTTAATTATTATAGACAAAACCCAACATAACTACAAATTTTCATGAAAATTTGATGGTTATAACTCTTTTTATACACTAAACCCTAGTTATAGGGTTTCTAGGTCCTACACAGACCCGTGGGCACTTTAAATTCTATGACTTGGGATACACATTGATTCAAAGGACAAAAATAATTTTTTTGGATTTTTATCCACTTCTTATCACTTTAAAACTAGATTTCAACCTCTATTCAATTCAACAAATGCTTAAAATCACTCAAACACAGTAGACTGTATACTCTTTTTAATGACTGTCTAGGGTTTCCAATTTTCTTTTCCACTCCAATGTTCTCTAAATCATACCTAGGATATTTCATAGGGTCAACATACTTTGAAAAATAATATATTCATTATCAATCATCTCTATCCACATTTCATTACTCAATCAAACTTCTCTTTACTCACAGATAATGTGAACAGGGTTCCACCTATATATGACAGTTTAAGAGTCTCAATTCAACTTACATCCTACATGTGACCAGAGTTAAATATGAATTATCTTGTTCCTCATTTATTTCCAAAACATATTAATACCTTGACCAAATCCCTATATATTCTTCATCCTGAACCCTTGTCCTTAAGGATTGATTGAACAAACAAAAACCACTTGGCCTTTAAATCGCTTTAGAATCTTTGGTTTGAACCCTTCTCTAGGATTATGAATGATTCTTGAAAGCTTGTGGTGAGAAAAATATATCATATACCCTTAATTTTCAACCTAAAACCAACCTATAGGTTACTCAAAGTTACCATGATACACCTTTAGGTTAACATTCCAAGTTTTCACAAAGTGAGCTCCCTTGGTATTTGGCTCATTGAATGTTTGAACTTACCCATGTCATGTTTTGTGACACTCACTAATGCAATTCATTTTATATTAAACCTATAATGTCATCCTATAGCCAACTTGTAGGTGAATATTCTTATGATCAAGGGAAATTGTAGATGAAATTCTACATTTTGATTGTCCCTTAGGAAACCATGGTGTCAATTATCTTCAAAGGGAGTTCTTTAGTTTCCTTGAGGCCTTCATTGCTTTTAAATTTGATTAAAAAGTTAATGAGACTTACAACACTAAAATAGACACTAAAATGGAACAGTGCATGAAATGAGAATCATATAACATCATACCCTTTGGACCAATAGCCTTTTGTCCAACCAATCCCCTACCCTAACACTTGGATTGCATGAAGGGCACCTTAGACCAGTTAACACCTCAAATAATTTCATCATTAAATAAATAAAAATAAGGACTAGGCCACTATTTGGAGATACTAAGGTACATTATCCCTGAATTCTGCTTTTAATAAGTTCATACAACTCCCAAGTTTACTCTTCACTTGACCTGATTGTGGATTATCATGCTATCATCCAACCTCCATAGACCTTAATAAGGTGTCCATAACATGTCAAGTCTCCTTTTATCAATAATTTATATACCTCTATCAGTGCCCCCTATAGGTAGACATCTTCAATGTGCAGGTAGTGAGTTGTGGATATAGGTTCTATGCATGGACCATGGGCTTGTGGTTTATCTTGGGATTTTCCAATCTCTTCAAAAGAACCCTCTGTTGTGAAGATACTTTAACTAGACCAAGGATTTGTATTAACTTTAATATCCTATTTTAAGGTGCTTATAGGTTACACTCAAGGTTGCAGGCCTGAAGGTACATTTTTCTAACTCAACACAATCCAACATATGGCATTGAAGGACATAACTATTCATGTTGTTTTAGAGGCAACTTATCAAATTATCAAAGACTCTTTATGGTCTCCAATGAATGTTATAAGACCTTACACCTCAACTAACCATGGTGACAAGTGAATGCAAGCAAGGGTGACTATGTGTTTGCACTTGAGAGCATGATATTGACATGTAATGACCTTGATATGGTTTATGGAATCAAATGCTACAGTTAGACCCTGTTTAGTGGATTTCAAAGAAAATTAATTTTTTTTTTAAGGAATAGACTTGAAGCTAATTTATTATCATCATGAAAATAAGAGAGCATAAGATCTTATCATATAAGTAGTCATGAGACCCCTAGCTTTTGAAATTAAATCTACACAGTCTGTTGTTTTTGTATATTCATTAATACCTTATGACTAAAATTACTCCTTTGTAAGTTAAATTTTTATATGTCATGAGTTATTTAATTTATATGGTTTGAATAGTTATAAGTAAGGATGAAGATCATTGGATATCCTTATGGTCATTGAAAATTTCTTATGATAGAGGTAAGAGGATCCTGTTGTTCACAGACTCTTAAATGTTTGTCTAAATGTCAGAGGGATAGAATGAAATTTTAAGGAATGAAAATGGGTTTATTGACAAGATATGAACATAAATAAAGTTGTTTAATTCATCAGAAAACAAGCTATATCTCTCATGAAATCTTGAACCCTATTGCTAATACGTAGTCCTGAGTATTGATACAATCCTAAAAGAGGACTTTAAAATGTTGTGTTTTAAGTTGAAAAAGAACTTATAAGGGAAAGGGAGAAATTTTTAAACATTTTAAGAGTTTTTTAATGGTGATTAATACTTAACAATGGTATTAAATACTTATTATGGTGATATAAATCCTAACAAACACCAAACTGAGATATACTCTGCCACACAGTCCATATTAATGCTCAAAATTTTGTATATTGGGATTATTAGCACTAAGTATGGTTTAATATAGAATATAACATATTTTTGGATGAGTAAAAATATATATGGAACATTTTATTGTAGCCTTTGAAGTGATGTATAACTCAAGATATAGGGTTTTGTAGGCTTTCGGGCCTGTATACAGTTGTACAAACCCTAGATTGGGGTTTGGCCTTTTTACTGAGTTTCCACCACTGGAAAAAGTTGAAAATTTATAGATTGATCTTGATAATATTTTAAGATGAATCATTATGTTTTTTATTTAAAAGGTACATATGGTATGGATTTAAAAGGACTGAGTTGTGGAATAGGCCTAATTAGGCCTTAAAAGAGTGGGGTTGCCAAAGGGAATGGTAGATGATGGAAGAATGGAGATATAAGACTTTGAAAATAGTTCACATGGGATAAAATAAGCATTAATATTGGATTATAATTTAATTAAAAGAGTCTATATTGTTTTAACTAAGGCAAAAGACCAAAATAGGTCTACTAGCCTAGTGTAGCCTTAAAGAGGAAATGTGTGGTAACAATCATTGAAGGATGTTTGAATAGTTTAAATAGGTGAGTATAGGTATGAAATGAAATTTTAATGATATAAAATCATTTATTTTCATCTTGGGATCCTAAAATATAGTTCTAGTCCTTGAGACCAAAAAGACTAGTTGTCAAGTGTTTCCTAGTGAAAGGCAAAGACCGAGTTAAAGAAAGAAGGTGCTAGGATGATGAGGAAGAATTAAATACATCATTAGTTGGATTTTATAATTAAAGGATAGATAATCATATAATTATTCTAAAAATTACTTCTCAAACATTCCCCTAATATTGGAAACCTCAAACACACCTTAAAACTCCAAAAAGTGTGTTTGCATGAACAATGACTATTATGAGACATAGGGAGGAATATGTATAAAAATTTGGAAATTGAAATAATAAAATGACAATCATGAGATTATTTATGGATATAATAGGTAATTATTACCAATATTACCAATTTTAAATTCATTTTTATGTTTACTTTGTCATGTAGACCCTTTTTACCAAAATTTACCTTGAGCTGCCTGTATGTTTCCTTCATGCCAAGACTTGTCTTTATTAAAAATTTTACATGAAACCCCTGAATTTTATCATTTTAATAGTAAAATATATGTTTAAAACATCATATTATACCATTTTAAGACCTATAAAATGCCTAAATTGCTTCTTTATATCCAAAACTGACAAAACTTCATTTGGTCTCCAATGGCTACCTTCGTAAGTGCCTGTGGACTGTGTAAGAAAAAAGGGAAATTTAAATGTTATTAGGACATTTATGATTTTTTATGTCATGGATACCATACATACCAAATTTCATTCTTTGACTCAACCTGTAGATGCCCCAAAATGGCCAATTCCTCTAAGGCATGCTCTAATTTTGACCGTGATTTGACATAGGGTTGACTTTACTAAAACATAAAGTAGTTTTAATTATCAAAAAAATAAAAAATTATGTTTAATAGATATAATAGGTCATAATAATCCTCTCCACCAAATTTTTTTATTGGATCTTGCATATTTTTCCCTGTAGGCCCATTTTGGCAAAAACTAGTGACACGTGTTTGCTTGGTCAAAATTCACAACTAAATTTTATTTCTCCTTGATTTGGTTTGTTACCTAGAATGATTATTTTTTATTTAATAATTAATTAATATCTCCCCTATCATGTACTTGACTGTTTCACATCATTTACTCTCTCGAATCACCTTTTAAGCATCAATCTTGTCTTAAGACCATTGTGTTCTCTCCCAACACACTTGTTTCTCATAGACTACCTGTGTCAAACCAGGGTATAGGAAGAAATTTGAGGATTTTTTTTTACTAATACAACTCATTATTATCTTTATACACATAAATCTCTCGCTCATCCCTCTATAGGTCCGCATTAGTGTTTCTTAGCCTCATTCGATGGTTTAGAAGTCACTTCAACATGTTATCAACATGAACCACTCTCTTGAACACAACCCTTACCATCATACTTAATGAAATTAAAATTACAAACCAAACATTCCAACAACCCCTTTTTTGAGACCATCTTAATCCATCCTTGCTATATTCTTGAATTTGGAACTTCTTTAGAGCTCTGCCTCATATACTACTTGCCAACATTGAATACATGATTGTGCTTTAACTGTAACCTTGATGGCTGTAGGATGATATGGTGATATTTAGGTGTTCTTGTGCTCTTTAAACCTTGTTTAAGACTTTGATCATTTCCATCCTACCTCATCTAACCATGTATACATTCTGTCTATTCATCTCATGAAAGGTCTCTCCAATTGTTCATGATCACCTTATAAACTTTAGCTTACTATTAGCTGGCTATAGGATGATATGGGGGCTGATTGTATCAGGTTTCAAACTAATTTTAGGTCATGTTACCCTTATATGAAGTTCCCTCAAACTTTCTTCAAAAAACTTGATACCACAACAAGTCCACTTTTATGCTTTTACTTGGAGACTTAGTCCTAAGTTCCCAAGAGACCCCTACTCAGTTGTAGGTGGTGATTAGTTTCAAACATGTCCAACTAATTTTTAATTCTTTAGATTGGCTTTGAGACAAAGTACCATGTACATCACTTTAGAGGACTATCCCTCTCATATAAAACCACCATCTTTTTAGACATAGACAGTCTTCTCTAATTCATATACTTGACTATCATTAATGGCCTGTAGGTTATCTTGTATGGATTGAGTTGAAGCTAGACCTTGAAAAGGTCCCACAACATTCTTAGTGAACCTATATTTTAACCCTTGAATCATTCATGTTCCCTTCAACTTCAATTGGATCTACTTCATGCTAAAAAATCATACTAAAACTATGGTACTAGCCTACCTGTCACCCAACAGTTGGTTGTAGGTGGTGATTTTAGATAAAAGGGGCACCTGTAGATATCAATGCATAGTCCTTACCATGTACTCCAGTACCTATTGATGTTATTTGAGTTTCTAATATGATTTTCATCTCAAAATATTTCTCACCATGGGGGGATGTCTATACCTTGCCTTCTTTGAATAAGGAGGTTACTTGAAGTTTAACATTCCATAGAAATTATTGAAAGTTTACAATGAATAAAAGCTTGACTTTGCAACCTCCTAACATATTCCTTACTTGTCTAACCTCCATATCCTTTTTCATGTTTCTTTCCCTGGGATAGGGCTACAAGATGAAACACTTAAGATTCCTCTAAACCTCTAGCTCCACTATATGTGACATTGTTAAAAAGGGCTAGGACCTCTATTTTGGAATTTTAGGGAACTTGTCCCTAAACCCAGTACCTTCAAACTTGAGCATGGTTTCTTGAACATGGCATATTATCTTACAGTATATGTTCTTAGGAGGTCAATCCACATCTGATTTAATCCCCCAGGTGTGCCCAAACACACTTCAACATTCATTTCTACCTTTTAAGATTTTAATGGCCTTTTGAGGCTCATAGCCTTTTCTTTGCCATTTCTCCTTGGTTTGGTCAAACTAGGTACTATTTTGGATATGTAATCACCTTTTCATCCATCCTCTATCTCCTTTGAGGTGTGTGCCAATTTTCATGGTCAAATTCAACTCCAAGACCACACTTCCTTCATTAGACTCCCCTCAATTAGGCCTTAAACACACCCTAGGTCTATAAACCATATTTTAAAACCTCCAATGAACCAAAACCTCTTTAATCATTTATATCACCTTTAAATACATTATATTATAAAATTTTGGCAAATTTGGAGGGTTAAAACTCTTGAAATCTTCAAAATCCTAGTGTAGGGTTTCTCTCATGCTCTTTATGAGAGCCTATTTTGGATTGGGGGGTTGAAATGAGTTATATGCCTCACCTATATCTATTTTTGGATTCATTGGATAGGTATAAATGGGGAAGACCTGGGAGAGTTGTAAAAAATCATAAAACCATCACCAAATCTCTCAAACAAAAAATAACAAAAAAGTGCCATCTTGTTGCCCTATTTTTGCTTTGATGATGGTTCTTGAGTTATAGGGGTGAAATAGGGAAAATGAGAGAGGTTTTTTTAATCATCTATACCTCCAACTATCCTCCAAATTTTAGTTTCTAACTCTCAATTAAAATACTGTTGTCACCCCTTTCTCTTCTAGTATTCTAGGCCTCTCGTAGCTCTCCAAGCCTAGAAAACTAAAAAACATATTTTTTGTCCTTCACATGTATGAAAACACTTGGTAGAAGTTTGATTCACCTTGAAGAAGCTATCATGATTCCCCATGCCAAATTTTAGACCTTTCATTTCTATCTTTGGGTTTGAAGGTCATTTAACACTCAAATCCTGTAGAATACACTGAGTGATCATATTGAATAAAAGTGAAACTTGGAGGCCCTCAAACAATACTCTCCTCTATTCACACACCTTGTTCCTTTTTCAAGGCTCTTCCTCTATGTTAGGGATAAAAGATTTAAAAATTTGGATGCATCAGATCTCCTTGCAACATTGTTCCATCGCATCAACAAAAGTGCCTAGGACCTCTATTTTTGTGTTTTAGGGAAATTGTCCTTAACACAGTCATTCAAATTTGAAGATGGTTTCTTCAAACTTTCTTGACACTTTTGGACTAATTTATTATATTCCAATGTATTTTAGGTTAGTTATACTTGAATCCTAAACTTCTCTTTAAGAGTAGGTTATAAATATGGTTATCTTCCATCTAAAAGACTAAAACCCATAGTTGTTACTAATATCTCTGTCTAGATATTTGCATGCATTTGTAAAGATCTGGACTTGTGGGCCTTGGAATCTATCATGAAGGGCATAAATGCATTTAAAGTTGCTTTGGAGTTTATATTTCCCAACACTTCAAGGCAAAAATTTGGAGGGTCATCACTCAAGAGCTATGCGTGGTGGTCATTAATAAAACCTCCCCCAAAGTCCTGGAACTCAGACTTGCAATTCAATGCTTTGAAAATGGTAATAAGAAAATTTGTTTTTCTTTGTATACTAAACCTAATTAGTATAGATTACATGGTATGGTACATACATGGTGTATTTAAGAATATCCAGATAACCCTACCTTAGGGTGGAATCCCTTGGCATCACTTAGTTTAATGTGAAACCCTAGAATAGGGTAGAGTAGTTGGAAAGACTTTGAAAATTGTAAACTCCTAATTAGAGATCTATCTAATAATCATTTTCAATCATGATTCTCTTGAATGAGTCTTTATCTTTGTTGGAAGACTTTTTAACCCATATGAAGTTCTACTTGAGATTTGTTGCTTTATATAAAATCGTGCTCTATTTTTTGAATTAGAATCCACATCTTGAATAGTCCTAAAGGTCATTTTATAAACTCCATTTTGAGATTAAATGAACTGTATAATCAATAATGACATGAGCACTTATTAGAAATCCTCCTTAGAAACAAGGTGCTCATTATGATCTGGAATAATATTGTTGGTCACTAGTAATGAGGTATAATGCTTACATGAGGTCTGAATATAAACCTCTCTCTCTAGGACTTGCATAGGTATTTAAAGGGAAGTCCTAGTGAGAAAATTGAGTGACAAAGGGAAATGAAGGGTGGTACATAAGTTAAATATGGTTAATATAGATATATGGGACTAGGTAAGATGAAATAAGACAAATTATTGAACTATGGAATTTAAAAAGAATTGACACTTGAAGTGGGAATTGATGTTGGAATGAAACAATTCAAAAGATAAGATAGTTAACCTGTTGCTTAGAAAGGTCTCTTGTCCATAGTCCTATTCAAAGGAATAAATTGCAAATGTAGAAATAGAATTGGAAGAAGGATTGATCTCATTCATAGGGAATTCTTGTGATGTTGAAGGCCTCATAAAATTTTAGGAGAAATGAGAATGTTCTCTCATATAATTAGGTAAAATCACTTACAACTAGTATGCCTCTGTTTTGAACTCACAATCACTTAGTAAAGGAAGGTAAAAACTATCTTTAGTTCTTACTTAAGCTTGTTGTTGGTATAACTATACATGATCTAGAAAAGTGGTTCTTTATGAGAAATATATTTTGAAAAAAAATTAATACATGAAAGAGGCTTAAATTTAGTATAAAATACCTAAGTTGCTACCAACAGGCCTCTAGGTTTCTAAGTGGAGCACAGTCAACCTAAGAAGGATGAGTAATTCTCATATAAAAGTGTATGCATGGTATTAAATTTTATTATTTGGTTAGAAAAGGTATAAGAAGGTGATAAATTTGGAAGTATTTATGTAGTTGTCATGGAATTGCATTAAAGCACCAACCCTGTTGTGCACAGTTATCAATTTAAGCATAATCAACTAAAAATTGAGGGTTATAAGCATGAAAATGGACAAGATAATGACTAATACCTATTGGTAAAGTTATTAGAAGGTGAAATAGAACTAATATAACTTATTTTCGCCTTTGAAGATAATTACAAATGAATTTATGGAATTTTATATGGTCTCAGCCCTATGCAGACCTAGTAAACCTTAAAATTAGGGTTATGTTTGTAAAAAGTGTTCTAACCATCAGTTTGTGATGAAAATTGGTAATTAGGTTGAATTAAACATGAATTAAGAGAATAAAATGGATTTATAGTTGTATAGATGATATGGTAGGGACTTTTAGGACTGAAATAAGAAATAAGGCCTAAAAGAGAGGTAAGTTCTTAAGAAAGTGTTACCAAGGGAGAGAGTTAAGCTATGTAACTTTTTAATTACCTTAAAGGGGACAAGGGAAGTATGTAAAAGTGGTTATTTCTTCTAAATAATACCAATACTACATGAACAAACGGAAAAGACAAAAATAAGGCTACTAGCCTTAGAAAGTCCTAGTGAGCAAATTGAGTGACAAAGGGTGATGAAGGGTGGTCCAAAAGTTCAAGAAGGTTAATATAGATAATATGGGACTAGGAAATACCAAACAAGACACATTATTGAACTATGGAATTCAATAACAATAATTGACACTTGAAGTGGGAATGGCCTAGTAAAAACTTATGAATGAGTTTAGTTTCTTAATGAAAAGATGTCAGTGGTGTATTGAAACCCAATCTTGATGTTGGAATGAAACAATTCAAAAGATAAGATAGTTACCCTATTGCTTAGAAAGGTCTCTTATACATAGTTCTATTCAAATGAAGAAATTACAAACGTAGAGATAGCGTTGAAAGAAGGATTGATCTCAATCATATAAAATTCTTGTGATGCTAATGGCCTCATAAGAATTTAGGAGAAATGAGAATGTGCTCTCAGATAATTAGGTAAAATCACTTGCAACTAGTATGCCTCTATTTTGAACTCATAATCACTTAGTAAATGAAGTTGAAAACTATCTTTAGTTCTTAGTTCTTACTTAATCTTGTTGTTGGTATATATGATATAGAAAAGTGGTTCTTTGTGAGAAAGAGATTTTGAAACCTTTTTAATACATGAAAGAGGCTTAAATTTAGTATAAAATACATAATTTATTGCCAACAGGCCTCTAGGTTTCTAAGTGGAACACAGTCAACCTAAGAAGAATGAGTACTTCTCATATAAAAGTGTATGCATGGTATTAAATGATATTATTTGGTTAGAAAAGGTATAAAAAGGTGATAAATTTGGAAATACTTATGTAGTTGTCATGGAATTTAATTAAAGCACCAACCCTACTGTGCACAGTTATCAATTTAAGAATAGTCACTTGAAAATTAAGGGTTATAAGCATGAAAATAGATAAGATAAAGACTACTACCTATTGGTAAAGTTATTAGAAGGTGAAATAGAACTAATAAAACTTATTTTATCCTTTTAAGATAATTAAAAAACTAATTAATTTAATTATATATGGTCTCAACCCTGTGTAGACCTAGTAAACCTTAGAATTAGGGTTATGCTTGCAAAAAGTGTTCTAACCATTAGTTTGTGATGAAACTTGGTAATTAGGTTGAATTAAACATGAATCAAGAGAATAAAATGGCTTTAGAGTTGTATGGATGATATAGTAGGGAATTCTAGGAGTGAAACAAGAAATAAGGCCTAAAAAGGCCTAAAAGAGAGGTAAGTTCTTAATAAAGTGTTACCAAGGGAGAGAGTTAAGCTATGTAACTTTTCAAGTACCTCAAAGGGGATAAGGGAAGTCTATAAAAAAATTTATTTCTTCTAAATAATACCAATAATGCATGAATAAAGGGAAAAGACCAAAACAAGGCTATTAGCCTTGGAAAGTCCTATTGAGAAAATTGAGTGACAAAGGGTGATGAATGGTGGTCCAAAATTTAAATAAGGTTAATATAGATAATATGGGACTAGGTAAGACCAAACAAGACAAATTATTGAACTATGGAATTCAATAACAAGAATTGACACTTGAAGTGGGATGGCCTAGTAAAAGCTTATGAATGAGTTTAGTTTCTTAATGAAAAGATGTCAGTGGTGGATTGAAACCAAATCTTGATGTTGAAATGAAACAATTCAAAAGATAAGATAGTTACCCTATTGCTTAAAAAGGTCTCTTGTACATAGTCCTGTTCAAATGAAGAAATTACAAATGTAGAGATAGCATTGAAATAAGGATTTATCTCAATCATATGTAATTATTATGATGTTGAAGGCCTCATAAGAATTTAGGAGAAATGATAATGTGCTCTCATATAATTAAGTAAAATCACTTGTAACTAGTATGCCTCTGTTTTGAACTCATAATCACTTAGTAAATGAAGTTGAAAACTATCTTTAGTTCTTAGTTCTTACTTAATCTTGTTGTTGGTATATATGATATAGAAAAGTGGTTCTTTGTGAGAAAGAGATTTTAAAACATTTTTAATACATGAAAGAGGCTTAAATTTAGTATAAAATGCCTAAGTTTCGTCCAACAGGCCTCTAGGTTTCTAAGTAGAACACAATCAAAATAAGAAGGATGAGTACTTCTAATATAAAAGTGTGTGCATGGTATTAAATGCTATTGTTTGGTTAGAAAAGGTATAAGAAGGTGATAAAGTTGGAAATACTTAAGTAGTTTTCATGGAATTGCATTAAAATACCAATCCTGCTGTGCATAATTATCAATTTAAGCACAATCAACTAAGGATTGAGGGTTACAAGCATGAAAATGGACAAGATAAAGCCTACTACCTATTGTGAAATTTTTTAAAAGGTGAAATAGACCTAATAAAACTTATTTTCTCCTTTTAAGATAAGTACAAACCAATTTATGGAATTTTATATGGTCTTAGCCCTGTGTAAGCCTAGTAAACCCTAGAATTAGGGTTATGCTTGTAAAAAGTGTTCTAACCATTAGTTTGTGATGAAACTTGGTAATTAGGTTGAATTCAACATGAATCCAGAGAATAAAATGTAATTAGAGTTGTAAGGATGGTATGGTATGGACTTATAGGACTGAAATAAGAAATAAGGCCTGAAAAGGCCTTAAATAGAGGTAAGTTCTTAAGAAAGTGTTATCAAGGGAGAGAGTTAAGCTATGTAACTTTTAAAGTACCTCAAAGGGGACAAGGGAAGTCTGTAAAAGTGGTTATTTCTTCTAAATAATATCAATATTGCATGAATAAAGGGAAAATACCAAAACAAGGCTATTAGCCTTGGAAAGTCCTAGTGAGCAAATTGAGTGACAAAGGGTGATGAAGGGTGGTCCAGAAGTTAAAGAAGGTTAATATAGATAATATGGGACTAGGTAAGACTAAACAAGACAAATTATTAAACTATGGAATTCAATAACAAGAATTGACACTTGAAGTGGGAATGGCCTAGTAAAAGCTTATGAATGAGTTGTCTCTTAATGAAAAGATGTCAGTGGTGGATTGAAACCCAATATTGATGTTGGAATGAAATAATTCAAAAGATAAGACAATTATCCTATTCCTTAGAAATGTCTCTTGTACGTAGTCCTATTCAAAGGAAGAAATTACAAACGTATAGATAGCATTGAAAGAAGGATTGATCTCAATCATAAGGAATTCTTGTGAAGTTGAAGGCCTCATAAGAATTTAGGAGAAATGAGAATGTGCTATCAGATAATTAGGTAAAATCACTTGCAACTCGTAAGCCTCTATTTTGAACTCATAATTACTTAGTAAAGGAAGTTGAAAATTATCTTTAGTTCTTACTTAAGCTTGTTATTGGTATACATGATCTAGAAAAGTGGTTCTTTATGAGAAAGAGATTTTGAAACCTTTTTAATACATGAAAGAGGCTTAAATTTGGTATAAAATACGTAAGTTGTGATGATCTCAAAATATGGCTCATCATTGACATGTTATTTCCTTCAAATCATCTCTCGAAGGATATTATCTTATACAAATCTTATATTCTTAGATAGCTATTACATGGAAAATAGATATTTGTCTTGTTTATATTAAACCAAAGACTAAATCTTTACTTTGTCATTAATGCCTAATATATAGTCATGTTTTAGTGATCTTTTGTGTGAAGAATTCTCAAGAAGAAGACACAGACGATGTACAGTGAACATTCCATTTTGAACTCCATCCAATAGAACTATGAACTTTGCAAGCTCATTTCTACGAACTCTGCAGGCTCATTTCTACAGACTCTGCAGGCTTGTTTTTATGGACTCTATAGGCTTGTTTCTATGGACTCTGCAGGCTTGTTTCTATAGACTTCACATGCTTATTTCTACGGACTTCATAGGCTTATTTCTATGGACTCTGCAGGCTCATTTCTACAGACTCTGCAAGGTCAATACCGAGAATTCTGTAAGGATAGTGGGAAGCTGGAGACCATATAGGATAAGAAAGAACCATTCCAGCTGGAATCACATAAGGAGAATAACCACCTGCTATTTTTAAGGACCTAATTTTGATAGATTTGTATATAATCAGATTTTAGGACTATTATAGAATAAGATATTTATTTCATCAAAATAATTGGATCTCTTGGAAATCCAATCTCTGGATGAAGGGATCGACCTGTTCTTTTGCATCCTATTTTGAGTTGATTGTATTAGTATAAAGTGTAAGACTTTTGACTATAGAAAAAGAGAAAAGAAAAGAAAAGAGAAGAAAAATAGAGAGAGAAAATATAGAGGATCAAGAATTAGATAAGTATATAGGTTTTGATCATATTGTAATTATTTCATTTCTATGAATTAATACTTCAAGTTTCCAACACTGATTAAGCTTTGTTCTTGAGTCTAAGAGAAACAAGGGCCCCACTCTCCTTGGAACTAGGAACTGTGTACGGTATTTATGTTTTATTTTATTAGTCAAAATCTTATTAATATTTGAATTTATTTATAAAAATATCAAAATAAATTCATAGTTTAAAAAGAGCATTTTATTATTTCATTTATTTTTTATGTAAAGTATCTTTTCTTTTACAGCAGAAGTGTGAAGCAAATTTCCTTTTGTAAGTAGGAGTGTGAATTTATTTTTCCTACAAAGCTAAAATAAGAGTGATCTTTTACTTCTAGCAAAAGAGTGGAATGATTTTATTTCTTTCTTTTTCATCAAAAGCATGAATCAAGTAGTTTAGTCAAAGTTAGAATAGGATCATCAAGAACCCCATAAACAAGACTTCTAGATCTACCATCCCATACCTTACTACAAATAGCTTTGGATGCTAGCCCTAGTTGATAAGACACCAATTGAATATTAGTTAAATGAGGATTTAGATGACACTCATCATTTTTGGCATCATTTTTGGGGAACATAAGGTGCTAGTAAGGTAATAATTATTGATCTAGAGTTAAAAAAATTTTAAGAAAAATCATAAAACAAAAACAATTAATAAATTGATGTACCATCCTAGAGATTCTAAAGGATGATTTCTTCTAAAGTTTCCACCACAAATATAAGTGGACACTCCTTCAACGTCTCTGAGTGATGAACCAGAAGATACAAGTGAAACCTATTTGCAAGAATCTTTTGAAACTGGGATAGGAACCACGCCATTACCACACACAAGCCCCATAGGACAAATTCCTCAAGATCAATCTCTTACAGGAAGACATTATTTAGAGATTGCCAAGGACTTAGAAGAAGCATTTTAGAGATCCATAGCTGAAGAGAATTTTGAGAACTTGGAACAACCTATAATTGAGACCATAAACATTCAGTGAGAACATCATCCCAATTTTGAAGTATCATCAGAAGAAGAAATGGCTCACCAACAAAATCAACAAGTCGCACAACTAGGAAGAACTTTCTCTTTTCATATTGTAGCGGATCCTAATGATCAAACCCCCATGAAAAATATTTCACCAGCTAATCTACCAAATTTTTGGGGATGATCTATAGAAGATCCTGATCAATTCCTATTTGAATTTAAGGTTATATGTCAAACCTATGATTACACAACTGATAGCCAGAAATTAAAACTATTTCCTTATACACTTAAAGATGCAGCTATGAGATGGTTCATGGGTTTACCTAGCGATTCTATTAGAACATGGGATGACATGGAAACAAAATTCTTGAACAAATATGAAGATTACTACTGAGTGCGAGAAAGAAAAGAGGATTTATTCAAGATCAAACAAAATGAGGATGAATCTTTAGAGGATTATTTGTATAGATTCATGTTTACTCATAAAAGAAGTAATTATCCACTCACTGAAGACATTCAAAAATTGGTTTTCTTGAAAGGATTGGATGAAGACACTAGAGATGCTTTAAATCTGATGGGCAGAGGAGACATACATAAGTTGGTTTTTGATCAGATTTTTGAACTTTGTACCAATTACTCTCAAATAAAACCTGGAATTAGGAAAGGAAAATTGGGGAAATCTAATAAAGTAGGTAAATTAATGGAAGAATTTGCTAATCTCAAAATAGATATTCTGGTTACACTAAATAGTACTTTGGATGGCCTTCAGGCTAAGGCAAATGCAATAGAGCCTTTGGAAATATACTATCCTAAGTGCAGATAGAAACACACCCTTAGAGACTGCCCTCTAGATAGAACCAATATTTCATCATGTGGGATCTGTGATGTAATAGATCATGATACCAAATATTGCACCCTTCTGCCTATTTTAAAGAATCAAATGAAAACACAAGTCCAGTCCACTGAAGAAGTAAATTATATTCAGAGACAAAAATTTGCTCCACAAAACTAGGCTCAAGGATAATTTAGTGCAATAAATCTAGTTAATCCATGGATGGTACCATGAAATGTTTCAATTCCTTCACCATTTTAGAATCAACCCCAAATTCCATCAATTCAAAATCCATTGGGGGGGACAAGATTGGATGCTAACACCTCCATGGATGGTGCCACAACCACAACAATAATGGGTACCATAGCAACATTGGGTGCCATAGCCATATCAATAATGGAATAAGTAGTGGAACCCACAGTCACAATTCACCCAGCCAAAAAGACCACTTTAACAAAAAACCATTATGCCACCCATAGTTATTCAGCAACAAGGACAAATTAATCAGCCCTCAATACCTGTACAACCAATAGTGAATCCAAAAAATAAACAACTAGTACCTATTTATGTCAATGAATAAGAAGAATAATTAATGTGGGAGCTATTAAGTACTTAGACATACATTTGAGATCAGGAAAAACTATACAAAAACCTCCAATACTCATTTCTGAGATACCTGATGGAAATGAATAGACAAAATCATCTCAATTAAGCACTGGAAAGCTAAAATCAAAATGAACCCTGAAGAAAACAAAGGAAACACTACTAAACAAGTAGTTCCTTTTCCTGAAAGATTAAGAGAAACTGATATCAATCCAGACTCAAACTTGGTCCATGAGTTGCAAAAGATCAATATTGAGGTACCCCTTCTATAAGCTATTAGGGATATACCTGAATTAAATAAGATCATCAAAAACCTCTGTATTAAGACACCTGGGAGGAAGGTAAAATATCTTGGAACCATTCATGTTGATGGAAAATTTACTGATTTATTAGCAGGAAAACTATTAGTTCCAAAATATGCAGATTCGAGAAGCCTAGTGATCACAGTCACAATTGGAAGAAAAGAAATTCCTAATGTCTTGGTAGATTTGGGAGCAACAATCAATGTCATGACAAATGATACTCTCCATGCATTATCTATTATGAAAATGCAACCTAAAACTACCATTCTTCAAATGGTGGACCAGTCATTAACAAAACAAGAGGGAACTATAGAAAATGTTGAAGTATTAATAGAATCTTGGGAATATCTAGTAGATTTCATGGTCTTGCAACCCAAAACAAAGAATCTAGGATATCTTATAATCCTAAAACCATGGTTGGCTACTGTAGTAGCATTGATTGATTACAGGTCAAGAGATATGACCATTTCCAATGGGTTAAAATCTAAATGCATCTCTTTGTATCCTCCTGCAAAACCATCAACAAATTGCATACAAGAACTTTGGGTGGATGAATCAGATAACACATTAAACAAAATTTCCTCCTTAGCCATGATCACAGTCAAAAAATACTTGGAAGAATTTAATGGAGGCATATACCTAGAATCTACGGACTCTGCTAGTCCAGAAACTATAGACTCTGCCAGTCCAGAAACTATGGACTATGCCAGTCTAGAAACTACAAACTTTGCTAGTCTAAAAGCTATGGACTGTCTTAGTTTAGGATTCTTGGGTCCAATGGAAAATTTTGAAACCTCCACTTCTAATTTTTCTAGTACTTATTCATCATATGATCATAGACTAATTCATGAAAGTGTGTGGAAATTGGCAGAATAATGGCAAACTCATTTCTTAGATGCATTTCATTGTTCTTTAGCAAGACTGATTCCTCCTAGAAAAAATTTTGTTGATAATGTAACTATGTTTCATAAGCTACTTCCTCATCCATGTCCTTTGAACTCATTAATTAGTGAGTTTAAGCAAGTAAAATCCAACAACCTAAGTACAAAATCAATCATGGTATTACCTAGAAATTTTTTTAACATCAATAATTGGTTAACAAACGAAGAGGAAGATCAACTTTTTGAAGTATTAGAAAGACATACCAAGGAATTTACTTGGGATTATATTGACATGAAAGGAATTCACCCCGGCATATGTAATCATCACATCTACATAGAATCTATCAAACTGGTCAAGCAACCACAAAGAAAAATAAACCCAACACTAAAGGAAATAGTCAAGACAGAAATCCAAAAGTTGCTAGAAGTTGGGTTTATTTACCCCATCTCAGACAGCCAGTGGGTGTCACTTCTGGTAATTATTCCTAAGAAAAATGGAAATTTAAGAGTATGTGTGGATTATAGAGAATTAAATAAAGCAACATTAAGTGATTACTTTCCTTTACCTTTTATTGATCAAGTTCTTGATAACTTAGCAAGAAAGAAATATTTTTCTTTCCTGAATGGGTTTAGTGGGTATAACCAGAGAATGGTAGTAGCTGAAGATCAAGATAAAACCACATTTACCTACCATTGGGGAACTTTTGCTTATTGAGTACTTCCATTTGGACTCTGTAATGCTCCAGCAACCTTCCAAAGAATAGTTCTGGCAATCTTCTCTGACCTTACAAATGATTGTGTTGAGGTATATATGGATGATTTCACTGTTTATGGTGAAACTTATGAAGAAGATCTTACAAAATTGGAAAGAGTATTGATCAAATGTGAGGAACATCAATTATATTTGAGCAATGAGAAATGTTTGTTGATGATGGATGAAGGAATAGTTCTAGGACATCATATTTCTACAAAAGGCATTCAGGTAGATCCAAATAAAGTTGAAATAATTTCCAACTTACCCATTCCACAAACACAAACTAAAGTTAAGAGTTTTTTAGGACATACTAGTTACTACAGATGCTTCATAGATAAGTTTGTCCAAATAGTTGTCCCTATGTTTGCCTTGCTTACAAAATATAGTACATTCGAATGGAGTGGTAGTTGCCATCAGGCCTTTGAAACCATCAAAGCTAAACTTGTTACTGTTCTAGTATTAAGAGGACCAGATTAGACTAAGCCATTCCATATATACATAGATGCTTCCAATATAGTACTAGGAGCAATTCTTGGACAAAAAGATGAAGAGGGTAACATGTATGCTATATATTATATTAGCAAAAACATGACATATGTTGAAAGAAATTACACCACAATTGAGAAGGAATTCTTAGCTGTAATTTATGCAATGAACAAATTTAGATGCTACATAACAAGCTACAAAGTATTTATCTTTACAGACCATTCATCTATTAGATATCTTACCAACAAACCAATTGTGGGAGGTAGGATTATTAGATGGCTATTGCTCTTACAAGAATTTGATGTTACTATTATAGACAACCCAGGGAATTCTAATGTGGTTGCTAATTTCTTGTCAAGAATGAACACTATAGGTGAAGAAGAACTAGTGAAAGATGACTTTCTAGATGAACAATTATTTGCTATTTCAGCACAATCTCCGTGGTTTGTTGATATAACCAATTACCTCACCATAGGGAAGTTTCCTCTGTATTTTTCACAAAAAGAGAAAAAATGGTTAATCAAAGAAAGTTCTTATTTTAAATGGATTAATGGAATGTTATTTAAACTCGGACCTGATCATGTGTTTTGCATGTGTGTGACAAATGGTGAAGCTTACAATATCATCAGAGCTTGTCATGATGAACCAGGAGGAAGCCATTACTCAGCTAAAAGAACTGTACATAAAATCTTAGGAGCAGGTTATTATTGGCCTCATCTTCATCAACAAGTAAAAAGTTATGTTAGACACTATGATGCTTGTCAGTGAATTGGATATCCTACTCTTTCAATAGAGATGCCTTTGCACCCTCATCCTCAATTGGTTTTATAACCATTTGAGAAATGGGGAATTGATTTTATTGGTCTAGTGGATCCTCCTTCCAGAGGAAAAGAATATCTTCTAGTTTGTACAGACTATGTGACCAAGTGGGTAGAAGTGGAAGCATTAACTCATGCAAGAGAGGATATGGTAGCTAATTTTTTATATTTCAAAATCATGCAATGATTTGGTGCTCCAAGAGAGATAGTCTCAAATCAAGGACTGTAGTTCATGTCAAACATGATATAGCATTTTATGCAAGTGTATCAAACTCAGCATAGAAAAACATCTCCATACCATCCACAAGAAAATGGATAAGTTAAAGTCACCAATAGAAAATTTGAAACCATTTTAACCAAGGTAGTTAATTCTAGCATAAAGGATTGGGTAGATAAGGTACCAGAAGCTGTTTGGGCCTATAATACTACTTGGAAAATAACTAGATTTTCACCTTATGAATTGGTTTTGGTAAAAAACCTTTATTCTCTGTTGAATTTGAATTACAAACTTTGAAAATAGTTGTAGAAGTAGGAATTGAGTTAGAAGAAATATAGAAAGCAAGACTCCTATAACTTAATCAACTTGATGAAATGAGGATGGAAGCACTACAAAGAACTGAACTAGTAGAACATCAATGAAAAGTTTGGCATGATGTACAAATCAAGTAATGGAAGTTTCATCAAGGAGATTGGGCACTGTTGTTTGATTCTAAATTTCAACAGTTCAAAGGAAAATTACAAACAAGATGGTTGGGGCCTTATGAGATTGAAGAGGTCTATGAAAATGGTTCTGTTAAGCTTATACCTATTGATGACAGTAGAAGAGCTCTGTTAGTCAATGGACATAGATTGAATCTCTATCAAAAACCTCTCAATAAAGATGAATTTATTCAAAAAGTAAAGGATTAAGTAGCTATTCTGGAAAGCTCTACTTCTTCCAGTAAACATGCTCCTTGATATTCCAAATAATAATAATAATAATAATAATAATAATAATAATAATAATAATAATAATAATAATAATAATAATAATAATAATAATAATAATAATAATAATAATAATAGTGAAAATCCTTCTAGGGGACGCTATTGACAATTCATGCCAAAAAACTAGCTTGTTGACTGGCTATGCATTGCAGAATGGGCTTTGGCTAGAAAACCAACAATGGTTGGCCAAAGGGCAAAAACAAAAATTTATAAGGAAATATCATCATGACACTATGATTGGTAATTTACATGTAGTAAACTAATCCATGCGAACCTATTTGTGTAGGACACATGGCGAACAAAGGATAACGTCTAAGGTTAAAGTAAGTAAGACATATATTTTATTTCTTAATGTTTAGTTAACTAATTATCTTCGATTTGATTAAGACCCTATTCTTCTAAGATGACCTAGGTTTGAATCTTTTGAAATGGAATGACACATGCCATAATGAAAAAACATGCAATAAAGCCACCAAAGGTGTATAGATAAGTGTGTGGCTTTGATATCATCAATTGAGTCATTAAGTACCATAATGATGGGACATCATAAACAAGGGGTTTTAAATGAAGAAATAAATTATTGTCACCATCAATATGACACATCATCATTTTACATGACTTGTATTGATGAGATCAAATGGTTGGCACACTCCGTAGAAATGTGCGGTGCCTAATTGTATCACATCATCATACAACACTACAGACTCATGCAGCGGTAGCATTTCAAATGAATCATTTCCTTTCTATGAACTTCAAAAAAAGTTGATACTCAGAGCCTTTTTCCTAATGACTTCAACAAAATATTGGTCTACACCTTAATTGAAGTTAAAGGAACCAAGCTGACTATAACTCCATATCAAAATGGGATAGAAGACAAGATCAGAGATGAAGGATCCAAAAAAGTTTCATAAAGACAAAGCTTCTATAGTAGTATTTAGAGCCAATGGCTACTTACCTTTCATTGAAAATATTTAGGGTTTTGATGAAACAATGATAAGTGAATTTATTACCAAACTCACCCCTAAATTTTCAATTGTGAAAGGCATTGTTATTCCTATTACAAATCAAATCATAAGCTAAATTATAGAAGTTTTAGAAGAAGGAATGAGAGCCACAAGTAGAGTTTCATTTAGTGATTTAATTAGTCAATTTAGTGGTAATAAATAGATTGGAAATTCATGTCTAGTAGATTCTAAGGGAAAATCAAAAGGGATTAAAAGGAATTCACTTCCTGAACCTTGGAAGTCTGTAGCTAAGTGGGTACTTAAATATATCATTTGTGAAGGGCAACACAATATTTTAAGGGGAGATGCCATGAAAAATTTAATACATCTTAAGCATGGGAGACAAAACCCTCAGTACAAAATTAACCTCCCATCTTTATTTTATGGTGCTCTATAAGTTATGTCTACAACCCCTACTACTGCTCTTGGGCATCATGGCCTTATTCAGCTTATTATCCAACATCATTTCCTTTAGCAAAGACAAGATGTCTAGGAGGAATTTTAGAATAGTATAGCAAAAGAAACCCCAAATGTACCACAAGAACACTCATCTCCACCTACCATATCAGCAAAAAAAATAACACTAAGAATAAAATCTTAGACTATATTTTCCACAAAAATCCCTTCTTCTTCTTCTTCAAGAATTACAAGGTCTCTAAACCCTAAAATTTCAAGGTCTCCACAAGAACCTAATGAGTCTGTAACACAACTAGTGCCTTTGATAGGAAGAAGAAAATTGAGATGGAAGGTTGCTACAGACATTGAGATAACCAAGGGTTTGGTGGTTGAGAAAGAAACTCAACCAAGTGTAGCTCAAAGAGTAACCAAAAGAAGAAGAAGGCTCATTTTAACAGAAGAAGATGAATAAGAAATTGTAGATATTTTAGATAGTCTTAAAATGGTGTCTCATTCCCCCATACATTAGAATATTCTTGCACCTATAGATATTGAAGAAAATCCTTTTGAAAGGAACTCTCCAATCATATTGGAAGAGACAAATCCAGAGGAAGAGACACACATAGCAGATGATTTAGGTATGACAGAACAACCACCTATTCTAGTTGAAATTACAAAGGATAAAGATAAAACTATATGTACCATGAGAAAGGTGAATCATCAAATCTAAATGATCCTATTATGCAGCTAGCTTTGTAGCTTTCTCAAGCTCAAGCTCTTGAAAAACAACAAACAACTAACATTGCTGACTTGATCAGTCAATTGCAAGACAAGGACCATCTCAACTCATCTTTGGTGTAGAAATTAGATACAATATCTGTTGATCATGCCACAAAAATTCATAAGTTAGAGGAAATAATAAAAGAACATGAAGATGAATAGATTGATCTTTGGCTATATGTAGAAAGTTCAAAGAAGGAAAATAGGAGGTTGCAAAATTTGGTAAATTCTTCTGAAGCACCTGCTATTGTACTTTCTCCCCCCAAATTATTTGTTAACCATGGTTGTCAAACAAGTGATCCAGGTATTCCTCTCTTACAAATACTACATCAAATTGAATAAAAATATTCTATACTTAAATAGAAAAACAAAGATGCAATTTCTTCAAACAAACTCTTGGAAAATGAAAAGAAAGAATTAGACGTTAAAGTCCAACAGTTAGAAGAAAATTTGTAGGATGCATGCAAATTAGGAGAAACTCTTTTGGCATGTAGGAATCCTTCTCCTACATATATTTTGTTTTTATTTTAACAATTTTATAGATGGCAGCTTCTATGGATCTCCTGTCATCTTATAAAATTTTGTAGCCAACAACATTTTTGGAAATTTTCTATAGTGTTGAACCTGATCAGTAGGATTTGCTTTGTGAATTCTATTTGCATGAATTTATTCTAGGATATCATGAGCACAATAAGTTTTTGATAAATTTTCATGTAGGAGAAGTTCAACTGAGAGCATTACATTCTACATTCAAAAATTAGATAGCATGGAAATGTAGATTTGAAGACTATACAAATCATGCTAAGACTACAGGATTATGTGTCAGACCAGCCTTTCCTATTCCCAGATTGATTAAATAGAATTTTCACTGTGCTTTGTTAAATGATGAGGTTAAGACACATTATTTATAGGCTCTATATGATTGTACTATTTCTTTTGATTTGTTTTCAAGATAAAATTTTGATTCAGTAGTGACTATAAGTGTAAATAGATGGGACCAATTTTTAGTGCCTCTTGAAAGGTGAGAAGTCATGTCCCCAAATAACTTAAGATGGAGTATGAGGAGAGCATCCTCAATTATAGAAATTTTAATAGAGGTAATCAACTCTGGGGGAGAACAGAAATGGATTGGCATGAGATATAGACCTCCTTTGATGATAATACCTATTCCAAGATGGCAGAGTTGGGTTCCACAATCAAAAGAATAATTTAGTATATGGAAATAGATGATTCAAACAGACACATAATAGATGAGTTTGATGAATATGATTTGAGTTAGAGTGTAAAAAGTAGATGCTAGAGCTATGAAAGCTAATACATGTTTGTAATGGGACTTGTAAAAGGTAAACCTTGGGGGAGATGATGAGCTCAAAATATGGCTCATCATTGACATGTTATTTCCTTCAAATCATTTCTCAAAGGATATTATCTTATACAAATCTTAGATTCTTAGATAGTTATTACATGGAAAATAGATATTTGTCTTATTTATATTAAACCAAAGACTGAATCTTTACTTTGTCATTAATGCCTAATATATATCATGTTTTAGTGATATTTCATGTGAAGAATTCTTAGGAAGAAGACACAGGTGATGTACAGTGAACATTCCATTTTGATCTCCATTTCGCAGAACTACAAATGTTGCAGGCTCATTTCTATGAACTCTACAGGCTTGTTTATACAGACTCTATAGGCTTGTTTCTACAGACTCTACATGCTTGTTTCTATGGACTCTATAGGTTTATTTCTATAGACTCCATAGGCTTATTTTTATAGAATCTATAGGCTTGTTTCTATGGACTCTGTAGGGTCAATACCAAGAATTTTGTAAGGATAATGGGAAGCTGGAGACCAGATAGGATAAGAAAGAACCATTCTAGCTAGAATCACATAAGGAGAATAACTGCCTACTATTTTGAAAGACCTAATTTTGATAGATTTGTAAATAATCAAATTTTAGGACTATTATATAATAGGATATTTATTTCATCAAAATAATTGGATCTCTTGGAAATCAAATCTTTGGATGAATGGATCGACCTATTCTTTTGTATTCTATTTTGAGTTGATTGTATTAGTATAAAGTGTAAGACTTTTGACTATAAAAAAAGAGAAAAAAATAAAAGAGAAGAAAAATAGAGAGAAAAAATATAGAGGATTGAGAATTAGATAATTATACAAGTTTTGATCAGATTGTAATTATTTCATTTCTATGAATTAATACTTCAAGTTTCCAGCACTGATTAAGCTTTGTTCTTGAGTCTGAGAGGAGCAAGGGCCCACTCTCCTTGGAACCAAGAACTGTGTACGGTATTTATGCTCTATTTTATTAGTCAGAATCTTGTTACCATTTGCATTTATTTATAAAAATATCAAAACAAATTCATAGTTTAAAAAGAGCATTTTCTTATTTCATTTCTTTTCTACGTAAAGTATATTTTATTTTATAGTAGAAGTGTGAAGAAGATTTCATTTCGTAATTAGGAGTGTGAATTTATTTTTTATGCAAACGTAAAATAGGAGTGTGATCTTTTACTTCCAACAAAAGAGTGGATTGATTTGATTTCTTTTTTTCAGCAAAAGCGTGAATCAAGTAGTTTAGTTAAAGTTAGAATAGGATCAGCAAACACCCTCATAAACAAGACTTATAGATCTACCATCCCATACCTTACTATATATAGATTTAGACACCAACATTGGTTGATAAGACACCAATTGAATATTGGTAAAATGAGGAGTTAGATGACACTCATCAAGTTGTTGCCAAAAGGCCTCTAGGTTTCTAAGTGGAATACAGTCAACCTAAGAAGAATGAGTACTTCTCATATAAAAGTGTATGCATGGTATTAAATGATATTATTTAGTTATATAAGATATAATAAGGTGAAAAATTTGGAAATAATTAAGTATTTATCATGGAATTTCATTAAAGCACCAACCCTGCTGAGCACAGTTATCAATTTAAGCACAATCAACTGAGGATTGAGGGTTACAAGCATGAAAATAGAAAAGATAAAGACTAATACCTATTGGTAAAGTTTTTATAAGGTGAAACAGACCTAATAAAACTTATTTTATCCTTTGAAGATAAGTACAAACCAATTTATTAAATTTTATATGGTCTCAACCTTGTGCAGGGCTAGTAAACCCTAAAATTAGGGTTATGCTTGTAAAAAGTGTTCTAACCATTAGTTTTTGATGAAAATCGGTCATTAGTTTGAATTAAACATGAATCAAGAGAATAACATATATTTAGAGTTTCAGAGATGGTATGGTATGGAAGTTTAGGATTGAAACAAGAAACAAGGCCTAAAAAGGCCTAAAAGAGAGGTAAGTTCTTAAGAAAGTGTTACCAAGGGAGAGAGTTAAGCTATGTAAATTTTCAAGTACCTCAAAGGGGAAAAGGGAAGTCTATAAAAAAATTTATTTTTTATAAATAATACCAATATTACATGAAAGAAGGGAAAGTACCAAAACAAGGCTACTAACCTTGGAAAGTCATAGTGAACAAATTGAGTGACAAAGGGTTATGAAGGGTGGTACATAACATATATAAGGTTAATATAGATAATATGAGACTAGGTAAGACCAAACAAGACAAATTATTGAAAATTGGAATTCAATAACAAGAATTGACACTTGAAGTCGGAATGGCCTAGTAAAAGCTAGTGGAAACTAAGGAAGGTGCAATGGATAGTTTGTAAGTAAGGTGAATGAGATGAGGTAGAACCATAATGTGATTTTCAAGTGAAATATTTTATAATATCAAAACCACCTCAAGGAGAAGATACTATTTAAGGAAACCATCAAGCCTAAAGAGTGTATAAGAAGAGGAAACTATTACCAAATAAGGATAGTCATGAACATGTGCATGTAACCAGTTGGATTTCAAAGTACATTATGATGATAGAGAGTACTTATCCATAATTCCTGTACATCATAGACCCCCTACCAATACCCTGTTTAAGGTTATGTTGTTATGCACAACCAAAATAGAAAATAAGAACATTTCTTGATAAGAAGGTGATTCTACTGGTTCTAATGGTGGATATAGACTAAGACAAGTATAATAATGGTAGATGGAAGCTCTAAAATCTTTTCAAAAGTCATATAATTCCATTAGTGCTTAAACCCTGCTATGCATAGTATACAATAGTACACAGTCAATTGAGAATTAAAAGTTACAAGCATGGAATGGTCAATATGAGGATTAATACCTATTGTAAAGGTTGAGGGACTAAGATATCATTTTTAGAAGTGATTTGATCAGTTGAAACACTGTACATCGCAAGATATTACATTATTTTTACCATTGGGTTTGTGTAGGATCTAGAAACCCTAGAACTAGGGTTTAGTGGATAGGAGTTCTAACCACCAATTTGAGATAAACTTTGTAATCCTATTCTCATTAACATTATTGAAGTGATTAAAGTGGTTTTGGGTGAAATAAAGTTATACTATATGAATTTGACCATAGAGGGTTGTAATAGGCCTAATTAGGCTTAAAAGAGAGTTATTTTCCAAAGGAAGTAGAAGGTAAAATGAGAGTAAGGTCATGATACTTTATGAGGAGTTAAAAATATTGAAAATATGCCTATAAAATTGAATGTCACCTTGGGAAAAGTTATTGAATATGATGATCCAAGAGAAATGTGTAAAGAAGGGCTACTAGCCTATACAAGACTTAGAGAAGCATTATACCCAAAGGTGTTGAATGAAAGTCTGAGTTATTGGAGTGATTGAAAGGGATTCAAAAAAATATGTTAAGAACATTTAAGGCTATATTTGATGATAAATTTAGTCTTTGACACCCAAGACAAGATTTGGTATTGTGAACCAAGAGGTTCCTAGTGGAAGAACAAATGAAGGAATTGACCATTCAAAGGAAACCAATTTGAACAAATGAGTGAAGAGTGAATGTGGATGGGATTGATAGGATCCCAAGGACACAAAGAAGTGTTTATATAGAGTATAAGGTACATGTACAATTGAATGAGGATAATAAACCAATAACCAAGAGAAGAAATTAGCAAAGAGTCTTAAAGATCGAATCAAGCAAGCTCAAGTGACTAGTTGGATTGAGAACTAGATGATCATGAATTGTAGAATTATCCTCAATATCTCTGCATCACCTTTTTTGAATTAACACTTAACACCTTATTAAATTATCAAAACTAAATGATTCAAAACTATCAACATATCAATAACTATCTTATATGAGATCAACACAAAATCACCAAAACTTTTGTTTCATATACACAATCTTTTATTGATTTCATATACACTATCTATCTTTACATAAAAATAACATAATTCTATCCATAAATCATCATATATAATATTATTAAGATGTAATATCCCCAATTTCCCCTCAAATCTGAAATTGGATATTTCCCTGACTATCTCTTTGTATTTTGCTTTTTAGATATTTTGCATGAATAAAGATGCAATTTTGCAAGATAAATTTAAATAAACAAATAAACCACAGTAAATATCTTAACTGGAAAATCAGTGCTCTTATTATTCTTCATAATGATTACAATAATGAATCTCTGGCATGCATATAAATGATACAAATATCCTCTCAAAACCTGATCTTTTGCAAATCTGGAACGGCTCTAATAGAGAAGATCTTTATCTATGCAATATTTGAATAAAAAACATAATGAAATAAATACCTAAAAAGCTCTGTGACAACTTCCGTATGAAGTTACCTCTCAAATCTGTAAACCTCTATGATAACTTCTGTATGAAGCTATCTCTCAAATCGGCAATAGATCAGCTGATATTTCACAGCCTCTGAATCGCACACACTAAAGAGTTGACATTCTCCAATGCAAATAGAATCCTAGAACCCTTGGCTCAGTCTTCACAGAAGAATTCTTCCATATCAAAATCAATAATCAAATCATAATCAACAATGGACTCCATGAGAAACCCTTATACCCTCAAAAAGATGTGCTTGCCCTAATTAGGGTTTTTATTAAATTAGAATTAGGGTTTCTAAATTAAAATTAGGCTAAATAATTAATATTTGATTAAATCAATCAAATATTAATATCTCCCTCAATACATGTTGGATCCTCAAACCGTCTGAAGCTGGTGAATCAGGGAGTGATTCCGCACATGACCATACCAAAACAAGGGCACTCTGTTGCATGTCAAATATCCCTAAATAATAAGAGCTCAGGCAACCATGTTTGAAAGAGCCCAAATGAAAGCCAACTATAGGAATTCTTCTAATCAAAGCCAAGCCAAGCTCCATCATGACCCTCAATCCATCCTATCAGCCTACGAAGGTCGTGTAATAGGCTAACCATCAAGTCTGTCGATGTCCACTAAAAAAGGGGACATGGCAATCTGCCCCTCCTAAAATTTCTTGACCCCAAGCAATCTCAGAGCAACAAACCAATCAATCCACCTGGATCCCAAATGTAGTCATGATCTATACTGATGAAAATCAATGCAAGCCCCTGCAATATCCTCTGAAGTAGAACAAAGAGGGATTGATAATCAAACTGGCACATGAAACTCAACCAAACACCAAGATTACAAATACCATAGTCAAGAACACATGAGAAAAAAACTCTCAAAGTATCATAACCCAAGTAGAATGGACAACTCAAAATACCAATTCCATCTACAAAAGATGGTGCCAATCCATCCCATAACTGATCCCTCTGTAAAGGTGGCACAACCAACTGTACCACACTATCATCTGTGTGAGAAAAATCAATCTAAAAACTCAACTCCACTAGTATGCCATACTCATCAGGACTAGGTACTCCCAAATCTTGAACATGTGTGTTAGCTCCAAATCTCATATCAACATACGGAGTATCAAGCACTGTAGCATCGTTGTCTAACTCCTCCGTACCAAAAGAAACTACCGGTGAAACTAAGTCCTCAAAACTGTCCACTGCATTCTCCTGATTGTCATCTGCAATAATAGGATCTTGGGACTCTTCTACAATCTCTACCATAGCTGAGAGATCATCAACCCTCGGTGCACTAACATCTGAGCACACATCCCCACTCTGAGTGCAAGCATCAGACTCATCCTCATCTTCACTATCTTCTATCTCGTAATAATCATGGGACCCACTGCTATACCATCTAACTGATCTGTAGTGCTCTCTCCTCATCTTAACAAAGCAATCAAAAGACACCTTATTTCGAGCCTCAGGTGGTATTAACTCCCACTCATCATTTATTGTCATATACCATGTGGATTTGTCTTTGAATGTAGGGTATGAAAGAATTTCATTTAACCTCTTCAAACTTTGTTTCAACTTCTCCATATCATAGTCCCACTGTTTCTGAGTACTTGAGGTACCCATGATTTACTAACAAATTCTTGATGTGTACTCAAGTGAAAAATAACTCACTTAAAAAATAAAACAGCGACTTAACAAATAATAACTAAAAATTAACTAATTTTAAAAGTACGTCGTTTGCATGCCTTACAAAGAAAGAAGGGAACTAGCATTGCATGATGTAAGGAGCAGTTGACCATGGATTTGCGTTATAGGTGCTGCTATGCATGTGTATAAAGTCTTACAAATATTAGTTGGATTAATATTCGCAAGACTTTGCGATCTGCGCAGGACAGTCAAAAAAGAAGGAAAAAAAATCGGTCTTTCTACATGAACTGCTACGGCTCAGTTGCTTTGTTCTCCTTTTGATACAACTGGATCTCAATTGAACACCCTATAGCTATTGCTATTGCTGGTCCACGCTAGCTGTGCCTCCTTCTGCTGTGTTTTTCCTTATCTGGCTGCGAGCTGGCTGTCAGCCTACCCACACAACCTCTAACTACGCTCACCAAACTGACTGTGCCAAAAAAAATGTACTTGTGCCAGCTGCTGATGTGGTTCTTTAGACTGCATTCCCCTTTCTTCTTGGGTACCTTACTGGTAGGCCTTCTTAACTCTTGGAGATTTTCTAGAAAGCTGCTTGTCAAGAATACTTGAATTGACCACACCGAAGGATGTTTGTAGGCTTTCAGTGCTTAACTTGTGCGACAACACTATGGAGCGAGCGGCTCTTCTGGGTGGGTGGCTATAGAGAAAGGCGTGTAACATGCTATGGTCTCAATGCCCTTATGAGGTAGTGATGAGTCGCGCTCTCCTCCTTTTTTTTCCAGCATGCCTATTTTACGTGGTATGGAAAGACCCTCAGATTGTACTCAGATTCTTCTTCAGCCTCTTCACTAAATGTTTCAATTACTGTGCACTAAGATTTGGTTAACCCAGATCTACCCTAATACCACTTTTAATATCCATATCCATACGCTTTTAATATCATAAAAGAATGTTCACAATAAATATCATGATTCTGTCCCATTTTTGGCATGACAACCTCTGCCTGCTGATGTTCGTATGCCGTCTTTTGGCCATTGGATGGTAATTTAGTGCGGTAGATATCAAAATGAATATGTATGGTGCTCTTAGCAAAGTCCATGCCTTGTATGTAGGTGTTGGCCGTACTTGTACAGAATATATATCCCTGGAAATCCTTCAATCTGGTCAATGATTCAATTGGCTTCTCGAGGGATGCAAAAATTGTTCAACCTTTGAACTGAACCTGATTCAATGTCCAATCTACCCAACAAGATGGTAGAATAAAAGCTCTGATACCACTTTAATATCCCCAATTTCCTCTCAAATCTGAAACTAGATATTTCCTTGACTATCTCTCTGTATTTTACTTTTTAGATATTTTGCATGAATAAAGATGCGATTTTGCAAGATAAATTTAAATAAACAAATAAACCACAGTAAATCTCTTAACTAGAAAATCAGTGCTCTTATTATTCTTCAGAATGATTACAATAATGAATCTCTGGCACGCATATAAATGATACAAATATCCTCTCAAAACCTGATCTTTTGCAAATCTAGAATGGCTCTAATAGAGAAGATCTTTATCTATGAAATATCTGAATAAAAAACATAATGAAATAAATACCTGAAAAGCTCTGTGACAACTTCTATATGAAGTTACCTCTCAAATCTGTAAACCTCTATGATAACTTCTGTATGAAGCTCTCTCAAATCGGCAATAGATCAGCTGATATTTCACAACCTCTGAATCGCACACACTGAAGAGTTGACGTTCTCCAATGCAAATGGAATCCTGGAACCCTTGGCTCAATCTTCACAAAAGAATTCTTCAATATCAAAATCAATAATCAAATCATAATCAACAATGGCCTCCATGAGAAACCCTTATACCCTCAAAAAGATGTGCTTGCCCTAATTAGGGTTTTTCTTAAATTAGAATTAGGGTTTCTAAATTAAAATTAGGCTAAATAATTAATATTTGATTAAATCAATCAAATATTAATATCTCCCTCAATACATGTCGGATCCTCAAACCGTCTGAAGCTGGTGAATCAAGGAGTGATTCTGTACATGACCATACCAAAACAAGGGTGCTCTATTGCATGTCAAATATCCCTAAATAATAGGAGCTCAGGCAACCATGTCTGAAAGAGCCTGAATGAAAGCCAACTGTAGGAATTCTGCTAATCAAAGCCAAGCCAAGATCCATCATGACCCTCTATCCATCCTATTAGCCTACGAAGGTTGTGTAATAGGCTAACCATTAAGTTTGTCGATGTCCACTAAAAAAGGGGACATGACATAAGAGCTGATCATAACTTTGTGAGTTTTTTTCTTTGTAAAAGCCATATTGAGATTGAATTATTTTGAAATTCTTCATTTTCATCGAGAATTAGCTTCTCTTAATGTAGCCTCAATATTTTTAATATTTTCAAGTTTGTTTTTTTGTGTGAGTCTATAAAGCATACGTCTATAGAACCACTGACTCATTTGAATCAATGGGTTAGATGGTATAGATCGTCCACCATGTTGAGTAGACCTATGATAAGTAGTGCATGCTAGCTTATGAGACTTTTCCATGCCTTGAGTATTCCAAATGCTCAAGCTACCATACTCTTTAGTGAATCATAGATAATGTGCATATATAATGTGATAAAATCATATAGATAGCAATAAAAAAGATATAACATAATAGATTAAATAATAATTTTGTAGAGATAATAAATAACTAAATAAAAAATCAAATTATTAATTCTTACCATGTAATGAGTGACCTCATTATCTTCCCAATCTAGAAGAAAATCCTTTATGAATTTTGTTACAAATTTAGTAAATTTATTACAATTTCCTTCAAAGAATTTTTCAATGTTCATCAAGGGGAATAAAGATGAGAGTGAAATCCATGCCTATTTTTTCCTCAATGTAGAATTTCTTTTATCATTTCAATCATCCTCTACATCAATGAGATCCTTATATATTTCCCATTAAACCTTGATACTTCTTTGAGTGAAATTTTTAATAAAATTCCTAGCCTTATCTCCTCCCATGGATGGCTTTGATGGAACATTAGCATGAGTCCCTGATTATTTTTCATCTTTTTCAATAATAACATTTCCTCCATGTAATTTTGTATTTGATAATACATTCTCAATTTTATTAATATATTTTTGTGCCTCCTCTTGTGGTTTCTTATTCCAAGAAAATAAAATTGATAAATAAACCAATTTATCAATTATTCTAATAAAAGAATGAAGAGTGCACATGTGAACTCTTGTCAATGGAATTTGTAGCACTGGTTCATATTTGTATCAAATTTATCTCTATCAAGAGGTGCTCTTTGTTTGCAACCTAATATTCTCTTTGAACTTATTCTATTCAATCTTTTTGAATTATCTAGAGAATGCATGCAATAAATGCAACTATGATTTGCATTTGTTCCATGGTTGATGTTATACATATATTTCAGAGTTTTTAAGTTAACAACCATGTGCCATTTAACTTGATATGAGACATAACCATCAACATAAAGTTTTTCTCCCATTGCATGAGATAAAATCATGGCTTGAAGCTATGTTTGCTCAAAAATCCATTTCAGGTCTTCATAGCATTCTTTTTTTACTTTGAGTAAGCAAGCCACCATACATGGTTTTCTGATTGTACAAAAAAATATCTTTTATCAGTAGTAAGAATATTTGTATTTAGAGCTCTGTTCATCAAGGTAACTGATACTCTTTCATACTTAGCACCATTGATTAACTCCATCTCATCTAATTTTAGGACAACAAGTTTCCCATTTGTATCTTCCATTACAATGTCATAATATCGTACCATGGCCATTAAAATTTTATCAACTTCAAACCAAATATTATTTAAAGGATTCAAAGTGATTGACACTTCCTTTCCAATATAATTTCTTCCTTTCTTTATGAAATCCTCCTTAGAAGCTTGGATGTGAAACATATCTTCAATAAAGTTTTTAACTTCTTTGTTCCTATTAGCTCATTCCACTCTAACATGAGATGGACAAGGCACCAAGACCTTAGTGATCCCAAAATTTAATACTTCAGCCTGTAATGCCTTAAATAGTTCTTCATAGCCTCTTCTACTAATCCCTGCATTGTCATAAGCACCTTGGACATCACTAGCATTGATTGAAGATGATGGTATATTATTTCATCAACCAAAGATTTTCTTATGGAGGTACATTGTGGCTAGCGAAGCATGGCTAATATTTCATCTTTATTAAATAGTTTCTTCATAACCAATGTTAATATATGGCTTGTGTCTTTAGATGTATCTAATATAGAAGGATCAATAATTTTTTTTGCAACTTGTATTCTCTTTTTGAAACCACCCCCTGAAGGCACCAGAGACACAATATTGTTTAACTTTTTGACCCTTGTCCTTCCTCCTAGAGGAGTGTTCTTCATTCTTTTTATTGTGTTAGTAAGGTCTTCAACTTTGGAATTTAATGCCTTACGTTCATTATTCAAAGATTTGACTTCTTCAAGAAACACATTTTTTACTTGAAAATGTTTTATATCTTCAACTTCCAGCCTCTTATTCACTTTTAGTAAATTAGAAGATATCTTCTCCATTTCAATCATCTTATTTCTCATTACATTGATGTATTTTTTAAGAGTTTCTCTACTTCTTTGTATCCTCCTACAATATCCTAACAAGCCATTATCACCATTACGTATAAATTTTATCATCCCAGTGATGCTTTCAAATAAGGGAGGAACATTTGGTTAAAGGATCAAGAGGATACAAATTTCCCTTAGCCCATATATCTATATGTTTTAGGTCTAATATTCTTAAATAGTTTTCATTCACATTGAATTTTTTTTTTTGTATTTTGTTTTGGAAATGGTGTCATTTTTTCATCCAACTCCACACATAAAATATATGGTTTTTTCCTCATGTTTCCCTTATTTACATTTGGATCCATCTGACAAAAAAAAATGAAACATCTAATAAGAAAACCTTATACTCACAAGATTTTGGCACATTCCTAGAATTATATATGAAAATAAAAATTAAATTGAAGATTTAAATATATATATATATATATATGTATATATATATATGTATATATATATATATATGTATATATATATATATATGTATATATATATATATATATATATATATATATATATATATATATATATATATATATGTATATATATATATATATGTATATATATATATATATATATATATATATGTATATATATATATATATATATATGTATATATATATATATATATATATTTAAATCTTCAATTTAATTTTTATTTTCATATATAATTCTAGGAATGTGCCAAAATCTTGTGAGTATAAGGTTTTATTATTAGATGTTTCATTTTTTTTTGTTAGATGGATCCAAATGTAAATATTAAATCTTATATTTTTTATTAGAAAGAAGAATAAATCATACTAAAAATTGATAACAAATGAGTTTTCCTTCTTCTAAATCTAACCTGCTTGTCTCTTGTCACTCCTTACAAATTTGGAGAACTCAAAAAAAAAAAAAAAAACATCCATGATATGGATCATATCAATGATACTTAATTTAAAAAAAAACACTCCTATATTTTGAATCTTTCCTCTAAATTTTCCCTCCACCCTCCAATTTTACATCTCACATTTTTTCTATTTTGAATTCAATCATTAATTTTAATTCCTAATATGTTTATGTAAAATAAATTAAAATTAATAAAATTTATCTAATTCAAAAAAATACCTTCCCACCATAAATTTCAAGAAGTTTACATTTGACAAAATTGATATAGTTGTACATGATAATGATTTGATTACCATATTTTATTATAACTTATTCACATTTCATACACTCTAAGTGTGTCTAATCAGTGAAGACTTATGTAGTCGACCAAGAAGCCTTATGTGTATGTACACATAATAAAGACAATATATATAATTAATGAAAGAACAATCCTTATGTTAGATTAAACAAAGGAAGACTTGGTACACAAAATTGGTGTCTCACTTGGTAGAGGACCTACAAATAATTTTTGTCTTACTTTTCATAAAGTCAGTCATCATAGCTCCAAACATTTGTAACACAATGGTTTCATGAAGGAAAACATTTAAATTTTAATGGCCTTTGATTAATATATAATGCCATAACCTATCCACATTTTAAACAACTTATTACACCTTGAGTGGCTCTGATAGTGAATCCTTGCTTATTCCACTTATTATGTCAAAAGATTTAGTTTTATACTATTTAATAATTTGAAGGCCATCGTCTTACAAAGAATAAAGTTTTTTCCATCATAAGTCATCTAGATTTTATAATGTGGGTCTACTACTTATCAAACATCCATGCGAAAGACTTGGCGTAGTGTTATTTAATATAGATGACATGCGAGTTGTTTCCATTGTTAGCAGTAGACCTGAAAAGCTTAGTTAGGACATGTTAATTGTTTTAGTCTATCATAGTTAATTCAGTATTCACAAAGTACCAACCATCACATTGACACCTTCTCAATATACATTCATTTTTTTATTATGGCCTATGCTTTACACAAATTCATCTATTATTGAAAAATATAAACAAGTCAAAGGCACTCAAAGTGTTGTCTATTGAACTAGTGTATGAATTCACCATGAATTTGTATTTATCATTTAGTTCTACTTCAAAATAGACTCGTTAATTTTTTTAATTCATTAAATTTATAGTTTTAATTGTCTCTTGTTATTCTAATTTTTGTAAATATCTATTTAACATTCAAACCCTTCATTAGCAAGGGCACAAGAGTTGGCAGTTTGCAATGATAGAGTAGGGGTTTGTGTAATATAAAGGAGTCCTTTTATTATGAATAAATGGTGTGTTGTTGAAAGGATTCCTCCACAATCAATTATTACATGTGAGAAAATGATGTTGAAGTTAGCTACCACCCCTTTACTTGATAACCCTAAGATCAAAGCCTCATATTCAGCCATGTTGTTAGTACATTCAAAATCTAGTTTAAATGACAAAGGCATAGGCTCACCATCTAGAGGATTAATAATGGCCCCCACACCCCCACCATATTGACATTTAGATCCATTGAAGAACATCATCATTTGATAGGAGATGTCATCAGTGGAGAGTGTTGTGATGGAAAAGGTTAGATGATGTTGATTAGGTCTAGCAGCTTTCACAATAGGTTTTGGAATTAACTCAAGGCTTTAAGGATTCAAATATCACTAAAATTAGTTAACTGTATAAGTTTCCATGGCTTGTATAAGGTATATCTAAACTGTGTTGTTTCAAAGACATTCTAAAGACTCAAAAGGGAAGAAATTATAATTTAGAAAACTATTCCTTTTGATTCTTTCAGTCAAGAAGAAAGATATATCATCTTAAGTTAAACATGATCCTTAAAATATATTACATAATCCAATCCATTAGGGAGGATAAATTAGTGTGGGTTATCTCTAGATCGGAACTATATTGTAAAACCATGATATAAAGTGGCCTTAAACACCAATTTTTATGGATTCACTTAGAACACTATATGGGATATGGATATGTTACCTAAACTCAACATCTTCTTCCAACTAGCAATAAAAAACTAGATTATTACTATCAACAACTTAGTGAAGATACTTATTATGATCTAGAGAAGGTTTGTCTTATGTGAACATTATATTTTAATATGTTTTATCTAACGATTCTTTTCCCCTTTGCGTAATAAACTTTTAATATCATTATAAACTATTATGATGTATGTTAGTTGTAACCAAATTTAGTTTTAAATTTTATCCTTCAATGGTCATCCCCCTTCACTAGTGAAACACTTAAAAAACCATGGAAATTTACTATCCCTCATGTGATTTAGGATTATGGTGAAAAAGAAACCTTGGAATTTTCCATAACCAAAATAAATCAGTGGAAAGGGTGTCTCTAGAATCATTCGATCAATACATGAGAATTTAATGGTGGTAAAGAATAAGAATAAATATAATATTAAGGATGATGAAATCATAATTGTATCCATTTGGAATATTAACATCAGGAATAAAAATAAGATTGATCAAAATAAGACTGATAGAAGAAATGATAAATGATTACATATATCCCTAGGGTGGATGAAGCTCAATTTTGATGGTGCTTCTAAAGGTAACATTGATAAAGCTAGTGGAAGAGGCATTTTAGAAATAGAAATAGAAAATTAGTTACAACCTATGTAGGCAAATTGGGAATCAAAAAAATAATTTATCTGAGGCAAAATAAGATTTATGGGGCATTAAATTTTATAGGGATATGGGGATCACTCATCTAGATGTATAAGGTGACTCTTTCAATATTATAAATTATTTGTCTAATAAGAATGCACCAAGTTAGAATATAAATATGATTAGTGATGTCGTGAATGCACTTAAATAATTTCAAGCCTTCCATAGATGTGTGTATAGATAAATAAATAAATTAGCTGACTATTTTACATACACATGGGTTATAATTGATGAAATGGAACAATGGAGGGACACTCACAATATTTCAAGAGAAGCAATGCAACTTTTCCATGAGGAATCCAATTATATTAGCTAGTGTAAAGAAAAGGGTTCATGGGACCAAGGTTCTCTTTGAAGAAGGAAAATTGGCCTTTGATGATAAGGATAAGACATACTTCATGTTTTTTATAAAGGCTTTGAAATATTTCCATAATGGAAACATCTACCCAAACATCATTAGAAGGAATTTTCCAATTCATGTGGAGTTAATAAGGAACATTATGGAAAATTTACCCAAACATGGAAGAGTCTAGTTGGGATGAGTGAAGACTCTGTGACAATATTCGTTACACCTTCATTGATGATTTTGTTTACATTATAAGTGGTTACTAAACTTAGTCATAAGGTCAATTCAAGTATAGCCCTCAAGTAAACTCAGTCTCATTTTTTGACTCAAGAAGATCCCTCAAGTACTTTTAAATCCATATGGACTATTGGTAGATACCCTTAAAAAAAAGATCACTTACATATGCCATGACAATTCCCCAATAGTCCATCTTGAACCAACAGGGGTGGTGAATTTGATTAGAGATGGGGAAGGGGAAATAATAATTGAATGTTGGCCTTTAGAGGAAGACCTTAATTTGGATCTAGATTACAACATTTAAAATTTGAAAGTGGAATGTGCTTACCAGATAATAATTAATGATATAAATAAGCCATCAAATATAGATGATGCATTAGTTCTGGAAGGGTCCTTTCAAGGTATTTCTTTCAATCATATTTTTATAGAAATAAAAAACACAACATAATTCCTTGCTAGCTTTGATGCTAGTAATCTTAGCAGTAGAAGATTTATCCACTCCAATGATGTACATAAGTGGGTTGGATTAGAATATCTTATTAAAAATATTTCATAAATTTGGTTTGATAGTTTTCATATAGCCTTGAGCCTTTTCCTTCACTCTTGTGATGGTCACACCACATACATGAAGTACCCCTTATAGTAGTTGAGAGATATGGTGGTGGCACATCATCATTAAGATAATAATGCTTCACATGGTATTTTTTATTGGTCTCATCTCTAGTTTTTTCTCATTTTTTCTTGGATTTCTCAAAATTTCTCTCTCCCCTTCAACTCTTATTATTATAACGCAGACAAGATCAACACAAAATAGGGTGTCTAATTTTATTCAGGGCCTTATTAATGATGGGGATACTTTTAATATTTTTGAACCATCATCAATAACAATGGTGAATTTTATTCATTCAATTTTGAGGCCTAAAGTGGTAGGATATGATTAGGAGATCAAAATGGATGATTGTGTGGCAAATCTTGATGTAAAATAATATTTTCTTCTATCAATAAAAAATCATAGGAAGAACATGAAGAAATCAAATATTTTTGTGTTGGTAACTAATCTGCTATCTACATTTGGTAACTTATATGATGTACAAGAAGAAATAAAATATTTTTGGGCTGGTAACTACTCTACTATATAATTTTGGTAACTTATCTGATATACAAGTTTGGGAAGATCCATCAAGTACTTTGAAATCTATGTGGACTATTGGCCTAATTAAGTTTCTTTCTATGAATGTATTTGTTTCAATACATGATAATCCCATTATATTTTGTGTATTTTGTGTATATGAATATTGTAATTTGTAATTGTAGGAGTCACAAGTGTAGTTGACATTGCACTTGAAATCATTCTCCCTTACCACTATCATAAATCTGTATATTTTTTTATTGAAATAGATTTATTTTTTATTTTTTGTAAAACCAAATTATTTGAGAACAAAACTAAACTATGAATATTTAAAATACAAATTGATATAAAATTATAAAATTAATATTTCAATGTTACCCACAACCAACTAGGAAAAAAAAATTAATAGGCAGTTAACACAATAAAATATTTACACAATAACCATACTTTGCATTAAAAGTAGAAAGTTACACCACAAAGTCATATGGACCTAAAAAGGCAAGTAAAAAGTGTAGTTTATTATATTTTTTAATATATTTTCCATTCCTAATATTTCACCACTACATCATGAACAAAACAATAAATAGTAAATATATTATATAGACTAGTGGATAGTAAATATTATCATTTGTAGTTGTAGGAGTCATAGGGGTAGTTGAATATTATTTTTTTCAATAAATATGAAGTTTATTAAGAAACAAAAAGTGTAATACAAAGGGCACAAATTGTGCATGAACTAAAAATTACATAAAACACAAAACCAAATTAAGCCATCCACCAAACCATGTGCATTGTGTCCATCAAACTAGAAATTGCCTCGAAGGTGCAAAGAAAGTTGGTTTATGATTATATATATTTGTTGAGTTGTTCACACAACATTTGTTGAATTTTTTTGCCTTGACCCAACACCATATTCACCATTACCAATTGGATAATCAAAAACATTACAAAGATAAATTTATTAAGTATTTACATTCTAAAAAAATAAGCATTCAAATTGCGTAAATCTATGTATCAAGAATTAATAGTTATAATAATTAGAAAAATTTTAATTCTAAAATAAGAATAAATATTTTCAACCAAAACAAAATCCAAGAAATTTAAATAAGAATAAATATTTTCAGCCAAGATAAAATCCTCCTAAAATTCTAACTTATCCTAACTAAAGGCTAATGGGAGATTGATTAGATCAATATACAAAGACCAAAAATGATTATGAAGATCCCAACAAAACAACCCACAACCATCAATTGAAAAGATGAAGATCCCAACAAAACAACCTATAACCACCAATTGGAAAGAGATCTCCCATAACTTGTCAAAATGATAGTAAATATTATCATCTATGCCACTTTTGAGGATTTTAACCCTGGCATTTTCCTAAATAAAGCCCCCAAACCAATCATAAATTATACTAACTAAATGTGGGTCTCCCTCTATGCTTCCCGTCAATTCACAATAAAGTAAAATTAGATGCACTAGCCAAGATATAATCAGGAAATAGACATGAAATGGCTCACACTCCTGAAAAGAAACATGACCACAATACATATACATGATATATATATGTCCTATTTAGACATGGAGATGAATGCATATTTGTAGTCTACTGAACACATAGATGGGCTTTTTGAGTCTGTTAAAATCCTTACTGAAATGGATTGCGGTTCTACTTGAGTGGAAATAGCAAAGATAAAAAGAATGGTATATATAAAAAATAATATATATGTTTAGAGTGATGTCAGGCATAAGGGATGATGTCATACTTTAATTGATTTATATTATTTTCATATGCCATATTTCATAATTTAAAATTTTATTTTGAAGGCCTATTTTTAATTAAAATTTACCCTAACGTGTTCTATAACATTATTTTATTTGTGTTTTGTCCTAAATAAGTGATTTATTTGCACACTTGATTTGTTTAGTTTAGTTTCCCTATTTTGTGTATTTCCTTCCTTGTCTTGGTGGAGTAGTTGTCTTCTTTTAGGTCAAAGGGTTCCTTGTAGTCATGGTTCAGATTTATCATTGATTATGAGTCAAAAAGTCATGTAAATGTTTGGGTTCTCAAGCATTGTAGGCATACTTCCCAGTAGAGTCACCAAAATGTTGACAATTTTGATCTCACAGGCAAATTGTTACCCCTACCATTTGAAACTTTGCATATCATGTAGTTTGTCTTGTGGGTCAATGATTTGGTCTTGAAAATTATTTAATATGATTAATGGGAACCAAACTATCTTATCACATCATGTAAGAATGAACATATCAATTTGGTTGTACAATTAATAAATGTACTTAGTAATCTAACCAAGGTTAAATAATTTCATGAGAATGATGTATTTTGTGCCAAGGTCATTCCATAAAAATTTGGTGTCTTGATGAGTTTTATATCTCAAGATATAAACATTCAAAAATGATGTGGTAGTATGGGATGTTCTCGAGAATGTCAAAATAAGGCCACAAAAAATAGCCATTTGGATTTTAAAAATACTTAACAAATTTCAATTTGAACGTGGGGCCACTAAGTGGCATGATCTCAAAGGCCAACATCAAAGATAAACAACACATGGGGAATATAATGAAGTCAACAAGTCAACAAAGATATATGGTGCATGTTTAATCATGTAATTAAAGATCAATGATGAGCTCAAGGTCAAAAGGTCAGCAGATCCTGAGGATGAATAAGAAGGTGCCAAGTGTCTCAGTCATGGTAACTTCTAAAAAAATCAATGACCTACATTAGATCATATTATTCAAATGGATATCAATGGTATATGTTTGATCTAGCACACCTAAGATCAATGGAGCACATTTAATCATGCAAGAATATATCAATGGTGTGGACCAAGGTCAAAAAGTCAATAAGCTAGATTGCATGTAGGGCTACCATATGGCATAAGCACGTTAACTAGATGAACACTAATAGCAGGGTCCATAGGAGGTATGTGAGACTACCAAGTGTCACATTTTCAAAAGCTGAGATAAAGATCAAAACAAGGATACCAAGTGGCACAATGTAAAAATTGATCACAAATCAAAGGCCGATGATGAAGGTCAAAGCTAGAAGAATCCTGAAGAGATTAACGAAGCAAAATTTATTAAGTTACAAGGGGTCATAGGATGAGGACACTTGTCTAAAGGGTCAATAATTAGGATTCAAAATTAAATTGGTATCCCAAGGGAATGCCACATCAAATACATCAGATCAAAGGATTTCACCACTCAAGTAGGTAGATGTATAAATTTAAGATCAAAATGTGATTCAAGTTACCAGAGAAAACCCTATAGAATCATAGATCACCATTAAAGGTCAACTAGACCTCTCAAAAGATTTTAGACATGAGTTTTATGTCTTTTTTATGATCAAGAGCCTAGTGCATATGGATCTTCATCAAAATTATGGCTATATTAAAACCAATAAGGGAATTGGTTTTCATCTATAGTAGACCTATGTTCAGAGTTTGAAGAAATGGTAGAATGGTGATTATGAAAAGAATATCAGAAGGGACACTAGTGAATGAGTTCAAATGACTATCTAATAGTGTAAAGAGAATATAAAGAAGAATCATAGTGCAAAAAACTCATTAAGAAGATGTAGAGTTTAGATGTTGAAAAAGGCCAGTGGAGCATTCAATGAAATTTAAAATGTCTTTGGAGATCGTTCCTTTTGAATGGGTCATGACTCATCATCTTCAAAAAGTTCTTATATTCTAGTGTGTTTTTAAGCTAATCAAAGCACTTGAAAGCTATATGGGGCTAACAAAAGTTAATTTGTAGAGGCAGGGCTAATGCGAATCGATCAAAAAGTGGTTAGGCCTCATTTATTAAATTATGATTGCTTGTTCCCCTCTCTCTTCCCATTTATCTTATATCTCCAATGTTATTCCCCATTTGTAGGGGACTCTCTCTAATTTTAGATAGACCCTCTAATTTTTGAAAGAGAAAAAAAGAGATACATTTTGGAGTATCAAAAGACTCTTATGCTTTTGGCTTGCCTAGGCTATGCCCAGATTTGTAATGTAACACCTATTTGTTACAATAAAATACTGAATTCCTCCATTCAAAACCTGAATTGAAGTGTGTTTCATGAATTCATTGATGTGGTTAAGTGAATTTTTGATTCCCTTTGCTTCTGTATGAGTTTTCTCACCTTCATGAAGTGTTTTATATATTTCACAGGTCATTCTAGGTGAAATAGATAGTTTGTTGATTGGTTTAGAAGTGGACAACTACCCTCCCATGCTAGATTGATAGCTAGTTCATGAATTTTTATGAAATACTTATGTGAAAGTTGATAAAAGAGTGAGTGAAGTGATATTTATAGTTTTGAAAGTGTTTGATAGTGTGTGTTGTTTGCAATCATAAGTGTTCAAAACTTTGGTGCATCACCTTTTTAGCTCTCTTAGTAACCTTTTACCCCCTTTATCCCTTTTACAAGTAGTAGCATTAGTTTTGATGATCCATCAAGAGGAATATGTCCTTATACATAGGTTCAACCTCACTATAAGATACCCACATCCTAAGGTTGTTCCCAATTTGTGGCTTAGTTAGAGAGAGCTTGAAGAACCCTCTCCATGGGTGTAAATTAAGACCACGACAGTGAGTTAAAGAAGGCCTTTTCTAAGTTAAACTTGAATGAAATAACATTTTTAAAGTATGAAAATTTATGACTAAAGTAAAGTCATGAATATGAATGTGTTAAAAGGTTGTGGCCTTTTGACACCATATTTCACATTTAAAGACCAAAAATTATTTTTTAAGGAAATAAACACATTGTTTTACAAAGGAAAACTACCACTAAATGTCATAAAAGCATATTATAGCCTCCTAAAAGGTTTCAAATAGACTTTTTATGAATTTTGATCATAATTTCAAAGTTTATAACTCATTCCATACCTTCCATATACTAAATCATGCTAGAAAATTTCATGACAAGTCATCACCTACCCTCTTTTCACTATCTTCATCAGAGTACTTTCAGATCATAGGAACACTTGAATCTCTATCAAAACCTCAAAATGACGCTTGACACTACTAACATGATAATGAAATAATTCTCTCTTCACTTAAAATTTAAGGACACTATGATGACCATGGAAAAATTTCAATTATAAGGGTTGGTATTTGGCATTGATAGGCCAAATTGTCAACATTTTTGGTGACTCACAGGGGTTGACCAGCCTACTAGTCAAGAAAATTTAGAATCTCTTTGCTATATCTAACCTTAGACTACACCCTAAAATTATTAAAACTTATAAAATTTACATAAAATAAATAAATAAGACATAAACAAGATACAATAACTGATAATTGAAGTAAAACAATAACTAAAAAAGCATGTGTAACATGTTCAATTAGAGGAATGGAACTACAACTATGTAAAAAAGGATGACTCTCCTAATAATAATATTTGAGGAACCTCTTGCTGATATTTTGTCCCAAAAATATCATAGCATCCCAAACCATAAGGGAGACCCAATTCATTTTTTAGAAAATCCCTTAAAACCACCAAAAACTTGTTCTCCCCATTTGTATTATGGAATCTAAAACTTTGGATGCAATTTGTAATTTGAAAATTGATTCATAGGTTCCAAATCCTACAAAGTAATTATCCTTGAAAACTAGTGGAATATATAACTTGGCACATATTTTTTAATTTGAAAAATTTAAAAATGCATGCCAAGCTCTAGATCCCACAAATCTTCAAACTAATAGAATCTAGAACTCAACATGTATTTTTCAATTTGCAAAATTGTAAAATTCATGCCAAGCTCTGAATCCCATGAACCTTCAAACTAGTAGAATCCAAAACTCATAACACATTTTATAATTTGAAAAATTATAAAATGCATACCAAGTTATGAATCCCATGAAGCCACAATACCCCCTTCCTATGGGAACTAGAACTCAAAAAATAATTTTCAAGTTATAAATTATGACTCGGGTTCCACCTCTTACCAAGTACCCAAGCCATGGGATCTAGAAGTCTGTGTATAATTTTTGATTTACAAAGTTGAAAATTGCTCGATGAGTTTTACCTTATACATATCATAACCATTTAACTTGGTAGACATGGGACTTGTTTAAAGCATCTTCTAGTTCTGCCACCAACCACCATTAGAATGCAGTAATTATAAGGGTTTTCCTTATTTAAATAAAGTGATTTAGGGACTTCTAATTATTGTTTAATTTGATAATTGCATTTTTGAGCTCTGATGACATTCACCATGCATCCAAACCTCAAGCCACATTCTAAGAAAGTACCTATAAGTTCAATCCATGACTGCAAACTGAATTTCACATCATTTATCTTCTATGCACATTATTCCCCTTGTGTTTTTTGCAATTTATCTTACAAATTAAGAGTTTTTTGAAGATTATTTCCATTTCCTATAAGAAGTTTTCAAGTTCTTTATTAGGGTTACCATTTATTATTTTTTGGAATCATTTTAAGGCCTCTCTATTATTTAGACATTGGTTAAAAATTGTTATCTGTAAGTTCATGTAATTCTCCAAAATTGAAGTCTAGGGTTTTTATAGGGCTTTCTATGGTTTGTTTTTAAAAGTTTCATCATTTAGACCTAGTTTTTCCCCTTAAAGATTCACATTCAAATTTAGGGAATTTCTAGGAACCAGGTGAATATTCCCAAGTATATTCCACTTTCAAACCAATGAATATTCCCTCAAAATCCTTTGAGGTCCCTACATACATTGAACCTATCTAGAACACCTTTGATCTCTATGGATTTTACCATTATTCTAAACACCTAATATCCCTACAAGTTTCTAAGTCTTTATAGATAGTGAACTTTCTTTAAACACTTCCCATCCCCATGGGAATCCACATTGCTAAGAACACCTTCCATTTCCATTGAGGATCATAATTATCCTAAGCACCTACAAACTCTACCAACTCTTATAGTTGGTTTATCACAAGAATTAACTCTAGATTCCATGTCTCCAAAGGAAATTAAGTTCAAATCAAAAATCCTTGGAGTGACTCTTATCTTGGATTCCAATACAACAGAGATAACAAACACTGATTTAGGTCACACTAACCTAGGGAAATATTAGACCTGAATAGGTGTAGAGTTTAATAATGATTAGATCCAAAGTATTTATGACTCTAGCTTGGCCCAAGATGTAACATTTCCATTTTTATTCCAAACCCCTAAGTTAGTGCTGACACTAGCCCAAAACTATGATCCTGATAGAAGAGAAGTCTTAAATGACAAAGGGAAAGGATTTTGAATCTAGACCCTAAATTTATTGATTTAGTATTTGCAATCCCAAAATTTGAGATTTATTTTGACATAACTACGCAAACATCTACATAATTCTTTGAAGACAATGGAGATGGATGTTAGAATATGATTAACAAATAGTGGCTTAAGTCCCCCAAGGATACCTACACTAGATTACCAATGAACTTGTATAGGGTTGATTTAATTAATGAGGTCAGAGATATTATTATATTATTGCAAAAAATCATTAGCAGTCTTAATGCTAAGATTTTACATGAGTGGATGTACCGGTACATTTGGGTCATTTGACAAAATGTCCAATACATTCACTTAGCTTAGGTCATAAGTGATTCCATCTATAAGAAACTGATGGAGGTGAAAATAAATGGAAATTTTTTCATGACTTCTTACTTGGTGTATATCTTGGCCAAAGGGAGATATTTCCCAAGTTTCAACATAATCTCTAGAGAAATAAATATAGTATACAACTATTATCCTGAACTCACATTGGAGGCCAATAGACAATAGTTTAGAAGAGTCAATGATGTTCTCATCTATTGCATCATTATCATGTTTGATAAAGAACTAGGGAGAACAAGATTATCAGTAGCAATAGTTATAGAGATTTCCAAATGGGGCTCATACTTCATTCAGTTCCCTACCTTTTCTTATATCAAAGTGACAAGATTTAGTGGCTACCCGTACACACTTCCTCGATATGTTAGTGATAAGTGGGATCTAATGGAGCTAGTCAAGAAACTTGTCGAGACCCATAAGTTCTTTTTTAATAATCACAAAGTGGGAATTCACTTCCCAATTAGTATTGGTAGATACACATGTCCCTCCCTCCTCAAATCCAAATATACTAAAGTTGAAATGTGCAAAATGACCTTAAAGACTTTGGAATTTAGGACATTTTTTTATTTATATGGGAATATTGCCAGCATACTAGCACTTGTAACATACAATCATGTTCCATATTATGAAGATTATTGGGAGGATTTTGAGGATGTGGAGAGGATCAAAATGAGGAATCATTCTAGAATGACCCTAAAATATATTAAGGATTATGACTTGGCACTAGTCCCTGATGATTTGGTGCATGATGAGTCCAATGTGGACCTAATTTATTATTAGCAAATCATCACACAACCACTTCCACTAGTAAGGTGGTCATCTCCAAATATTTTTCTCTATTTGATAGAATAATAGGTATGATCAACAAAATAATTAATTGGCTGAGTAAGGGAGTACAAGTAACAAGATAAATAATAGGAGTTAGAGAGAAAATCTTGAAGATTAAAGTAGAAGGGATTTCTCCATCAATAAATGGTCTAAGTGGAATAAAAGGCAAAGCATCAGAGGAGACAAAGAAGAAAAAGAAGACTAAAGCTAAAAAGGGCCAATAAAGTAAGGATGGGGTAGCTACATAATAACAACTAACATCTCATTAGAAGACATAACAACAATATAATCTTCTATAACTTCAATCCCCATGTTCATAATATTTAAAACCCCAATTTTCATGGTTCACCCTACTCCTATATATATTTTTAGAGAGGCTCCAACACCTCCACCTCTTATCTCCACTCCTCCAACATCTTAGGTTTCCATTTCACCTCCTATTTCCACTCCCCCTACATCTGTAGTTTCCACTCCACCTATCATTCCTACCACACTACCTACCATAATAATCCAAGTAAAACCAATACAATTAATTCAAGTGGATACCTAAGTTACCCCATTAGTGGATTGTCAAGTTTCCACTCCACTTTCCCTTCCTCCAATTTCACCTTCCCCTTTCATTCCACTCCCTCTTTCCATTCAATTCATAATTCCTTCCATTTCATACCCATTAATTTCCAAAACCACTCAACAATACAAATCCATAGACTAAGTCATCTTGAATTCAATCCTACAGGCCATCCCAATTCTTGGGATAAATACTATTTCACTTTCATCCCCACTCACTTTCCTTACATCATCAACCCTGATTGATCCCACACATTTGATTGATTTATTCAATGCTTTGGCTTCCACCCTCCCACCTATTCCCAAATTCAAAAAAATTGTGTTTATTCCATCTTCCACACCCCTGATAGACATAGTTGTTTCCATTGCCTCTACTTCATCCACTTCCACTATTTATACAACACCTTTAGTTGAGATTGGAGCAACATAAGTTCTTGATGCAAATATAGATTTGAAACCCATTGATGAGAGTGATATTTTATAGGCACCTCCTGAACAACCAATGGAAACATCTACCTAGGAGTCTAAAATTATCATAGTACCTACTAGTGCAACAACACTAATTATTGATTATTTGGTGACAATGTCCAAGAAACCAGATGATACCCCTAGCTAGCTAGCATAATTAGTGGGAAAGAAGAGATAAAAAATGATTTACCCTAACACACTAGACTTTGGCCTATCAAAGGTCAAGAAGTATAATTATACTCCTCAAACCTTCTATAGAATTCTCAATGATGATAAAAGAGAGAGATTTTTTGAGATTGTAGTACCCCTATTGGATAAATCAAAGGAGAATCTTATGGTGGGAGATTATCAAATTTCAAGGATCCACCTTGGATGACCGATAAGAGAGGGGATAAAACATGATGTGCAATATGGCATCAACTTCCTCTTCAAGATGTTATATCATGATAAGGTAACCAAGGATGAATTGAATAATAAATTGGATTAGCTTATAGTTACATTGAACCAGTTCATGGAGCCCAGTGGATCATTAGAACAACCATAGTTAGTGTAGCCAATAGATTAAATTTTGGATAAATAAAAAATTGATGTGGTTTGTGTCAGGAACTGGAGCACACAGCTCTGATACCAGTTGTCAGGATCTAGAACACAAAGCTCTGATACCACTTGGTTAAGATCCTACTCCTTAAGAGCACAATTGATTACCTTTGTATAAGCAACTAAACATGGAGTTAAACCAAAATTAATATGTAACTAGAATTTAGAAACAACACAAAATATGAGAGACAATACAATCTTGTATTAACACTCTTCTAGAAGGAAATATAATGAAGAAATTACACTCATCCCATGCCTCTTGGGAATACCAATAATTATCCCTCAAGAGTTCTCTCTCTCACACAATCAATTACAAACAATAATCAACTCAACAATGAGTTGTTGTTCCCTCCACTAGTCAGTAACAATATTGCCAGTCCACCAAGTACTCAAAGTACTCCAAGTAGATCTCCCTAATCTTGCACACCTACAAATCAATTGATCTTACTTATCATGTAGATCTCCCCTGATCTTGCACAACCTACAGATCAACTGATCTTACAATTAGAAGGATCTCTTCCTTGTCCTTGACAAGTCCTTTTGATCCTTCACCTTAAAATATAGCCCCATGGGTCTATTAAATAGATCCCAAACCAAACAATAATTAGAAATGCAGACTCAAGACTAAAATTAGTCTTTACATGCAAATTGACTATTTATTTAACTAACTGTTCATGTAACTAACAATTCTAGAATGCACAGGCGATCGACGTCAGTTCCTATCTATCTAGAGATGACCAACATTGGCTGATCCCTGATTGATGTCAGTATATTTTGGTCTACCCCTAACCGACGTCAGTTACTATGACACTTAGCAACCTCCTCCATTTGCATACATATGAAGCTTTTAGCTCCACAACCTAACAATCTCCCACTTGGAGATAAATAGCTACACCTGTACCTATACTTTTACATCATCTAATTTTGTTTCATGGCTTATATCCCTCTTCAAGTTTAATCTTGAAGACCTACAGAAGTTGAATGAAGATTCAACTTCTCCTTTATTCCCAGCTTTGTTAACATTTTCATAAGATTCTTATCCTTCCTAGCCATCGTGACTGCAATAACCTTCTACAACTCTGAAATCCAGCTAACCACCATACCACCAATAGTGAACACATATCCTGTGGTGCTTCTCTTGTCATCCAAGTAACCTACCATATCTGAATCTACATACCCATGTAGAGAAGTGCTTGACCTTGCATAGCATGTATACCTATTGCTGATCCCTCTCAGATACTTGAGAATCCACTGAACTACTTTCCAGTGCTCCTTTCCTGGATTGGCCATAAACTTGCTGACAACTCCCACTGCTTGGATAATATCAGGTCTAGTACACATGTACTCAACCTCATCATGTGATTCAAGACACTGTTCTGTGAATTGTCCAACCATAGGTGTGTTAACCGGTTCTGCATCTTGCATATTAAACCTCTCCACTACCTTATTCACATAATCCTCTGGATACAAAATCAACCTGTGACTTTCCCTATCTCTAGAAATACTCATGCCAAAGATTTTCTTTGCTACTTCCAAATCCTTCATGGCAAACCTCTAAACTAATTTTACCTTTAGCTCAGCAATCTCCTACATGTGTGACCCTGCAACAAGCATATACACTACATACAGTAACAAGATAATGTAGCTAATATTATCTAACCTAGTAAAATAAACACAATGTTCACATTGACATTGACTAAAGCCATGCTTTGTCATACACCTATCAAACCTTAAACACCATTGTCTTGAAACTTGCTCAAGACCATATAATCTGGCCTTCTATCTCACGTGTCCATTCTCTCCTTTCTTTAACCTAGGAATCCATTCATCTATCAGTGCTTTCATCCCAACTGGAAACTCTACCAAATATCTCATTTGGTTCTTTCCCAAGGAATCAATTTCCTCATTCATGCCATGATCCCACTGTTTCTTGGATTCTACTTGCATTGCCTCTTCAAAACTTCCTATTTCTTGACCATCAGTGAGCAACAAGTAGTATAAAGAAGGGGAATAATGAATTTGAGGCTTAATTACCCTTTCAGTCCTCCACATGGAATTTGAGACTTCTTAACATCTTGCTGTCCACCTAAAATCTGTTTTAACAGTGACCGATCTCAGCCATCTCTCAGTCTACACCCGCTCGATGTTGGTTCCATGTGACCAACCTAACTGCTGATATCAGTTCCCTGGTCGACATCAATGTCCACCTGTCTGACATCACCAACTTTGGTCTGCACATGATCGATGTTAGTTCCTACCTATTTGATATTGGTTCTCACTTGACCAATGTCAGTAACTGTGTTTTCCTATGAGTGATGATTTTTACCCGCAAGCTCACTTTGGATCATAACCTTGTCCAAATCAACACTGCCCTGCTCAAAATTATTCAGCCTCTTGAGCTGATCTCTATCCATCATCTTCTCCTTGAAAACCAAGGCTTTCCAGTTCTTAACTTTATCAAAAACATCAGATTTACTCTTCTTGCAATAAACACAATCCTTTCTTGTAGCATCACACTACTCACAGAAATCTCGGTCTATGCTTTTCAAATATGAACTCTTACCATTTGACTTAAGAACATCCATTCCCTTCTTACTAATGTGACCAAGCCTACAGAGCCACATTTTGCATCTACATCTGAAGTAGATAAAATATAAGGAGAATCAGTAATACAAGTAGATAGATAAAGAGTACCTACTTTCTTACCACATGCTAATTCAAGTGCATCCTTGGAAACTTTCCAAGATTCCATCATGAGAGTTATTGTGCAACCCTCATCACCCAACTTTCCTACAAAAATTAGACTCTTCTTCAGGACTGGGACATGCATGACATCCTTCAACACCCATGTGTTGCCCGTCTGCAATTTTAGCCGCACTTCCCCTTTGCCAACAATTTGACAAGGCTCACCAACCCCTAAATAAATGTTTCCAAAGTCTCCATGGACATAATCATTTAAAAATACTCTATTTGGGGTTGCATGGAAAGAGGTAACAGAATCTAAAACCCAAGATTCTAATTGATCCAAGGAACATATAAGAGAATCCCGTGTAATAATACCTGCAACAATACCTGCTTCTTTATTTCCTTCATGCTAATCTTCTACCAACCAACAATCTTTCTTTACATGCCATTTCTTTCCACAATTCCATAATTGATCATTCTTTCCATTGAATTTCTCCATTCTTAGCTTACTTTATTTTGCCATTGCTTTACTCCTACTCAAATAGAAACCCCTGTGAGTGACCTGTAATCAATAAACACTAACATGCTCTGAACCAGGCTCTGATACCACTTTGTCAAGAATTGGAGCACATAACTCTGATACTAGCTATCAGGATCTAGAACACAAAGCTCTGATACCACTTGGTTAGGATCCTACTCCTTAAGAGCATAATTGATTACCTTTGTATAAGCAACTAAACATAGAATTAAACCAGAAGTAATATGTAACTAGAATTCAGAAACAACACATAATATGAGAGACAATACAATCTTGTATTAACACTCTTCCAGAAGGAAATATAATGAATAAATTACACTCTTCCCATACCTCTTGGGCATACCAGTAATTCTCTCTCAAGAGTTCTATCTCTCACACAATCAATTACAAACAACAATCAACTCAACACTGAGTTGTTGTTCCCTCCACTAGTCAGTAATAATACTGCTAGTCCACCAAGTACTCAAAGTACTCCAAGTAGATCTCCCTGATCTTGCACACCTGAAAATCAACTGATCTTACTTACCATGTAGATCTCCCCTGATCTTGCACAACCTACAGATCAACTAATCTTACAATTGGAAGGATCTCTTCATTGTCCTTAAAAAGTCCTTTTGATCCTTCACCTTATAATACAGCCCCATGGGTCTATTAAATAGATCCCAAACCAAACAATAATTAGAAACACAGACTCAAGACTAAAATTAGTCTTTACATGCAAACTGACTATTCGTTTAACTAACTATTCATGTAACTAATAGTTCTATAATGCACAGGTGACCGACGTTGGTTCTTATCTATTTGGAGATGACCAACGTCAGCCGATCCCTGACCGATGTTGGTAGCTTCTGGTCTACCCTTCACCAACATCGGTTACTGTGACACTTAGTAACCTCCTCCATTTGCATACCTATGAAGCTTTTAGCTCCACAACCTAACAGTTTGAGAGATTGCTCATATGGGAAGGGCTACCAAAGAATGGTTAGAGGAGCTTATTTCTAAGGGAAATAAGGTTATTTCTATAATGATGGACTAATATGAAACAATCAAAGAGAGAAAGAATACCCTGAGAGAACAAGTCAATAAATATGAAGAAGAAATTCAAACCTTGAATTTATATTATCCCATATTGACATCTATGGGTTTAATTGATATATATATATATATATATATATATATATATATATATATATATATATATATCCTCATTTCTAAATAAGATACTAAAAAATTATGTTGAACATGAGGAATTACATAGAGCAGCTCAATTTTAGATATAGATACTGACAAAATCTGCTCATAAGGCCAAGATAACACATGATAGTGCTATTGATATGTTATATGATATTGAGGGAATGATGAGTATGATGTCACGTCAACTAAAAAATGATGCATATAACCTTTTTTAGGTAGAGGAAGTTTATAATAATTTCAAGGAAGTGGTTGAAAAAGAATTTACAAAGACTAAACTCTTCACCCTGAGTTCTATCCACAAATTTATCAAGTATGAGAATGCACTAGATAAGATGAGAATAGAAATGTAGGGAATTAAGACTTTATAAAAGGAATTATTTGACATTCAAGAAGATTATTCAGCCTCCACCCTTTGCTCCTTTGGTCCAAATGAAGAAAAAATATAATAAATTTTTGAAGGCATTTGATGCATATATCTAGAAGCTACAATTTAAGAATGACAAGAAAGGAGAGGACGTTTTGCAAATTGATTAGTCCCTTCTATTGAAAGATTTTCATGAATTGTAATTTGATTTGCAAAGACATTGAAAAGTTGTATATTGTAAAAGTGCAACTATATTTTATAGCTCTTTTGAGAAAGAGACACATGTATTTGATACTTTATATTTTTGATAAGGTGAAAGTTGTGAAAAGCACAATTGTAAATTACACTTTCTATTTTGATAAGTTCTGATTGTTAAAAGTGTAAAGTCATGTATTGAAAATTGTAAGTTCCATTTTGACAAAGTGATATGATTTAAAAAGTTTCAAAATTCTTAATTATGTTTTATAAGTAAAGGTTTTGAAAAATTAACTTTAGTTATCTTTTTGAAAGTCAAGTTCTATTTTGGGCACTATCCATTTTCATGAGAAGCTATTTTCAACTGCATGAAGAGACCTAAAAATTGCATGAAGATCTATCAATTTCATCCACACCATTCCAAGAAAAGGATCATGACCAACTCTTGCATGATATTTTTCAAACCATCGTACAAGTTAAAGATGACAAAAATAGAAGACCTTACCTCTTTTTGCATGAGTATTTTAGATCTGCATGGTTTTTTATACTAGGCATTGAAGTTTTGATAACTGCATCTCATCTATGAGATATTTTTTTATAAAAATTTATAGACCCTATGGTCCAATATATATTTTTGTTGTTAGTGATATATTTATGCATTTTGAATGTATTGTTTACAAGCTGTAACTGTTAGCTAATTTTTACACCCAAGTTTTTCATCTTTTATTTTGGCTAAATGTAGCATTCTTAATTTTTTCTCCCCACAACAAAGTGTCAAGTGTAATTTCCTTTGGAAGTGTTGTTTTATCTTTTTACTAGTGTTATTTTGGTCTTTTTGCAAGTATTATTTCTTTTAGAAAGGTTTTACTTCAAGTTTTTTATTCAAGTCTCAAAGGAATTATTTTGGACTTTTTGTCTAAAACAAAAAGTCTAAAGGAATTGGTCCATCTCAATATTTTTGAAGGGTCACTTACAAAAGTATAAAGGATGTTTTTCTCATTGAAATGTCCTTTGCAGAAATTCCAAAGGGTACATTTTCAATATTACCAAAGGATATTTTCTCAGAGATTGGTCCTTTGCAACTTTTCTAAAGGAATTGGCTCTTTCAACTATTTCGAAGGAATTGTTTCAAACATTTTATCCTAAACAATATTTTTAAATGGTCTTTTTATATTGAAAGTGTCCTTTGTAATATTTTTGAAGGAACATTTCAATTTTTTCAAAGGACTTTTCTCATGTGAAGAGACACTTTCATTTTGTCGAAGGGTATTTTCTTAAGAATTGGTCCTTTGCATTTTTCTAAAGGAATTGTTTCATACATTTTGTTTGAAACAATCTTTTTGAAAGAATTGGCCCCTAAGGGTTTTTCAAAGGAATTTTTTCTCATGCAAGTGCCCTTAAAAAGGTTCAAAAGGTCCTTTTCAAAAATCCTAAAGGGACACTTACAAAAGTCTAAAAGGTCTTTTTCTCTAAATAAGCTTTTTGAAATGTACAGTTCAAATTCTTTGAAAGACACTTTGCAAAATATCGAAGGGACACTTGCAAAAAGTTTTAAGGATCTTTTCTTGAGAAAGTGTCTAATTCAAAAAAATCGAAGGGACACTTGAAAAAAGTCTAAAGGGTCTTTTCTTGGGAAAATATCCATTTCAAGATTGCCAAAGGGCATGTTTAGGCTTTCCAAAGGGCAAAAAACAAAGATCCAAGGAAGATGCCCCAAATGAATGGTCATAGTAGAGTGATGGTTATATGGATGTCAACTTCAAGGTGATGAGTTATCCATTGGTTTTTAAAAATTGGCTCCCAAGCATATTAGAGGGGCTCATATCACTATTCAGTAGATCATGATCTGAGTCATTTTTAATAACCAATCAAAGGAAGAAAGGATGAGGAGCTTTGTAGGGTTTGAACATTTAACTTGGTTGAGCTAAAATGAGTTTTTAAAGGATGTTTGAGGGCATACACACATAGAGCTAGCATTCTGACAAATTCCATGAAGGCATACACATAGGTTCCAAGTGATGCCTCTCCAAGGTGAAAATAATGAAAATGACTCTTCCCTATGTTGTTTCATACCTTAGCAAACTAGTGAGAATATATTAGCATCAAGACAAATTGACAAGTGGACTCATTTGCATAATCTCATTGATGTCATTACTCAGCTTTAAAATATCTTGTTTATGCTAGTGTAACTATTAGGGAAGTATCTTTGAGAGAGTAAGCTAGTTGTGTAACCACTTGAGGTGACATGGATTAATTGAATGGCCTGAATGAGCATCATTTGAAAAGATGGTTGTAGCTAAAGATGGAGGCTCCTAACAGATTGATTCCTCTTTTTGGTGCCAAACGCCTCCTCCTCTCACTTCCTTTTTTCTATAAATGCATCCCTTGGGTTAGTGTAAAAATAACCACACAGTGTATGGTGAAGCCCTGTTAGATTGATGTTGTATTATGCCTATAAGCATTTATACAAGTCTATTTTATTTTAAGTTTTTGGATAATATTTTGAGTGTGTAAGAGACATATAGTGATATTAAGTGATGATTTTCCATCCTTTTATCTTTTATCCTTCATACCTGAGCAAAATTTCTTAGTCTAATAGGTCATATAGAGTGTGTTCAAGTGTGTTGAATTACTGTAAGTCTATAACTATTCTTAGAATGTGTAATTTTCCTTTTAGTTCATTTTCCTTGTGTCATTTTATACATCTCACCTCTATACTGATATACTTGTGTTAAAACCCCTTAGAGCTTGAAAATGGTTTGTGCATTTTACTATATTATGCATTAAAATATGATCAACTCATATGGAAGATAATCTTGATGTATTACCAATCTTAGAGTAGGTTTCACTTTTGTGCAATTTCTAACTCTTTCTTGTAGATTAAACTAGTTTAGATAGAGGTTGTTGTGCAGAGATACATTCAGGGAGCTAGCCCTTTAAATCTAGAGGTTTATTTCCTCTATAAGCATACCCACATGCCTATAAATGTTCCAAAATTTCCCAAATATAGAAGAGGATTGAACACTCTCTTCTAGGGTACAAGAACTATCACCAACAACTTAGGCACACCTAGTGGGATTGCTGGTCCTAATTATTTACATGTCAAGGTGAATGTTGGTCTTAAAAAGCCTAAGGTTATAGGAATATTCTTAATCCAGCATTTGGTAACTCTAAAAGGTGAGAATATATGGTTTTAAATCAATTTTCCCATGTTATACTTCATGGTCCTCACTAGGTCATCTATATTTTTTTATCAAGCCCCTCTAGCTTAAGCCTTTATTGAAAAATAATGCCTTGAACCATTCCCAAAGCTTAGAGATCCTAGATAAGGAGGTTTTAGATAATAATTTGATGAATTTGAAGACATAGGAGATCAAGAGGAAAGAAGATAAATGGATAGACAATAACCTTTCTTGGCCTTCAACACCCAAAATCTAATTGACCTTCCTGCATATGACCCTATTCCTCCCATTGCTACCAAGAATCTCCTTAGTTTTAATGGAGAGGGTTATATTACCTCATTTTAGCATATAAGGGACATTTTAAAATTTTGTAACTTTCATAAATTCACCCAATCCAATGTATCCATTAGATTACTTACCATGTCTCTAAAAGGCAAAGCACTTGACTGGTATAGGACTTTGGAAGGTGGTTGCATTACAAGTTGGGATGGCTTTGGGGAATTTTTGATAACTATATTTGAGAATAAAAGTGACTATACTTTGCTAATCCACTAGATAAATGTGATAAAGAGAGGTCTTAATGAATCTATGGGAGATTTTAATGAAATATTTCAAAGGACATGGCATAGGCTACTGCCTATCATGAGACCTCCTCTTAGCTTTATGTTTCCCACTTATCTCAAGGCTATCGATACTAATGTGGTAGTAATATTGTAGTCAATGAGAGGATCTACTCTGCTAGATGCATATGAGATAGCTATTGAAGCTGAGAATAACTTGATACAAGTTGGAAAGCTACCTCTAAGAGTTTACATGCCTTTACTATCTCATAGTTTAGTTGAAGCTCCAAGAGTAGCATAAGTTCCTAATGCCAATGTCAAATCAAGAACATTTCCCAAGAAGTTGGATAATTTTATGGACAAAGATGAGGAAATCTAGTCATTATGCACTCAGCTCAAAAAATCTCAGTACTAGGAAAGTAATCCACCTAACCCTCAATACTATCCTCAACAAGGATATAGAGATCCACCCCAATACAACTACCAAGGAAGAGGACAAGGTCAACAAGGTTTCAATAGGAATCCTAATGTTTATAATCTTAATTCTAGTCCTTCCATGAAGGCTATTGTTCTAGTTCATGTTAAACTGATCCAAGGGGAGGATCATTTATAACAATGGGGATAACCTTAAGGTTAATTTATGCATGATGGTGGAGAAGATGGCCAAGATTTGGTGGCACAAGAAGAATATACTCCTTATGTGACATCAGAAGAATTAAATCCCATGTAAAGGAATATTCATGGAGAAGGTAGCAACCAGAGTGTAGGTATGATGAACTTTCAAGTGAAGGATGATTATGAGTTAAATCAAAGCACATGAATTGTATCCAACATAAGATACAAGAAGAGATATTTGAGAGATGTTTTGAGAGTACACGTGACTCTAAATTATGCCTCTCTAAGGCCACAAAGTGTGAATCCTAGTGTAGTACCTACTACCAACCATGTTTCTTAGCAAAGTTAGAATTGAGTAGGGTTGTCAAGCCTACAATGTAGTAGGTTCAAACTCCCTCTCTACCTTCAATAATGAAATAAAATCTGATTACTCCCCCTCTAAACATTATTTATTCTTTGAATAATACCAAGACAATCATATCTCTTTAGGAAGTCTTGCATATGCCTAGTCAAAAGGAGCTCTTACAAGAACAACTCATGAACATTCATGTAGACCCCCATACTTAAAAAACAATAGTGTATCTCTTACCAATACTTTTAATCATGTATTATATCCCTCCACCAAATCTGAAAATACCCCACCCATCTACCTCACAATCATTTTGGGAGACAAGTTGGTTCACAATTGTATTGTCGATAGTGGAGCTAGTACCACTGTCATGCCCAAGGTGGTGGCTGATAAGTTGGGATTGAAGTATGAACCACATAGTAAAGGTATTTTGTATCTTGATGGGACTCCAAACAATATAATGGGATTGGTCAAAGGTATAAAAGTATTTCTACATGATTTACCAAGTTTCCCCATTTTATAAGACATTGTGGTGGTAGACCTTCCAACTCATTTTGCTATTTACTTGTCAAGGGACTTCGTGACTAAGATAGGAGGGTAAATTTATAATAATTGGTATTTTATATCATTTAAAACAAGATATGTAACCAAGGTGACTATAAGGACACAAACCTTAACAAGGTTTCATATTGATCCATATATGGAGACAAGTTCAAATCAGAATTGTTTAATTGGTAAAGAAGAAGGTGTCATGGATGGTGAAGCATCCTCCCCACTTGAAGGTATTTCTAATATTTTCCTTAATAATTAAAACACTAAAACAAATTTAATTGATCCATATACATTCATATAAGACACTGATTTGGGAGTTTATTATATGCATGAAAAAAATGCTTCCTTTCCTTCACTTACTAATGAAGACCATGAACTTGAAAGAATATGGGAAATGTTTTTTGATGGATAAAGAAACAAAGTAGGTGTAGGAGATGGAATTATGTTATTTTATCCATAAAATAATCAATACTAATACTCATATATATTCCACTTTAGTTTCACCTACAATGTAGAAGAATATGAAGGCCTAGTTCACGGCCTCTAATGGGCAAAGAAGAGAGGGATAAAGAATTTGAAGGTTTATGGTGATAGTGAGTTGGTCATCCACCAAGTGAGAAATCAAGATATAGCTAAGAATCCATCACTTAAATAATAAAAGCATAGGGTATGGTACCTACTTGAATATTTTGATGCCTTCAACATACAACCCATACCAAGGGATTCAAATAAACATGTTGATAGATTGGCTACCATAGGAGCACAATTTGATGTAGTTTTTGATGTAGGAAAGGAGAAAGATAAATCTCATATCAAGTTCATTGTGAGGCCTTATATTATATATAATTAAGTTTCATGGTAGGTTTTTTAAAGTGATGAACACATTGCACACTTCTTACATAATGAGGTAAGATTCTCCTCAAGGAACCAAAAGAGACTGCATGATCAATATGAAGAACAAGTTTTTCAGCTAAAGATAAACAAGATACCTAAGGGAATGATTAATTTAGAGAGTGTTTTCAATGAATATTATCAAAATAAGAAAGAAATATTATGTCCAAAAATGAAGAGAACTATGAGAGAGTCATCATTTATATGGACAAGCTTCTCAAAATTGGTAAGATATGCTCCTTGTCTGAGGGGTAGGCCTTTATTGAATTATGCAAAGAGTTCCATGACATATTTGCTTAGGAATATAAATATTTGAAAGTTTTTGATCTAATTTTATCCCATCACACTATTGAGTTAGACCCTGGAGCTAAACTAATCAGACAAAAATAAAGGCCTATCAATCCCAAGATAGAGAAACTCATGAAGAAAGAGCTCACCAAATTGATTGAATCTAGGATTATCTTTCCTATCAAATACTCAACATGGGTGGCTAATATTGTACCTATCTAAAATAATAATGGAGAGATCAGACTTTGTGTGGATTTTTGAGACCTTAATATAGTGTCTCTCAAGGATCAGTATCCACTACCTTCCATGGAACAAATTATGTAAGTTGTTTCAGGTTCTTAATGCTTTACACTTCTTGATGGTTATTCAAGTTACAATCAAATACCAATGAATGAATAAAATTAATTCAAGACAAATTTCAATACAAAATGGGGGACCTTTGCCTATAGGAATTTGCCTTTTGGTTTATCTAATGCTGGAGCTACATTCCAAAGGGTAATGGACATGGATTTTAAAGGTTTGATCAATAAGTTTTTACTTGTATACCTTGATGATATAACTATTTTTTTGAAGGATGCTATTGATCATTTGGAACATCTAAGGTAGGTTTTTTATAAATGTAGGGAGTATGAAATATCCCTTAATCCAAAAAATTTCATCTTTGTTATCCATGAAGGTAAGTTATTGGGTCATATTGTTTCAAAATAAGGCTTATCTATTAACCCTAAGAGGATTGAGGTTATTATAGGATTATCTTTACCTCAAAATTTTTTTTAAAAAAAATTAAAAGATTCTTGGGGAAAATAATTTTTTTAAGAAGGCTTATTCTATGCTTTGCAACTGTGGTAAAGCCTATAACAACAATGCTCAAGAAGAACCAAGCTCTTAGTTAGACAAAGGAAGGTAAGAGTAGTTTTGAGGTAATCAAGCAAGCAATTGTAAAATATAATACTCTCCTAAACCCAAACCTTTCCAAATATTTCATACTCTATACCTTTGCTAACCTTGATACAATCTTAGCTATGCTTATGCAAAATAATGATGAAGAGGTAGAGTAACCAATTGCATTCTTCAGCTAAGGATTAGAAGACTATGAGGTCAGATATACATTTGTTGAGAAAAAATATCTAGATGTGATAAGAGGATTGAAAAAGTTTAGATACATGGTTTCAAACAATAAGATACATATCATGGTGTCTCATCCTAGCACAAAGGATTTTCTCCTAAGCAAAGACTTTAATGAAAAGAGAGTTAGGTGGATTACCAAAGTAATGAAGTATGACATGGATATGAAGGTGAAAAACTTGGTAAGAAGAAAAGGGATATGTGATAATTTAGCTTCAAATTTTCAAGAGACAAAAGAGGAAGTCTTGATCAACCAAGTTCACCCCCAACTAGCTGATCACATACAAGTTCAAAGTTGGACGCAAGACATCATTAGTTTTATTTAAAATGGTGGGTGTCCCAATGGATTAAACAAGTCTCAAAAGAGATATTTTAGATTACAAACCATTCCCTAGTATCTTGTAGATGGTGTTCTCTTTAATAAAGACATGAATGGTGTGTTGTTGAGGTGTGTTAATAGTGATCAGTTTGATATGCTACTGGAAAAGTTTCACAATGGTGCAGATGGAGGTCATTTCTCTCCTAGGATTATAGTTACAAAGATAATGAGGATTATTTACTATTGGCATAGTATTTTTAAGGACTATTACCATTGGGATAAGATGTGTCCTCAATGTGCCTTCTTTGTAGGCAAATAAAAACTTTCAGCCCTTCCATTGAATCCTATCCAAGTAGACCAACCTTTCATGCAATAGGGCCTTAATTTCATTAGTGTGATCAACCCCCCATAAAGTGCTAGACACAAATGGATATTAACTACTACTGACTACTTCACATGGTGGGTAGAGGCTGTTGCATTGAAGGAGGCAAGTGAAAATGCTATTTTGGATTTCTATGAGAATATTATAACAAGGTTTGGAGTTTCCCATGTTATCATTTCTGACAATGTACTTACTTTCATAAGTGTTAAAACTTTTGATTGGGAAAATAGGAATGGAGTTTACTTGAGTACCTCATCTAACTATTACCCTCAAGGTAATAGATTGGCCGAATCTACTAAAAAGAATCTCATCAAGATCATCAAGAAAACATTAGAGAACAATAAAATAACATGGCACAACAAGTTGAAGATAACCTTATGGGCTGACAAGATTACTCCTAAGAGATCAATTGATAATTCTACCTTTATTATTGTTTATGGGAGAGAGGATAGGTTATGCATATCTTAAGAACTCCCTACTCTATAACTTGCATAGTAGCTAGAATTACTTGAAAATACTCCAATAGAAGTTAGATTGATATAACTAATGTAGCTACAAGAAGTAAGAGACAATACACATAACGCCATGAAACACCACCAAGTACTCATGAAGAAGTCATTTGACAAAATAAAAAGTGCAAGAGCATTCAACGAAGGTGACTTGGTCCTGAAATGGGATGAAGATAGAGAAAAATGAGGCAGACATACAAAGTTTGACACTTTATGGAGTGGTCCTTACATCATTAGCAAGTGCAAGAAAATCAACTCCTTTTAGTTGACCAAGATGAATGAATAATAATCACATATCCATGTGAATGGTATACATCTAAATTATTTATATTAATCCTTGCAAGTCATGCTTTGTAAATAGTATCTTAGGTGTGTGTATTTGGACTAGTTTTGTTTTGGTTTGCTATTGTGTTCCCTAAGTGCCTTATAGCACAAGTGTGTTTCCTTTATTTTTTATGGTGTGTGTCTTTGAATTTGTTCATTTCATCAACCATCTTATGTTTTTTGATTCAAGGGTTTATTAAATTTATCTTTTAGGTGCCTATATGCATGACTCCATGCCCAATGGAAGGATTTGGGCAACTGGTCTTAGGCATAGTAGGCATGCCACCCCTAGGAATCACCAAAAATGTTAGCGAATTTTTACACCTAAGTTTTGCATCTTTCATTTTGTATAAGTGAAACATTCTTAATTTAGTTTTTACCCACAATAAAGTGTCAAGTGTTATTTCCTTTAGAAGTGTTGGTTGGTCTTTTTGCAAGTGTTATTTCAGTATTTTTACAAGAGTTATTTCTTTTGACAAGGTTGTTCGATATTTTTCTCATGGAAGTGTCCTTTGTAGAAAGTAAAAAGGGTACATTTTCAATATTGTTAAAGGATCTTCTATTGGAGATTGGTCCTTCAAAAAATTTCTAAAGGAATTGGCTCTTTCAACTTTTTTGAAGGAATTATTTTGGATATTTTATCTGAAACAATCTTTTCGAAGGGTCTTTTTCTCTTGAAAGTGTCCTTTGAAATATTTTTGAAAGGACATTTTCAATTTTTCCAAAGGGCCTTTTCTCATGTGAAGGGACACTTTCATTTTGCCAAAGGGTTTTTTCTCAAGAATTGGTCCTTTGCATTTTCCAAAGGAATTGTTTTAGACATTTTATCTGAAACAATCATTCCAAAAGAATAGGCTCTTAAGGGTTTTCTAAATGAATTATTTCTCATATAAGTGCCCTTTAAAAGGTTTGAAAAGTCCTTTGAAAAAATCCCAAAGGGCAATTACAAAATTTTGAAGGGTCTTTTTCTCTAAATAAGCTTTTTTAAAGGTATATTTCAAATTATCCAAAAGACACTTTGAAAAATCCTGAAGGGACACTTGCAAAAAGTTTGAAGTGTCTTTTCTCAAGAAAGCGTCTAGTTCAAAAAGCCCAAAGGGACACTTAAAAACATTACAAAGGGTATTTTCTTAGGAAAGTGTCTATTTAAACATTATTAAAGGGCATGTTTAGGATTTCTAAAGGGTGAAAAGCAAAGGTCCAAGGAAGATGCCCTGAAAGAATGGTCCCAGTGGAGTGACGGTTATATAGACATAAATTCAAGGTGATGATATATCCATTAGTTTTTAAATAGTGGGTTCCAAGTAGATTAAATGGGTTCATATCACCATTCAATAGATCATGATCTAAGTCATTTTTGATGGCTAATCAAAGGAAGAAAGTCTGAGGAGCTTTGCAGGGTTTGAACATTTAACTTGGTTGAGATGAATGAGTTTTCAAATGATGTTTGTAGGCACACACACATAGAGCCAAAATTTAAACAAACTCCATGAAGGAATAAATGTAGACTCCATCTAATGCCTTTCCAAGGCCAACAGAATGAAAGTGATTCTTGCCTATGCTTTTGCACACCTCAGCAAGCCAATGAGAAGTTGTTAGCATCAATACAGATCAACAACAAGTGGACTCATTTGCATAACCACATTGATGCAATTAATTATCTCAAAAATATCTTATTTATACCAGTACAATCATTTGGGAAGCATCTTTGAGAGATCAAGCTAGCTGTGTAACCACTTGAGGTGACAAAGATCAATCGAATGGCTTGAATGAGCATCATTTGCAAAGATGGTTGAAGCTAAAGATGGAGACTCCTAAAAAAATTATTCCTGTTTCTGACACCAAAGGCCTCCTCATCTCACTTCCTTTTTTCTATAAATACAACCCTTGGGCTAGTATAAAAACAACCACATAATGTATGGCAAAGCCCTGCTGAATTGATGTTATATTTTGCCTTTAAGCATAGTATAAGTCTATTTTCTATCAAGTTTTTGGATAATTATTTGAGTAAGAGATGTATAGTGATAGTAAGTGATGATTTTCCATCCTTATATCCTTTATCCTTCATGATTGAGCAAAATTTCTTAGTCTAATAGGTCATTTAGAGTGTGTTCAAGTGTGTTAAATTGATGTAAGTATATAATCATTCTTGAAATGTGTAATTTTCCTTTTAGTTCATTTGACTTGTGTCATTTTATACATCTCACCTCTATACTGAAATAATTGTGTTAGAACCCATTAGAGCTTAAAAATGGTCTGTGCATTTTTTTGTATTGTGCATTAGAATATGATATTCATGTGGAAGATAATCAGTGCATCACCAATCTTAGAGTAGGTTTCATTTTTGTGCAATTTATAACTCTTTCCTTTAGATCAAACTAGTTTAGACAGAGGTTATTTAGTAGAGATACATTCAGGGAGCTAGCCCTTTAAATATAGAGGTTCATTTCCACTATAAGCATACCCACATGCCTAAAAATGTTCCAACATTACCCAAATCTGGAAGAGGATTGAACACTCTCTTCTAGGGTGCAAGATTTGAAGACAATAGTAACATTGAGAATGACATAAATTGAAGATTTTCCTTTCTTATTTGAAATATCCTTGTGTATGAAGAGTTATTCAAGTATTTGTGGATATTACAGTTCTTATTTTTAATCAAAAAAAAAAAATTTGTGGTATTTTACCCTTCTATAATATTATTTGATGAAAATAAGTAAATCTTGTCCCTTCTACAAAAATATCAAATATTGCCTTTGATTTCTCATTTGCATAAGTCTGTGCTCAAACAATTTCAATTGATTTCTTATTTTGTTGTGTTTATCAAGCAAGCATTAAGACCCACTAAAATATTTGGTTCAATCACCATTTTAATTTTGCAAAATGTCATTCTTAACTCTTTTTCGAGTCAAAATTTAGTTTAGGAGAAATAACACTAAAAATGTGTGAAATTTCTATAGAACTGATATCTTATCAATTGCATTAGATTTAGTGAAAGGAAGTCACCCTTCTCTAGAGGTTAACCTCAATTTACCAAAGTCCAATAGCTTGGAGGTTTTACCATTGTATCATTAGGTATTGCAAAGTGAGCTATTTTACATCAAATAATGAGTGCAAAACATATGTGATAACACATCCCATTGACATGAATAGGGAATTCCTCTCCACTCAATTTGGATAATTAGAAAGCATTATTTTCCTTAAAACTAGTAGTAACATATGGGCCACTCCAAATACTATCAAATTTGGAATGTTTCCCTAGTTTAGCATGGTCTTCATCCCATTTGAGTATAATGTCACCTTGGTAAAATGTCTTGGATGAAGCTCTTTTGTCAAAGGATTTCTTCAATTGCTCTTGGTTAGACCACATAGTACACATAGAGTTATCTCTTGTTTCATTCAAATCTCTCAATTCATTCGTTCTTACCTCCATTGCATCATTCTCCATAATTTCTAGTTGATGTGCAAGCTCCAAGGCTAGAAGTTCCAATGAAATGGGTAGCCTTGCTTTTCTACCATAAACTTGAAGATAAGGAGAATGACCAATGGACTTTTTTGGAGTGATTATATATACCCATAAAGCATGTTCTACCCAACATCCCCCTTTTATTTAAAAGGAAATGGAGACCCAATTTTTTTAGATTCTATCCTTATTTATTGATTTTTTCTTCTATATGCTAGGGCAAAGTATTGAGCAAAGATTCTTCTTAGTATTTATACTTAGAAAAATTTACCATATTATAGCATGGTATTTTACATATTTTATGAGCTAATTATATTAATTCATTTTCAGGAATCTTTGAATTATGTAAGTTTTTTGGAACTCTATTTATTCAAAGAAAATCATTCATAAATTTATTCATCAGGCATTTTGTCTGAAAGGTTTGGATTTTAAGGTTTTTGTTTCGGGTTTCATAAATTTCTTTGGCACTTGTGATTTTATGCACTTTATTTATTTAGGAATTTTTTTAGGTTTTCAAAATTTTTAATCTGATAGTAGGTTTTCAAATTTTTTGTCACATACTTTTTGTTTTAGGCTTTTTGTCATGAACATTTTGTCTGATAGATCTTAAGGGATTTATACATATGCTTTGAACATTTTATCTAATGAGAAGCATGTCTTTAGGATTTTTATTGTGGGTATTTTGTAAAGTTTGATCCCAACATAAAACTTGAATATTTGACTACCAATAAAGATAAAATGACCTACTATACTTAGTCAAATAAAGCCAAAATACTTCATATTAGTTTCTGAAAGTCACTTGCCAACTATAACTAACAAAATTTGAACTATGCATATAAAATAATATAGGTGAATGTTGAAATTTTATAACACACAAACTGGTAATCAATGCTAAAAGGATATGTACATAATGTGTAACTATTGAATCCTTCATATCTCACAAACAAACTTGCACTCAAAGTTTACTACTATCTTACATGACCAAAAGCCCTAGCTACTTCCTGTGAGAATACTGCATGATGAACCAATGACTAATGGGAAAAAGAATTATTAATAGAACATGAAAAACATGTAAAAGAGATTTTAAGAAATCTAATTATATGTTAAGATCAATGGTGTCTTCATCTAGGCCATTTAAGGGATCAGATCTATCATCCCCCTACTCAATAAAGGATTCGACAGAGTTTATGGATATAGTTTTTGATGTCACCATATTTGATAATAGCTATGAAAATTATTCAGAGGTATGGGACATTATTTATTTTATGGATGTATTCTCATTAGATGAAAAAATTTCCCCCATTGAATGACTATTTATCAAGGATATGTTCACCCTAAAAAGGCAAAGAATGTGTTTCACTACAACCAAGCCTAAGGTGATGTCATATATCAACCTCTTGCATGACTTATTCTTCACAGGCAAGGTCATAAAAGATGTTTTACTACATCATATTGATAATCATATAGTTTTTTCTTGTATTGTGGGAGTTAATTTCTAGAGATACTTGTCTTCACCTACATTGGACACTTACTTTGAAAAGCATAGGCTAGTATAATGGAATCAAGAGAACATAATAGAGCAGGTGTTATCCTCATGGCTACTCCCCAACAAGACCATCACATTTAAAGGGAAGAATTTGAAGGGTCCTATTCCCATAAATAAATTTAGGATGGGATTATAGATAGGTATGGAACTTCTGAATAGGCATTATGGTATGCCTAGCATTCATTTTCTCCATTTGGACTAGGTACTATTGTTGCACATGATGTTAAATAGTGACACTAAGTGTTGGGGGAGATAGTCAATTTTCATTTGAGGGAACAACTCATCTCCAAAGATAAGTAAGCCATTCTTACAATCCATTTTTACATGATGTCTTATTTGTTAGATGTTGGTATGGGGATGGTTTACAAAGTTTTTGGTGAGCTATGAAGCCCAGCCACCAACTATATTAAAAACATAATTTGTGACAATTTTCAATTCACGCACATCGACACTTATATAAATAATATGGTGAAGATTATTGAGGATGTTTATCCTTAAGTGTGGTAGGATATCCATGGTTTGCTAATTCCAAGGATCAGATCTAGTATTATGAAGACACTTTCCAAAAGTGGTGATTATTTCCTATACCCACATTTTACTATCATTATGATCTGGGGAAATTAAGTTCATACCTTATGCCTTCCAAGGTATATTCTTGACAAGTTGGTCAAGCAATAAACTGATTTTCAATTATGGTGGAGCATAGAAGAGGACTTTTCCAAGGTAAAGAAAAGATCATACTTTGGCCATCACAAAGTTATTAGCCAAATGGCCTATACAATGAGAAAACACTCTGGAGAAGTTGGAGGCAAGAGGAAAAGGTATCACTTCCCCAAAATTCCACAAAGGGTTTTAATATCTCTTATATCCATGAGCATTATCCCTACAAATTTTTTATTTTTGAATGTATATAATGATGAGTAAGTTTTAGAAAGAGCCAAAGTTATTGGGTGGAAGGAGGATCACCTAAGAATGATCCAACAAAAACCTTCAATCTCTACATGAGAATTGGATAGAAAAAAGTTGCTTTATAATGGATGAACCCATTCAAATTTCTATAAGGATGGTTCAAAGGACTAAGGAGGTTCCTCATTACAAAGACTTCATCTAAAGTTAAAGGCTATGAAGAAGGAACTTGGGGTAATTTCACTTAACCCAAGGGGAGACAAGCTAGAGACCTCATCAATTTGGACTCTAATGAAGAAGAACAAGCATAGGAAGAGCCAGTTGTTAGCACAATATGAATGCCCATAAATATTCCCCAAGCCCATGATTCTAAATCTATAGGGGTAACAACATCTGAAGTAGTTGATTTAGGCCAACAAGACTCCTCCACATAGCCAAAGACCACCATTATTTATATAAGGAAGCTTAGGACTCTTATAGGTAGTTCCATAGTTGAAAAACCTCAAGGATTGCCTAAAATGTCCCAAAAAGCATAGGTACCAAAAGGAGAGGTAGTTGACTTAGAAGAATAAGAAGAAGAGGCTGATGAAGAAATAGAGATGGAGAAAGCTAAGGCATTGAGCCTTGAAGTAGATAGAGAAAAAGAACCAGTTATGGAAGATTTCATAGGTACCTATTCTATTGAGATTAATCCTTTGTCTTATATTTCTATTGTTATGTTTGGTACTATTTATATTTATTCTATGTTGACAACCCCCAAGGTAGATTTCCCACTTCCACCATTGATCCATTTGCTGCCACTTCTTTCATATAATTCCCCTTACTCACCCCAAAGGTTAAAAGGGTATTTATTATACTATTACTTATACCAATTCTATTGATCCAATTTTCACCTCCATTTAATTCAATTCCATCATGGTTACCTCCAACATTCCTTCTAGCACTGCCACCCTTAGATAACTAAAAAAGAAGAAGGCATCTAGGAAGGTGGAGATAGCCATGACCACTCCATAACTCCATGCTCAATCCACTCAAATCACCCTTCCCATTCCATCCACCACTCCATCTAAAGAAACCATTTTCACAAGTATAGGCAAAGGTAAGAGGGCCAAGCCACAATTAGTTAGAGTCTATCCACTCCCTCAATTTGGAGGAGTGGATTGGTCTAAAATCATCTGGCCCTCCAGGCTTGACACCATTATCAAGGCATCTAATAAATAAAAAGTAGTTGAAGAGGTTGAGGAAGAGGTTTTAGTCACAACCTCCAAAGAGATAAATGTCAATCAATTAAACATTCCTCTCTAGGCCGTTGATTTAAGGATTAAGACCTCAAATATGCCTAGTTTCAAAATCATTGAGCTCCCTTATATCACCACCTTGTTTGACAAACCATATGGGATAATTTAGAGGGTGAAGAAGAGGAATCTAGAGGATGAAAAAGGTATGGAATTAATTCTTGAGGAGATACAAGAGGTCTTCTCCCTCACTAAAAGTTAGAATAGGTGACCAAGGCAATCCCCCTATGTTGAAAGCTTTAAATATCTAGTTGAAACACACAAGGGTGCTATGGTGGCTATCCATGAAGGTAAAAAAATGGCCATGTAATAATTGGAGGATGAGATAGAATAATTTAAATAATAATCCAAAACTATCCACATACCAGTAGGCACTGAGGATGAGGTTCAAGATGTAGCCTCCAAGTGTTATAATTCATTGGAGGCTCTAGAATTCATGTAGGATGAATTAGCCCCACATGTCAATAAAACTAATGAATTATTTAATTATTTTAAGAATGATGAAAATAAATTTAATATGTTAATTTTATACATAGGTAATAAGGCTTATATCCATTTAGACCTCATGACACCATTAGAGGCATCTAATGCTCTCAACTTCATAGTCATAAAACCAAAGGAATTAAGGGAATGGCTGACAATAGTTGGGGATTTACGCCAAAAATATAAAAAGCATGAGGCCTAAGTTATTTAAATTTCAAATGATCTAAAGCTATCTAAGGTGAAGGACACTACAAGGAAATTGATCATCAAGATCAATCATGATCAACTCATAGAGGAGGCCACTACTAACTTTAAGGAGAGTCTGTAGGGACTACCATTGGAAGATATAGAGGCTAAAGTGAGATTCACTAGGAAGGTCACTGAAGTGAAAATATTCAAGAATAAATTTCAAATTACCAAGTTAGAACATGCAAAGCTCCTAGGTCAATTCAACAAGATACACAGACTACTACTAAAATTAGACATCATTTGATAGCAACATGACACTTCTCATAAGTGTTACCTAGAGATTGAAGCAAAGAAGAAGTAAGATCAAGTTACTACTTCTAGTGCCACATCGACATCAATAGTATCCTCATCAACTACCTTGGCCACTACACCAACTAAGCTCCATGCATCTATATAGACAATGCAACTTTGAAAGGCTAAGATTTTGTGTATGGACATTTTATAATGATGAATACATATGTTATATATATATATATATATTTATAGTTTTCTTATAGTTTGATCTATAATTATAAAGTTGCCTATCTTCTTTGTATAGATGCACATATTGCGTGGTTTTTTTTAAAGTCTAACTAAGACTAATTGATAATTATAAGTAAACTATATAATATTTTGAATGTATTTAGAACTTAAGTTCTGATTATCACATGTAATGAATTTTGCATGAACTTGGAGGATGAGGTGACCCCTTACCCAAGCCAATTTAAATAATTATAATCCATAGTTTTGACTTGTCAGAGAATTTTTTAATATACAGGAGTAAATGCAATTTTGATTATTTACTCATGTTTGCATAATTTATTTCCATTATTTGTGTAATCAATTTTATTTCTTTGGTTGTATGAATTAATAATCATTAGTGTAAAAAAGTTATGAATGGGTTATTGATTGTCTTAATTGATATAATAATCTTAGATGTGCAAAAAATATATAAGGATTGGTAAAATATATTGATTAATGATAGCTAAGTTGATTGATTTATAAGTTTGAGTGTGCATAAGTGCTTTCTTTTGATACGGTTTTCTATGAGTATGCAACAACTACCTCAGATACCTCACTAGTATGAGCTATAATCTCTTGATTAAGAGTATGCAATAACTAATCTAAAAGGAACAACCTTTAACTAAGGATTGTGAGTTTCTTATGTCAATATCCCCTTATATTTATTAATCATTCTTGATTGTGTGTAAGCAACAACTTCTATCAATAGGCATAGGTTTTGAAAGTACTTATCCACTTAGAAACTAGCTAGAGAAGTGATTCTTAAAGATTGTGAGTTTCTTACTTACCCTTCCCTCTTTTTTGAGTTTTTTTTAAAACCTATCCAATTTATATTAGTAACCACCTATCCAACTCATATAGATTTTAATTTCTTTTAGAAACCACTCCTCCATTCACAAAACCTAATTAACAACCTGCATGCTTTTCTTGCTATTCCATCACCTAGTCGTTAAGACCATATACCTATAACTCATGCCCTAGAATGGAGTCCATTTCCATTGAGATCATAAAATGGCAAAGGCTACCTCATTTTCTATGATCATAAAATTTCATGAACATATCATTGCAATTAGAAGGAGGACCTGAACCTATGATAAAAAAGGTTAGTTTCTACATAGAACTATACTAGAGTCACCTAAGAGAGCTGATGCAAGAGCATCCTCATGTTATCAATGTGTTTTTAATGTTTTTGGTTGAGTCCTAGGTTGTCTAGGTGTGTTAAGTAGTTTTCCCTCCAAAACTATGTTATTCAAATTTGAAAATTTCAAAATGTATCTCCTAAACATATAATAAGGCTTAAATGTGTCTAAAGGACAAGATTGTGTAGATTCTCAACTAAAATGGATTTTAAGACCTTATTATATGTTATCCAAAGTCACTTATATGATAAATGGAGTGGTTAGTATCTTATTTTATTTAGTAAGTTGTTAACTCCATTTTTGGGAGTTGGTTGTGTAAGGCTAGGAATAGGTATTAAGATTCTAAGTTTGGTTTACACACTTTATGGATGAATATTTCAAATAAAACATATGTATTATCATATATTGAATATGAGATAATGTTATGAAAGTTTTTTAAGACAAATTATAGCTTTTAGTATGTACTTCCCTTTATGACTATGTGACTGAACTAAATAAGACAATGAGGGAGAAGTTGACAGTCAATATCACCATGAGTGTTTTCTTCTCTGTAACTACTCAAGAACTTGGAGGAGGTCAAGACAAGCTCATGAAAATTTATTTGAGCTCTTGAAAGCCAAGGATGAGTGTTTTAGCTCCAATTTTGTGTGGATTGGGCTCTAACTAGGGTTTGGTGGATCTGAGTAATGGTATGGTGAAAATTTCTAAATATTTGAAATTTTGATAGTCTAAGTATCTATACCAACTGCCCAAAGTTTCAAGGTATAACTCAGTTGGTAAGTGAAATCTCTAATCCAAACTTTTTTTTAGGCCTTGCATGCATAGAGAGACTGAGACTGAGTGGTTCAATAGTGATTTAGGGTTAACTACTAACTATATTTTGATTGGGATGGTCTTAAAATGTCATTTTACACTTATCATGTGATTTTTAGGCTTTAAATAATCTTTTTACTTTCCATACCTTCAAAATAGGGTGTTTTAGAGGCCTAATTAGGTCTATCACAGTTACTGTTAGTACCATTCCATAAAAAATAGTCATAGGTGAAACTTAGGTATGATATGTAATCCCTTAATGGGTGTCAGGAACATGTTTGATTTTTGTGTTATCTGGGGTTTGAATTATGAGGAAAAAATAGGGTTAATAGGGCTACAAGCCCCTAGCCTTGCTAAAGAGCATGGTTTGGTCTAGTGACATAGTACATCTTTTCTAATCATTCAAAGGTCTTAAGTTAGCTATAAATAGGTTAGGTAGGGTGTGTATAGTATGTATTAGATGGTGTTTATTTGTATATGAATCTTTCCATATGGTTCCATGTCGAGATTCAAGTGTTAATGTTTATGTATTGTCAAGATAAGATCTTGTCATGAACCTAAATGCCTTGAAGGAGTTCTTAAGATTTTTTGAGTGTGTTATTGGTGTCATTAGATGAATTGAGAGTCACACCAAGAATGATTAGATCTAATTCCTAGGATGGCCTTCTATTCTTACCCTTGTTAAATCATAGGAGACCTATGATTATACCAATTGTTCTTAATAGACCTATGACTCCTTCTCCAGTAAGAAACCCTTTACCTATTAATCATCTAATGGCCCAACCACCCTAGTTAGTTGGATCTACTATTGCCATCTTAGGAGACATGTATGATTTACCTAGGAATCTTGAAAAGTATTTACCATCTTTATCTCTATAAGAGCGAGGATAGCATAAGAACATATTAAGTATTTTAAATCTGATTTAAGGTTGATGAACATTATCAATGAGTATGTTGCATGTAGGTTGTTCCATTTACACTAATGGATGTTGCTTATGATTGGTATCTAAATCTAACAAAAAATTCCATTACTTCTTGGGATGCATGTCAATCAACTTTTCTCACACAATTTGGATAGGTCACCAACCTCAATGTAATATACCATCACTTCATCTACATGAAGATAGATCTCAATGATCCTATCCATGATTTTAATACAAGATTTAAAAACATGTATAACTAGTTAATCCTAAGGTATAATCTATAAGAAGTATTAAAATTAGAAATGTACAAGAATGCACTAGATCCAATTACTGTAGTATTCCTGAGAAGGGAAGCTATTTCCAACACATTGGAATTAACATATGAAGAGGCCATTAACATTGATAGGTAGTTCAATCCTTATGTACCTACTGTACCTAATGCCCACAATGACTTCCCAATGCTAAATCTAGTCCCACATGTAAAATAGAACATCTTGGTATTAAATTAAAATCAGTTGTATGTGTTTCCTCCTTTGATGTAAGTAATGAAATCAAATTATAATTTATTGAACAATAATGTGTATGGAAATAATTACTAATATAATCAACAATTGAACACATCTTCTACTATTTTTCTACAAGGCATTGACTCTAAAAAGGTAGAGCTTGAGGCTATTCAAAAGATGGTCCAAAAACTGAGTAATGAGTTCCTCGGTATGCAAAGGAAGATGGGTAATGTTAATTACCCAAATGGTAATCAAAATCCTTGATTTTAGAGGTATAATAGACCATTCAATAGTCTTGCAAATAATATGGAGTAGCTTGGCTAACTTCTAGAGATCAACATGGTAGAAATGACCCTACCTAATTGGTGCATAATTCATAATACTTCTTAGTATGGTGAGCTCAACTACATTGAATTTTGTGCAATATTTGAAATATTTCAAAGGGAGATGGTAAGATAGGACTAGATGTTTATTCCACCTAAATCCCATCAAGATCCTGACCCTTTAAGCATTACCATGTTTTTCAAGACTCATGAGTTTCTCTTCCCAACTGAAGATGACAACATACCAGAGGATAACATAGATAAATTCCATGCTTTTCAACAATTTTAGAAATGTGGGTACAATATAAGTAATAAGCAACCCTTTATGACTTATACTCCTCTAAAAAACATAATAATTCCACCTAATCCTAATTCTGACAATAATCCACCTCCTCTAAGAGGGAATGATCAGCCTTAGAATAAGGAAGAACCAAATAAAGGGGGATACAACATCTTTGAATATATGAATAAAATCAAAGCAAACATTACTCTGCATGAGTTAGCTTAGATCATTGAGTAGAAGGAGCTTCTATGGAAGTCTATTATTGGGAAGACCCCTGTGGAAAGAGCCAAAGCATTTATGGATAAAGCAAAAGATAATGACACTAATGTCATTTATAAGAGCAAACCAAAAGTTCCACCCTTCTTGCTGACCATCAAAGCATTTTTTAAGAACATTCATAATTATTTAGTTGATTATGGGGATTCAGTAACTATTATGCCTACTTCTATAAGTCAAAATCTTAGTTTGACTCCAAGCCCTTCGAAGAGAATAGTTTTACATCTAGATAAAATAGTGGTACCAATGGTTAGGGAATTGATGGATGTACATATTCAAGTAGCATCTAAACAACAAGTCTAGATGACCATTGAAATCCTCATAGTAGATATACCTGAAGGTTATCTATTGTTGATGATTATGGACTGTAGACACCTAAAACTAGCCATCAATAACCTCCAATCAGGTTTTTGGCTAGTTTCCATCTAGAATGCATAATTTGTCCTAAAAACACTAAAACATGATAAATGATCTGAAACTAACATATTCAATTTCTAATATTGGCTAGGGTATCCATAAATGGAGAAATGTAATTTATGGGACAATTAACTTTAATCAGTCCATTTTGAGTTAAAATGCCAATTTTACACCTACATGCTCTAGATTGATCTTTCCTATCAAATATTTTGTACAAGACTTATGCCTTTGTTATTTGTTGTTGGTAAAATCCTAAATGGGAATACACATCCAATTCATTTGACAATGACTTCCAATTCTATTCTAGTCAAATTTAGGACTAATAATAAGGCATTCTGATCAATTTGAGTGATTTGTGCATAAAGTGCTTAATCATGTTTAAGAGCTAATTAATCCAAATCAAGGCCTAATCAAAAATTTCATGAAAACTTGTTTAATAATTTGTTTTGGAAATGAATATTTAATATCTACATCATCAAGTGACCTAATTTCTTGGGAAGACATCCCTAGGCCATAAATTCCACAAATATCAAGATTCATGCCCTCCATGCCTCATCAATGCCTTCCATGATGCCCTCCATGCCTCTTAATTTCTCCTTCTTCCAATGCCATGATGAGGATAATTAAAAACTTAATTCAAAAAATTGAATTAATCCTCAACCACACATCTCAATCTTGAGATGGATGGTTGAGGTTGATTATGATCAAATCCAAAAATCTATAAATAAGAGGCCTCACAACACCATTTCTAAGCTTAATTTTTGTAGAGTTATAATGTAGGATTTGTTCCAAAAGCTTCAAGTAAATAGTGTTACCATGCCAAGCCAAGCCACAAGACAAAGGTGCCAAGATGAGATGAAGGTAGACACACTCCATTGAATAAGACCTCTTGAAGCACAAGCCGAGCAAGCCACCATTACAAAGGCATTTGTAGCATCCAAGGAAGGTGAAAGGAATTCTTGTGTTTTCATTCCTTGATTTTTAGTTATGACTATCATTTAATTTTGTTAACTAAGCTCTCCCTAGTGTCTAGGCCTAGAGATGTTATTCTATTAGTGTGTTTATTTCACTTTATTTTCATTTTGTAACTAACACCATACTAATCATCCTCTCTTGAGTCAAAATCATATATCACATAATGGCATGCTCGGTGGGACTAGACACATCCTATACCTGAAGGATATCTTTTTGAAACTTTAAAAAATCCATTTGAGCTCTCAAAACTCTTACAAATTGATTCTTTAACTTTATTTTTCCATTTTTGGTTGCCACAATTTTTACATAGTAACTAACTTCGGTAGAAATAACATCGGTTAGTAGAACTGACATTAGTTAGATCTCAGTTTCCCAAAACTAATGCTGTGGTATTTACCAATGTCAGTCAGTATGTTTTTCCAAAAACATAGATCGGAGACCTTCTTTTTCAAAGTTTGTTATTTCAAACTCAAAAAGGCTTCAAAGCTAAAGGACATGATAACAATTTTGTTGTAGGACCAAGCTGTATTTTTTATCAAAACATGTTTAAATCACTTTTACATGCTTAAAATTTGATTAGGAACTTTGTTTTGGTATTTAACAAATAATTTAAGGGTTTTTGGTGAATATTTTTCAAATTTTACAAATAAGACCAAGGGTTCAAATGAAAACCACCAAACATTTCATTTGGGTTTAAAATTGAACACACTTGTCAATTTTTACTTGCAATAGTTGTTTAATTAGATTTTGTTTGGCAAAAAAAGGAATTTTACGTGTATGCTCTTCTGTTTGTCCCCTATAGGGAACCCTTGGAATGAAAAGCACCATTCTTATTGCAAGTATCCTAGTCCAAATCTTAGAAAAAAATTAATCTAAAGCACTCCCCAAAATCTCATCAAAGTTTGGGTGACCTTGAAAATGATCCTAAAGTCTTTCTATTTTCATGCTTTATTTATTTATGCATCTTGTCTTATGAGGGGGAATTCATCACCTTTCACAAGTTATTTATGGAATATTTAACCCAAGGTTTCATGTCCTAACGTTGAATTCATTTGAATCTTTTAGATTTGCACATGAGATGTAGTGGCACTTTGGACATTGCACTACACTGAGTGAACAACAGGATGTAGTGGTTGCAAAAAGGACTAGACCTTTTTGCAAGTCGAATGATATAGACCTAAAATTTGTGCTTTTTTTTGTATTGTTTGGCATGAAATTCATTGTGCAATTGATTCCCCTAGAATGACTGAACCCTTGCTACTTTTAGACAACCCCATTTTTCCATACCCTTGCTAGGATTTGGGCGATTATACTTAGTGTATTTTAGTCATTATTTTCTTGGTATGTTTTGAGACTAAAACTTGTTTGTTTGTGTATAAGCCATGTCAAAACCAATTTGTCTATATGTCACTCTTTTATCTAAAAAAGTACTATGCTAGTTGTTTTTACACCACACTTCCGCCTTGAAATTTTTGCTAAACTTATTTTTATGTGTGTCATTCGAGTTGTAGAGGGTAGTGTTATGTTGCCCAAATCATGTCAAAACATTTTAAATATTTTTTAGTACTTTAAAACATAACATTGACCACATTATTTGAGTATGCTTATGCTATTAGGCTTCTCAATTTATTTCAAGACTTGTTTACCATTGTATCGAAACCATTTGTTTCAAACCATTTTTTGTGTACCATTTAGACCTCTATATTATATTGTCATGTTGTCCGATCTTGTCTAGCCTATTTGGTCTAATCCCAATTTTCAACATTAAGTTTTTGATTAGCCTTATCAAGGTTGGATCTAAACATTGATTGATTTTTGTTTAGGCCTAAATTCATGGGTTTGATACATAGATCTTTCTCTTTTGGGTTGCATAACTTCGTTTAATTGATTACCCAAATTTGAAAACTATTGATGGTTTGTCTGTTTAGTACCTATCTTCACCATTATTTGTACCTTTATTTGGGAGAACACATATTTTTTTCAAATAACCTTTTGTAGTATTCCTTATGCCAATTGATCACGTTTATGTTTAATTTTATGTGCTGGGTTTATGTCAAAGTTATTTCCAAACTCGTTAGATTAAATCAAATCACATCAATCTTTGTTTCAAGTCTAGCTTTTGACTCCATTTGGGTAAAAGTCCTAGCACATGCCTATTTTTTTGAGCTTATATTTTGACTCTATATTTGGATAAAATACCTAGCAACTTAACTTTTCCCTTTCCTAGTTTAGACCTTGTTTGGAACAGTTTGACCTAGACCTTTGACATGTCAGTTTTTATTCAAATGCTTGACCTTTTATGCGTGTGACATTTGATGTTAGATGTTTAAGGTTAGGAAATTTTATGCCAAGTCTTATCACAAATCATTTTAGAGATACAGCTCCACTTTTAAACCACATTAGAGATATAACTCCACCTTTTAACCAAGTTAGACCAAGCTTGAACCATTTATCCTTTAGACATAGTTTTTTAGAGTTTGTAGAACTATAAGTCTTTTTTTTTTTGGAGATTTCATCATTTACATGGATATGTCTCCCTAAACTTATGGTGGAGTGACTTACAATCCAACTTATGATAAAAAGGCCACACAAAACGACTTTTATGGATTTTGTCAAGACCCCAATGATGCTAATATAGTTTGTGAGATAGATTTCTATCTACCTCATATTAATCATTCATGGGAACAAAGCCATGAAATAAATTATGATCCACCTCAAGACCTTGATTGGTATGAAGAGGATTTTGAGGAAGAATTTAAAGACCCATCTATAGATAGTTTTTTTTGGGATACAAATCCATACCCTCTTTATAATAATAAGTACATGGAATATAGTCAAGAACCAATTTATGATGATGTGGTTTATGAGGAAGACTTGGATTATTTTGATTATGTAAGAAATCAAGTTTCATGATGTCCTTTTTTTATCCAATAATCATCTAACACTAACCCTCCTTTGGATTATATGAGACATCAAGCTCTACAATATCCAAGGAATACCATTACCATTCCTAGACCTAGTCCTTTGGCTTGTGTGAGCAACCAAGCTCCATAAAACCCAACCATTTCTATACGAGGACCTTATCCTCTAATTTGTGTGAGAAATCAAGTTCTACAATGCCAAACCATCTCTATACCAAGACCTCATCCTTTGGTTTGTGTGAGAAACTAAGCTCCATAATGCCCCTTCATCATTCTAGGACCTAGTCATTTGGCTTGTGTGGGTAATTAATCCCCACAACGCTCTATCATTACCATCTCAGGACTTTGTTCTTTGGCTCATGAAAGAAATCATGCTCCCCAATGCCCTAAAATTATCCAACCACAATTCATTCCTTATCAAGTACTAATCCCAACCAAACCTCAATTGATCCAATCATTCAAAGACCAATCTATGTTTAAAATTGGTATTTTCCAACTCATTGAAAACCAAGGCTAAGAGAACTAACCAATCTAAGATTTTTTTTGTTGAACCAACCATTTTTGATAAGTCAACCTATGATAAATTTCCTATTAATCCTATACCAATTATTGACGAGTCTCACTTTGATGAGCTAGTATTTATTAAGTCACTTCTTAATGATTATAACTACCTTTGGGCAAATCATTACCTTGACCATGTGCTTATTTTTCAAGAGCTTCCTATTGACAAGATAGTCTTTAAGGAGTTGTCTCTTTACCTTTTTCCCATCCTAGAGGAGTCTCACTTTGACCAACTAGTCTTTATGGAGCCTATCATACCATTACAAGTCTTTATAGAGCTTATCAAATCACATCAGCCTTTGTTTCAAGTCTAGTTTTTAACTCCATTTGGGTAAAATTCCTAGCCCATGCCTATTTTTTTGAACTTAGATTTTGATAGAGAAATTATTATGATGAGGTGTGGGCTAGTAATTAACATGATCAAGTATTTTTTTCATCATTTGTTTATTAGGATGTACATCTCCCCATCAGTAGGAACAATAGAATCAAAAACCACACCTAGGCCAAAAACATGTACCATGTCATTTCCATGGTTACATACACCCAAACATAGATTGGTCTTTGAATGATTGGATGAGTGATTGGGTGATGGGGTGAATGTTTGGGTACCATGTCATTTTCCATTGTTGAAGTACCCAAACATTCACCCCATCACTTGGGGGAAATTCTCATACCATTTTATCCAATCTATTAAAAACCATCATTATCTATAACAAGACCATACCATCTTATCATTCCATTCCTATCTAGACCAAAGCCTATTTTTAGTCATCCTACCTAATCCTATCTTGATCTTGGTTCATTTGGTTCTTCCCACACCTTATGGGAGATATTTATGATCAAGTTTTAATAATCAATCCAATCTATGTTTCAATGATTACTATGAAAGTAGTGTGATAATTGATCTAGCAATATATCTTTCATCCTATCCATGTTTGTTTATGTGAACCTAATTTTAACAGCCTATGGGAAAATCAGTGTTTCACCAGTCTTTATACTAATTGTAACTACCTATAAGAAAATTAGTATCATTGACCTATGCCATTTTATCCTAGTTATAACCACCTATGGGTAAACTAGGGGCAATACTTGTTTATCATGTATTATGGCATCAACTTACCATCGCTATTTTCATTTGAATAGCCATTTACCAGATTTGAGAACTTGTTGGGACCTAGTTGGTTTTTCCATACCTTTTATGTGGGTAGAATTACTATGACTTCAGGTCATTTCAGGACTATGTAGGTAATGCTCAATTTATGTTGAGGTCACCTCAGTCCCCCTTTCTAGATGCTCTCACCATTTTATGAGCAACTTAAGCCAAATACTCTCACCATATTTTTTGAGCAGGTATCTTGTCATTATCTAATGAGTTAAGTGTAGACACCGCAAACGTTTCTGCACCTTGGTTCTCCCCCTTGGTCCTTTCTCCCTCCTAGTCCTCCTTGGTCCCTAACCCACCTAGGTCTTATTAATTAGAAATTAACATCTTTTAATTAATTGAGGCCCCCTTTCCACCCTACCCTTGCCTCTTTGGATCCTCCCTTGAATCCCTCCACCTTCCCCTAGCATTTATTAGCCCAAATCTCACCATTATAGCCCCCCTCATCCATTTTGGCAACCTTGCGACCGTTCTGCCCATGACCCCTCGCTCGGCGGCATGCAAGAATGGGCAGAGGCTATTTTTAGCCTCTGTGCCCATCCTACGACCACCGACGTCGGCGACCCTTCGGCCGACGTCGGTGAAACTGCCGGCGTCGGCAGCCTTCATTATCCCCTCCTGCGCCCGTTGCACCCCCTGGACTCTTGAGCTCGCAAACAACTCCTCTCGGCGCTTTGGCTCTTATTTCTCCTCTGTCTTAACCTCGTGCAGCAGCAACAACAGGTGAAGCAGGCCTTGGATCAGTATCTCCTCCTTGCAGCAAACTCTCCAGTGGCTCCAGCAACATCTCCATCTTCTTCTTTCAGCAGGCTAAAGGTAAGTTAGTTCTGGTTTTATTTTATTTTCTTTAGTTTAATCCTCTGTTTTCTGTTGTCCTCTGTGTCTCTCCCTTTGTCCCTTCCCCTGAGAGGCTGCAAAGCCTTCTCAGGCCCCTTCCTCTGTGTATCCTTCTCTTCTCCTTCCTCTTTGTCCCTTCCTTCCCCTGTATCTCTGCCTGAGACCATCCCCAGACCACAGACTAAGACCCAGACCCGTCCATCAACGTCCAACCCATCCACGGACAGACCACAGACCAAGACTCAGATCAGACCCTGCTCAAACCCGACCACAGACCAAGACCCAGACCCGTCCATCAGTGTCCAACCCGTCCACGGACAGACCATAGACCAAGACTCAGACCAGACCCTGCTCAAGCCCGACTACAGGCCGCAACCCCAACCGACGCCGGTCACTTCCCCAACCGACGTCGGCAGGATAGCTGACGACGGCAGGTCAGATAACCGACGCCGGCAACATTACCGACCTCGGCGACTGTCTTCAGCCTACTCCTTCATTCAGGTAATCATTTTGTTTTCTTCTTTCATTTTTAATCTTTTTATCATTTCTGTATTCTGTCATTCTGTCTTTTATCAGTCACTTATTTTATCAAAACAGTGGGTTGACCTCCCTTAAGGAAGTTTTTACACTTCTGGGAACAAGCCTTTGCTTGGCAACCCACTGCCTATCTGTCTAACATTTTTCTTGTCCTAGTTTCCCTTTTTCTTGCAGGTGTCATTCCTCCATAGCCAAAGAGGAGTGCCCACGAACGTCTGGATTTACGGTGCGCAATCTATAGTCCAGGTACTTCCAAGCCTTGTCCTTCACTTTCTTCTAGTTTCTTTCTTTATAGTCCTAAAAGCAAATTTGAGGTAGAAACATCTCTGGCACGCCCGGTGGGACACTAGGTTCCTCCTGGGTTCCTTCTTCTTTTCATTTAGGTGCATTTAGGCTCCTTCCTTCTTGTCTCTTTCTTCTATTCCAAATGACACTATAAGCAGGTCTAAAATGAACATTTCTTCCTTGCATTCTAGACTAGTCTTAATCTCATACTCTCATCCCTTTCTCCTTCTTGTCTTCATAACAATATCACATTTCGACTTGGGCTTAAAACATATTGCACTTTCATCTCTGCTTGTCCTTGCATTAGTCCACATCTAGTAACTTAGGCGCATATTGAATGAACCGTAGAAACTTTATGTTACACTACCTGATCACATGCACAACACGAACATAAAACATACCTGAGACAAGGCCCGACTGGGAATTCATCCCCCAGCGGATACCTTACCCGTCCCGGTGACCCCACTTGGATTTCATCACCAAGGGGGAAGCCCACTCCGTTCTCTGGCGGAGTCTAAACTCTAGGCGAGGTATATCTTGGCTAAGCGAGACCAGCTAACCACTGGAATCGTGAAGTGAGGGGAGCTTGCTCCTTAGCACCAGGCCACGTACCAGACCCTAACACAGATCTTTGAGCACCTAAAACAACACCTGAAACCATCCTTAGACCGCCTTCTTCTAGGACCCATTTTTCAGCCAATCTCCCCAAACATTCATCTAAGGCATAAGCCACAAGTTTCTAAGGTTAATTTCTAGGATTTATCGCTTAGGCCTGTCTGTCTTCTTCTGTTTTCCTCCTCTCATCTGTTTGTTTGAGTGTGTGAGGACGTTTTCTTCTTTGTTTTTCCAAGAACCTTTTGGCTCTCTGGAAAACACAGTCACCGACATCGGTTCTGCCACCGACGTCAGCTTCCCCTGTCACCGGCATCGGTTCTGATACCAACGTCGGCTTCATCTGTTACCGACATCGGTTATCTGACCGACGTCGGCCTCATTTTCTATCGACATCGGTTTTTTAACCGACGTCGGTCTCTGTCACTGTCCTTTTTTTCCAAAACCAGCAACCTGAAACCTGTCCTTTCTCTGTCAAGACTTCATCCTGGTCTTCTAAAACTGAGCAACGTAGTTCCTGAGACCCGAACCTTCTTTGCCTTGCATGGTTTTCACTCGTAGCCAAGCCAAGGCTCTTGTCAACCATGCCTGCCGTCAACCGCTTCCGTCCACCCCATCCATGACCAAGCCTACAATGGAGTTCAACTCGGAGACCGAAAGAACTCCTGTCCGTCCGACCCCGCCGCAGACTCCCATTGTCCAAGAAGGGGACCAAGACTTCGAGCGATTCTTGGACCTCAATGTCAAGGCTTTGCAACATTATCTCGCGCATAGCCGAACGCGGGACTCCTTGGGCAATTCGATCTACGGAATGCCGACCTCCCTTGTTGCGACTACAACTGTATCAACAACATCCATAGTTCAACCTTCAGACACTCAAGCCATCGTTTTGACCACTGACCAGACTTTGACCAATCCTCCAGGTGTGGCTTCTCCCTCTATCATTGGGCCCACTTCCACCGGGGTTCCGGCCCCTTGTCAACCTCAACCCGCTCAACCTCTATCCACTCCTTTTCAAAACCTTGTCGTCTCTATTCCGCCTACCCTGGCCCCTATCAACACCAGGGTGGCTTCTTATCCCTTGGCCCCCGTTACCACAGTTCAACCTCTCGTGGCAATAACGGGCCCAACTATGTCTTCTAACCAACCACCTTTAACCTTCACTTCTGCCCCTGCGATTAGTCATCCATATATTATACAACCGACTATGTTGCACGCCTCCTCTAACCTCTTCCAAGCGCCCTACAACCTAGGGGGCGCGCAACCCGTCAATCCGTCGGCAGACATCATCAAGATGCTGATGGACAAGATGACCAGTCTTGAGACCTCTGTTTCCGGCTCGTGCAACACTCTTTCATATGAACAGATCTGCAACGAGCCCATCCATCCTTCTGTCCCAATCAGACCATATCCTATCCAGTGGGAGCTTCCGAAGTTTTCTCGTTTTCAAAACAAGGAAGACCCACAACAACATTTGTGGGCATTCAGACACGCCTGCTACCTCATTGGCCATGACGATGCGTTACTCTTACGCACGTTTCCTATGTCTCTCTCGGGTGCTGCACTTGACTGGTACAGCTCCCTTCCTAGTCATTCTCTCTTCTCATTCACGCAATTGGCTCAGCTATTCCTCGATCACTTTTCTATCAACATAACCAAGAAAGTCTCAATCACGGACCTCTATTCTATTCGGCAATTCGAGGATGAGTCCATAGCCGACTTCGTGGCTCGATGGAGAGGCCTTATCAACCAACTCTCCTTTTCCTTGCCCCAGGCCGAGCTTATTGAACTCTTTTCTCAAGCCTGTGCCCGACATATCTCTTCCACTCTGAGGGTTCAAACCTTCCGCACTTTTGATGAGGCCTTCACGATGGCCCGCAAACTTGAGTTGCGTGCCATCGAGGAGAACAAAGTCAAACTGTGGAGTAAGAATCCCAGCTCTAAGACCAATGACTCTTCTTCTGCCAAGCCATCATCATCCAATTCTAAATCCAAGGCTTCGGCTAATGCCGTGGTTGTCAGACCTTCATCTTCTTCGTCCAATCAGCCTGAGCCCTCTACGTCTCAGAGCGCTACTCGGCAATTCCAGCAAAGATACTTGCAGCGACGATATACTCCCCTTGGAGAATCATATGCGTCTGTGCTGGAAAAACTTCTTAAGCAGGGGGTCCTCAATCTCCCTCCAATCCGACCACCTCAATTTGACCCTTCTAAAGCCATCCCTACATGGTATAGGGAGGCCGACTTCTGTCCCTTTCATCGCGTCCAAGGCCACGACATTGACAACTGCCGAACCTTCAAAAACATCATCCAAGACATGATCGACAAGGGGGATCTTATTTTAGATAACCCAAACGCACCCCCTAATCAAGCCATTGACATCTTCAAACAACCTTTCCCCAATCATCTGCCTACTCAGAACAACATCCAGACTTCGACTAATGACTCTCAAGACCATGACATTCACACCATTAGCACTATCTTGCCTCCTATCCTTAACCAACCTCATCCATTAAAGGATGAGGAACCTTCTTCTCCTACTAGTCCTCCATCTACCTCTCTTGCATTGGAGGACGCTTTGACCACATCAACGCCATTAAGCCCATCTCCATCCAAAGACCCTACCTTGCCTACTCCTCAACTACAAGTAGAAGGCACGATCATCCATGCCCTCTGCCCGCTTGAGGAACCGCCCTCTCTTATTTCTTCTCCACCAAGAGAAGAACCAGTCTCTTCACCCATTTCAACCGAGGGAGACCCAGTCACGGTTTCCTCTTGCCCTTTGCGTAAGATTTCTATATCTCGCGCACCTTCGTCCACATCTAAACCCAAACCCATATCTAACCTCGCCTCGCACAACGGTGGCCCTCGACCCAAACACACAAAGACTATTAGACCTCATCGGAGGACTCCTCCCCCACCTTCATCATTACCTTCAATCTTGGGCCCGCATCCGTCCACTTTAATAGGAGTGCTTCCCACTCCCATCCTTTACCGAGGCACATTGCCTCCTTTACTCCCTCATCCTATCAGACATACATCTCATCCAAACCTTCGACCTATGCCTCTTTCACCTCCCAAACCAATGTCACCAACCCTAACTGCAATAAGACATCCAGACCCGTTAGCAGGTTCATATGCCTTGTTCTTACGGTACTTGTTGCAGTCCTCTCGCCTCGACCTCCCGCCTCTTAGACAATATCAATCTCTCGGACCTAAACCACCATGGTTCGACCACACTTGCATTTGTGCGTATCATCGCACGCCTGGGCACGACACGGAGCATTGTCATGCCCTCAAGGTCGCCATTCACCAATGTTTGGCGAATGACACCTCCCTTCTTGACCACATCATCAATAAACCTTCAACACCACCTCACCCATCAACTCTCGGATTAAGGCCCTCTTGGTTTGACAACTCTACATTCTGCCATTATCATCACACTCCGGGCATGACACCGAGCGTTGTTGCGCTCTTAAAGCTGTCATTCATCACCACCGGAGAAAGGATTCCTTGCCCATCAAGGATCCTCTCGACCACCTCTTCAACAAAACATCAACCCCGACTCATGCCTCTCCAACCTCATCGCCTAAATCGGGATCTCCACGCCAGACTGTGGTCCCTTTGCCACCTTTGACCCCCTTATTCGACATTAACACCGTCCATCTGACCACTAAACCTCAACCGACCTTAACCAATCCTTCAAACATTCTCCCTACCCGCTGGGGGAATTCATCCTTCTTCCAAACCTCGACCAACTCTTCAACCCAGTCTCTACCACATATCAATCACTCATCTCGACCAAGTGTCCATCGACCTAACCCCCGACCAATCATTCGACCAGTCTCAACCAAGCTTCGACCACATATCAATCAACCAGACCTCTCAACCAAACATTCAACCTTCTTCAACCAGCCAACGACAATGTCAACCAACTTCACATCCATCAATCAACACTTGACCAATCTGGAAAGAGGCAAATGGGGCAGGTTTGCTCCTAATTGACTCGGACCTCAAACAAGCATGGCCCAGGGTCTTATTAGACCTTAAACCCCTTTCTGTGTTGCATCTTCGACCATTCTTCTGCTAGTCGAGTACTCGTCTACTTGGCACGTAACTTGAGCTCGTCCCTTGAGCAATCCTCGTCCTCTTAATCCTCATTCCTTTCAACCCTATTCCCCTTTAACAAGTCCTTTACAACCCTTTTAGGATGCAGTGATGCTTTGTCCTAATAAAAGGGGTGTCCTTGAGCTTTTACAGTCTTGTCCGTGACTCTCATTTCTATCAATATATCCAAGTCGCGATGTCAAAACATATCCATGGTCTCTAAATCAAGTCAAATCAAAAAGACAGACTGATCCCTCGAAGGACAGCTGTACTATCATTGCTGTATTACTAGACTGATCCCTTGAAGGACAGCTAGGCCAACTTATCAAACATTATCAAGCAAAAATATAGACCACTCCCTCGAAGGATGGCTATGACTACTCTGGCAATAAACAGCAACTATTTTAGAAGCTTCCCGAATCTATCAGCTTCACAACATGACCATTACATCAAATGACATCTCTATGCAGGCTTCCCGCATCGATCAGTCTGCGCAAAAAAAAAAAAAAAAAAAAAAAAAAAAACGAGTCACGGATATTGGCTTGTAGTTGTCTCAGGGTCTCCTATAAAAAGGGGCAAGGTTATTCCTGCTCTTACACTGGGTTACCCTATCCTCCTCCTATCACCGACTCAAGGGACTTCGAGCTCACTTTAATGTCAAAGTGATTCGATTACCGTTCTAACTCAACACTGGTCAACGACGTAATGCATGAATGGGGCTTTGGTTCTAATCACCCCTATCTGTGCTCCCTTTCTGGTCCTTGTCAATGAAAGAGCGATTTGCCTTTCACCTTTTCTTTGCACTTTGGTCACACTTTGGCCACGTCTCTTGTCGACTCATCCTTAAACCAAGCCAACTTCAACACTTTTTCACTCCATCATCGACATTTTCAACATGACATCAGGCATCATCCTTGTCCATTTCGCATAGTTCCCATGGACACCAATACACATGGAAACTATCGACCAGACCCAATTTATGTTAAGCATAAACCAATACTTGCTGAAGCATAAATAGACCCTTTATTCATTTTTAGCATACATCCATCGCGACTATGGAAACTTGCTAGGGATGAAAGACTCTCGACCACTTCTATAGAATACACCATCTGTAGCATCCTTTTATCCTCATCTTAGCCTCGTCATTTCGACACATGACCAATCTCATCATTGACCATTTTGACCCTCTTTGTCCGAACTACATTGGTCTGAGGCCCTAGGACAAGGGCTATGTAGGCAGCACTCAGATACCACATCTTCTGAGGTTAGCTCGACCACCCCCGTTTGTTCATCTCTATGATGGACAAACCTTCTCTTCTTTGACTCTTATCATGCCCAACTTCGTCACCTTTGACCAAGACCCTTTGACCAAGACCTTTGTCCACGACCACTCATTCGACTTTGACCAAGACCAATCAATCCCTCTGACCCTCCCTCCCTTTTAGGGAGAACTACATCGGCCTGAGGCCCTATCATCAGGGCTATGTAGGCAGCACTCAGTTGACATGGGGTCTTCTGGGGTTAGCTCGGCCGCATCCTTTCGTCCATCCATCCTCTTGACCAATGACCATTGGCGACCATGCCTATCTCCTTCTTCTTTGACCTTCTTCCAAGCCAATGTTGCCTTGGTTGTTTTTTGCGTGTATGCTATTCCACGGCTGGTTAGCAGAATTGTTCGCAGACTATTTTTGACCCTTCACAAGTGTAGGATCACGAGCCAGTTGATCCCTACTACTTGTGGCCTTTTTCGTGTTTCTGGGAGCACTTCCTGAGCCCTGGATACCTGGGACACGATGACCATTTGGAGCTTCAGCTTAGATTGAGTGACCCGATCAGCAGACGACTAAATGCTGGGGCCCGGTTACTTCAATTTTGGCACTCCTTGACCCTTGACCATGCGACAATTTGACCTGACCCTCTCGTGAAGTGGACTACGCGCAATCATGACTATGGCAGCGTTTTCACTCACTCTTTTCTATCCATTTCTTTGTCAAATCGACACTCGATCTTCGGTTCCCTTCTCTCGACTATCGCTTTGAGGGGGGAACACCTCATCCTTTTTCTGGGGCAACCAACTCCTGTTTTTGTCTTGCAGTTCGTCTAGAACAACCAACAAGACAAAAAGGGGCAAATGTAGACACCGCAAACGTGTCTGCACCTTGGTTCTCCCCCTTGGTCCTTTCTCCCTCCTAGTCCTCCTTGGTCCCTAACCCACCTAGGTCTTATTAATTAGAAATTAACATCTTTTAATTAATTGAGGCCCCCTTTCCACCCTACCCTTGCCTCCTTGGATCCTCCCTTGAATCCCTCCACCTTCCCCTAGCATTTATTAGCCCAAATCTCACCATTATAGCCCCCCTCGTCCATTTTGGCAACCTTGCGACCATTCTGCCCATGACCCCTCGCTCGGCGGCGTGCAAGAATGGGCAGAGGCTATTTTTAGCCTCTGTGCCCATCCTGTGACCGCCGACGTCGGCGACCCTTCGGCCGACGTCGGCGAAACTGCCGGCGTCGGTAGCCTTCATTATCCCCTCCTGCGCCCGTTGCACCCCCTGGACTCTTGAGCTCGCAAACAACTCCTCTCGGCGCTTTGGCTCTTATTTCTCCTCTGTCTTAACCTCGTGCAGCAGCAGCAACAGGTGAAGCAGGCCTTGGATCAGTATCTCCTCCTTGCAGCAAACTCTCCAGTGGCTCCAGCAACATCTCCATCTTCTTCTTTCAGCAGGCTAAAGGTAAGTTAGTTCTGGTTTTATTTTATTTTCTTTAGTTTAATCCTCTGTTTTCTGTTGTCCTCTGTGTCTCTCCCTTTGTCCCTTCCCCTGAGAGGCTGCAAAGCCTTCTCAGGCCCCTTCCTCTGTGTATCCTTCTCTTCTCCTTCCTCTTTGTCCCTTCCTTCCCCTGTATCTCTGCCTGAGACCATCCCCAGACCACAGACTAAGACCCAGACCCATCCATCAACGTCCAACCCATCCACGGACAGACCACAGACCAAGACTCAGATCAGACCCTGCTCAAACCCGACCACAGACCAAGACCCAGACCCGTCCATCAGTGTCCAACCCGTCCACGGACAGACCACAGACCAAGACTCAGACCAGACCCTGCTCAAGCCCGACTACAGGCCGCAACCCCAACCGACGCCGGTCACTTTCCCAACCGACGTCGGCAGGATAGCCGATGACGGCAGGTCAGATAACCGACGCCGGCAACATTATCGACCTCGGCGACTGTCTTCAGCCTACTCCTTCATTCAGGTAATCATTTTGTTTTCTTCTTTCATTTTTAATCTTTTTATCATTTCTGTATTCTGTCATTCTGTCTTTTATCAGTCACTTATTTTATCAAAACAGTGGGTTGACCTCCCTTAAGGAAGTTTTTACACTTCTGGGAACAAGCCTTTGCTTGGCAACCCACTGCCTATCTGTCTAACGTTTTTCTTGTCCTAGTTTCCCTTTTTCTTGCAGGTGTCATTCCTCCACAGCCAAAGAGGAGTGCCCACGAACGTCTGGATTTACGGTGCGCAATCTATAGTCCAGGTACTTCCAAGCCTTGTCCTTCACTTTCTTCTAGTTTCTTTCTTTATAGTCCTAAAAGCAAATTTGAGGTAGAAACATTAAGATACATCAAAATTCTAAAAAAATTAATAACATTTCAAAAACCCAAAAACATTTGTCCTATCTAAGCCTAGTCAGTTATCCTTGATTTGCCTTACTGGGGCATTGTCATTATTAGGATGCTTTCTTTTGCTTTTGTTTTTAGGATTTCTATTTGTTTGTTTGTTTCAAGTTGTTTTTTATTTATTATTTATTTATTTGTTTATTTTTTTGATTGCCTACTTTTTTACTTTTAGCACTATTGCCTTGACTTAGTCTAAATGTGTTCATTAGGTGATTCTTTACACACATTATTCTTGAGTCTATCCATATTCATTTTTTAACATTTTCATCATGGTTTTTATCATTGATGCATTATTTTTCAAGTGTTTATTAGATCGAGAGTCAGTCCTTATGCATATTTTTGGTCAATTCTTCATGGTGTTCTACCATGAATCCTACCATCACATGCTACAACAAAAATTAGCTTCACAAAGGTCTACAATCAATAGAGCTGTAAAATTTTCTCCTTGGTGCCTTGAAAAATCCTTCCATCTCACCCTTGATCAAATCAACCCAATGACCATTCTAATTATATCATTCCTAATTAGGATGTGTATCTCCTCTTTGACAAGTAAAAATAAATCATTGTATTGATCTATCTCATTCCTCTATTCATCTCTTTCATCACTTTGCACCCACTCATATTTAATCTATATTCTAGTTATATCCTTGAGTTACGCTTGCTAATCAACCCTAAATGGGGCACCATTAGTCTTAACCAATCTAGGTTTTTTTAATGATTATAACCACCTATGGGCAAATTATTATTTTGACTTTTATTCCTAATTATAAACACCTTTGGGAAAATCATTATCTTTTTTAAATCAATGCATACAAGTATTTTTTCATTTGGATTAATATTAACCATCAGTTAATTCCACCTTTCTTCTTGTTTATTTTTGAGGGACTATCCATCAATAAATGTGATGGCCACTCCCTCAAAGGGACATCATCATAGGATTCCCAAAGACCTTTTAGAGATTTGTTCTTCAACCATCATCTTCTTTTTGGCATACAGGCCATTTCTCATTATTTGAGAAGACATTTATGTGCTTATGGCTTAAAATGCCTTCCCAAATAGGGGAAAACTATAGACACCTATGGCCATCGATAACCTCCAATTAGGATTTTGGCTAGTTTCCATCTAAAATGCACAATTTGGCCTAAAAACACTAAAACATGATAAATGATGTGAAACTAACATATTAAAGTGCTAATTTTGGCTAGGGTATCCCTAAATATGGAATGTAATTTATGGGCCAGCTAACTTTGATCAGTCCATTTTGAATCAAAATGCCAATTTTACACATGCATGCTCTAGACTGCTCTTTCCTATCAAATATTTTATACAAGACTTATGTCTTTGTTATTTATTATTGGAAAAATCCTAAATGAGAATGCACATCTAATGAATCTGATAGTGACTTCCAATTCCAATCTAGTCAAATTTAGTACCAATAACAAGGCATTCTGATCAATTTGAGTAATTTGTGCATAAAGTGCTTAATCATGTTTAAGAGATAATTAACCCAAATCAAGGCCTAATAAAAAATTCCATGCAAACTTGTTGAATAATTTGTTTTGGAAATGAATATTGAATATCTACATCATCAAGTCACCTCATTTCTTGGGAAGACATCCCTAGGCCATAAATGCCATAAATATCAAGATTCATGCCCTCCATGCCTCATAAATGCCTTCCATGATGCCCTCAATGCCTCTTAATTTGCCTTTATTCCAATGCCATGATGAGGATAATTAAAAAATTAATTACAAAAATTGAATTAATCCTTAACCACACATCTCAATCTTGAGATGGATGGTTGAGGTTGATTCTGATCAAATCCAAAAATCTATAAATAGGAGGCCTCACAACATCATTTCTAAGCTTAATTTGTGCAAAGTTATAATGTAGGTTTGGTTTTAAAATCTTTAAAAAACTAGTGTTACCATGCCAAATTAATTCCAATCCAAGCCAAAGGTGCCAACAGGAGATGAAGGTAGACACACTCCATTGAATAAGACCTCTTGAAGCACAAGCCGAGCAAGCCACCATTATAAAGGCATTTGTAGCATCCAAGGAAGGTGAAAGGAATTCTTGTGTTTTCATTCCTTGATTTTTAGTTATGACTATCATTTAATTTTGTTAGCTAAGCTCTCCCTAGTGTCTAGGCCTAGAGATGTTCTGTTATTAGTGTGTTTATTTAACTTTGTTTTCCTTTTAGAACTAATACCATACTAATCATCCTCTCTTGAGTCAAATTCCTAGATCACAGGGACTGGTCCAAAATTCTTAATGGATATATATCTATATACTTCTTTCATATTTGGCTACCATGAAGAGGCATTGAAAATCAAATCAAGATCGACAGAGAGCCAAGGATGAAATATCCCATTATAGAATACAACATCAAGAATAAGAGGTGAAATATGAATATCATAGCCTTGGTCTTTAAACTTTCACTATATAGAATAAAGAATAAGAATGATAGTTTGATGGTTCCAACAAACTATGGACTTTACATTTTGATAGTGTTAGATCCAAATATGGATCAGTTGTAGGAGTTGAATTGATTGATCCATAAAGAAAGAAACTCTTGGAAGCATATACGTTACAACTCCCTTGCACCAACAATAGGGTTGAGTATGGAGCTATAATTCTAGGATTATAGTTTGCATTAAAGAATAATGTGAAGCAAGTGTTAGTATCTGGTGATTCATAGCTAGTGATCAACCAGGTTAAAAATGAATATCAATGCAAGTTATCTTATTTAAAAAAGTAAAAACATAGAGCAGAGGCCCTAATTGAGTTTTTTGAAGCTTTCAACATAAAGGCAATTCCCAGAGAGAAAAATGAAGTTATGGATTCACTATCCATTGTTACAGCTAATTTAGAGCCTCTCTAAGAATCTAAGGTAAAAAGATTTTCTATTGAACTAGTGCCTTGTCCTTTTATGCTTTATAGTGTGGAAAATTTTCAAGTCTTTGATAATGACTAGTAGATTATTTAGTTTCTAACTAATTTAAGGGAGTTTGAGTCCCAAATCATATATTATAATGAAGTTAATCATATTTATCAAGAGGAATCAGACAAGGAAGGTATTCTCCAACTTAAAGAAAATTATACTTCAGTTGGGTTGGTCTCTTTAGAAAGACCATTTGACATAGACCCCCAAAGTTAGAAACTTAGGTAGCCCAAGGTCAATGACTTTGAATTCAAAAAGAAAAATCTAGGAAATGACCATAACCCATGATACATCAACATTAGTCTCAGCTACACCCTAGAAAAAATATGAGTGAAGGATTTAATCACTTGATATAGAGATGTCATTGCTTGGACTTATGAAGATTTGAAGGTTTATGACCCTCAGGTCATTACTTATATGATTCCTCTAAAACCAAATTATAAGCCATTCAAATAAAGGTAGAGACTAATCAATCCTATTCTAGAGCCTCTCATTTACAAGGAAGTGGAGAAATTACTAAGTGTAAGAATAGTCTTCCCAATCAAACATTCTATCTGGGTGGCCAATTTGGTCCTATTTAGAAAGAAGAAAGGTAAGATTAGATTATGTGTGGATTTTAGGAACTTGAACAAGGCTTCTAAAAAAGACAAATATCCCTTACCTTCTTTTGATGAAGTGATTTAGATATTAAGTAGTTATAAAATGATGTCCTTCTAGGATGGATTTTCAATCTATAATCAAGTGCTAGTATAATCTGAGGATATGATGAAGACTATATTTACTATGAAGTGGGGAACTTATACATATAAGAGGATGTTGTTTGGCCTGATAAACATAGGAGATGAATTTCAAATAGGTATGTATCATGCATTCAAGGGATTAATAGATAAATGCATAATCATATATATGGATAATCTTACTATGTTTTCAAAGAATAAGAATAACCACATAGAACATCTTCAGTCAATCTTTAAGAGATGTAAAAATTTTGGTATCTCACTAAACCTAAAAAATGGTATATTTGGAGTGACTGAAGGAAAGATATTAGGACATGTCATCACCAAGGAAGGAATCACCATTGACCTAGATAAAATTTAAGGGATTTCAAATATTATGTCATCAAATAGTAAAAAAGATCTCAAATCATTCTTTGGGAAGATTAAATTCCTAAGGAAGATTATCTCAGGATTTGTAGAGATTATTAGACCTATAAATACAATGCTCAAGTAAGATACTAAAATAAAATGGATATTTGAAGTTAGAAAGTCTTTCCAAGAGATTAAAGATGCAATATCTCAGGACCTAGTACTAATTGGTCCATATTTCATGAAAAAATTATACTTGTACTCATTCATTTCAGAACATAAAATTGTTATTGTTATAACACAAAAGAAATATGAGACTAAGCATCCAATTACTTTTATGAGAAAAAATTTAAAATATGCAAAACTTAGGTACTTCATGATTGATAAATAAATCTTTACTCTTTTTAAAGTGGTGAATAAATTTTAACACTATATTTTGAGGAATAAGACCATTGCCATTGTGCCTGATCCTATTGTCAAGCTCACCTTATCACAAAAAAAATTAAGAGAATGTTGAGGTAAGTGGATGGTAAAGCTAAAATATCTTAACATAGAAATAAAGCCTACAAAGATCATTCAGGTTCAAGGCATCATTCAACTCATGACTGAACCTGATCCACGTATCACTATTGAAGAGGTATGTGAAGCTTAGTTATTTAAAGGAGAATGGTACATTGATATGATACAATATTTTCTTATAGGTACTTGTTCCCTAGAACTTAATAGAGAATAAATAAGAACTCTAGGGCTCAAATCTACTCACTATATGATCAAAAAAGGAGTTATTTATAGAATAAACTATGAAGGCATTTATCTCAAGCATGTGTCTATAGGGGAAGCTAAAGAGATCTGAGAGAATTTGAATTATAAAATAGGTATTGGTTATCCTTTTGGAAATACCATAGCTCACATGATCTTAAGAATGGGCTATTATTGGCCAATGGTTTTCAAGGATGCTCACACTCATGTGAGAACATGACATGAATTCCAAGATCTAGCTAAGAGAGAAGTACATGTAGCAATGCCCTTACAACCTATCATTAAAGGAAGGCTATTTTCCTAATGGGGTTTAGACTTGATTGGTGTCATCTACCCGAATTCCTTAGTATGTCATAAATTTTTACTAACTGCTATAGACTACTGCACTAGATGGACTAAATCCATATCCATAAATAATTGTAGAACACAAGATGTGATTTAATTTTTGGAGGAACACATCATCACTAGATTTGGTACCCAAATTTATTTGGTTTATGACAATGAACCATTATTGATATCAGTATAATTCACTGAGTGGGCACATGCTAATCAGATCACTATCAGGTCATCCTCTAACCATTACCCCCAAGGAAATAGATTAGAAAAATCAATGAATAAGAACTTGGTAGATGCAATTAAGAAATAAATTAGGGATAAGCCTAGAGACTAGCACAATCTATTAAAGTATGTTCTTTGGGTAGACTAAACTAGATATAAGAGATCCCTCAAAGCTTTACCCTACTTATTGGTGTGGATGCAGGCCAATATTCATAATCATATTGAAGTTACCAACTTATCAATTTATGAAGGACTACATATAACCAAATGATCAAATAGAGTCTTGATTGTTTGACAAAATTTAAATGGAAGGTTCAAGGAATGAAGCCTTACAGAAATTCAACAAACACCAAGATGTATTCAAGAAATGGTTTGATAAGAGATCCAAGGTCAAATCATTTAGGATCTTACATATAGTGCTTCTTTAGGATAAATCTAATGAAAATGAAGGACAACATGATAAAATTTACCCACTATGGATTGGACCATATCAAATTTCAGAGATCCTAGGTAAAAATGCATTCAATCTAAAGGATTTTCAAGGCAATAAACTCACATATCCAGTCAATGAATAGTTTCTGAAGCATTACTTAATGGTTGTGCCATCTAAAGGCACCACTAACTAATTAAAGGATATGGTATAAGTAGGATTAGAATATATTTCCTACTTTCATAGAGTATTTTTACTACTTTTATAGAGTAAATTTCCTATTTTCTTAGGATAAATTTACTACTTTCTTATATTAGAGTTCAATGCTTTCTAGATTAGTTGTTTTGTTACTTCCTGTGATAGTCTGAATTATGTTTGCTTTGATATAACCAAGCTAAAATCCAAACCAAATGAGCTTATGTTTAAATAAACCTATAAAAAAGGGGAATATTGAAAAAGAGTTACAACATGGGACCTATTCACAAATTGATATATTTTCATGTTTTGAGTATTCAGGATGAAGGTAGGTGATCATGAGCCATTCTATATTGTGTCACAATTAAATGCTTTTACCAGGTATATATAAGTTGCTCTTAAGTAATTCATATGTATTTAGAAAGATTTCTTATTCATTGGATCAAGCATACTTATTATATTAAATACTTGTTATAAGTGATAATTCTTGGTACAGATGTAGCTGGCAGGGATGTTCTAGTAATGATTTATTTTATATCCATACCAACTCACTGGGGTTCCAACTCTCCTCTTTCCATAAAAAAGAAGAAGAATAAAATAACCAATGAGTTCAAAAGAGAATTTAAGCCAAAATAATATCTAAGGAAAATCAAAAGGCTCACATGATGAAATAAGGTCAATGTACCATACATTATGATTAATAAATGAAAGGAGAGGGAAGAGAGGGAACCCAAGGTATCTTTGTCAAGGATATGGATGCCTAGTTAGTATCAGAGCAATGAATGAGCTTCCCTTATTTTAAATAATCTTTAATATAAATTAGAATGAAATCTATAGTTATATTAAACCTTTGAAAAACTCATCATAGTAAGGGTTAAATGAACCTCATGTTCAACACACATAGATCCAAGGATAAGAAGGCAAATGTGTTGTGTAAATCTAATTAGGAGTCCCTTTCATATTTATACTTTTATTATTTTTTTGTGACATGGTTTACGTTTCATTTGAGGTTACCAACCAAATTCCTAGGTTCTTGAATACTCAGGAGTATTCCACTTATAAATCATCATTTGTTCTACCCAACATCCCACTTTTCTTCAAAAAGAAATGGGGACCCACTTTTTTTAGATTATGGCCTTATTTGTAAGATTTTCTTCTATATACTAGGGTAAATTATTGAGTAAATATTCTCATTAGTATTTATACTTAGAAAAATTTAGCATATAATAGCATGATATTTTGCATCTTTTATGAGCTAACTCTATTAATGCATTTTCAAGAGTTTTTTATTTATGTAAGTTTTTTGGGACTTTGTTTATTTAGAGAAAATCATTCAAAAACTTATTCATTGGGAATTTTGTCTAATAGGTTTAGATTTTTGGGTTTTTATTTTGGGTATTTGTTCAAAAATTTCTTTGGCACTTGTGATTTTCTACACTTTTTTTATTAGGGACTTTTTTTGGGTCTTCAAAACTTTTGTTCTAATAGTAAGTTTTTAGAATTTTTCTCACAAACTTTTTGTCACAGACTTTTTATTTTGGGATTTTTTTTTTGATATTTTTATCATGGACATTTTTTATGATAGATCCTAAGGGATTTATACATATGCTTCAGACTTTTTGTTTCAGACATTTTGTCATATGAGAAGTAGGTCTTTGGGATTTTATTGCAGTTCTTTTGTAAAGGCCAGTCCCAACATAAAACATGAATACATGACTATCAATAAATATAAAAGTACCTAATATACTTAGTTGAATAAAACAAAAATACTTGATATTAGTTTGATAAAATCACCCGTCAACTAGAACTAACAAAATTTAAACTATGTAAATATAGAAAAATAGGTGAACATTGAAAATTTATATCAAAAAAACTAGTAATCAATGGTAAAATTATATTTACATAATGTGCAACCATTTGAGACTTCATATCTCACAAATAAACTTGTGCTCAAAGTCTAATACTATCCTATATGACCAGAAGTCTTGGCTACTTCCTGTGAGAATACTGCATGAGGAACCAGTGACTAGTGAGAGAAAGATTTGTTCATAGAACATGGAGAGTGTGTAAATGAGACTATAAGAAATATAAATACATGTAAAGAGTAATGGAATATTCATCCAGTCCATTTATGGGAGTATTTTTACCATCTCCTTACTCAATTAAGGATTAGATAGAGTTTATGGATATAGTTTTCAATGTCACCATATTCAACAATAGGTACATGAATTATTCAAAGGTATGGGACATTGTTGATTATGTGGACATATTCTCATTGGATGGAAAAATATCCCCCATTAAATGAATATTTATCAAGAATCTATTGGCCCTAAAAAAACAAGGATTACATTTCATTACCGCCAAGCCTGAGGTGATGCCATGCATCAAATTCTTTCATGACTTGTTATTCATAGGCAAGGCTTATTTAAGATGTTTTCCTACATCATATTGTCAATACTGAAGTTATGGCTTACATTGTGGGAGATGATTTCTAGAGATACTTGTCTTTTCCCACACTTGATGCTTACTTCAACAAGCACATGCTATTACATTGGAATCAAGAGAACACAATGGAGCAGGTGTTATCCTCATGGATACTTCCCAATGAGACCATCACATTCAAAGGGAAGAATTTAAAGGGTCATACTCTCATCAAAAAATTTATGATGGGACTGCAGATAGGTATGGCACTCTTGAATAGGCTTTATTTCATGCCCAACATTCACTTTCTCCATTTGGACTAGGTGCCATTGTTACACATGATGTTAGCATGCTACATTTACATTGGGGGAGATAGTTAGTTTTCATTTAAGGGAGCAAGTCATCTCCAAGGATAAGTGGCCCATTCCTATAGGCTATTTTTGAATGATATATTATTTTTTGGATGTTGTTATCGGGATGATTTACAAAGTCTTTGGTGAGCTATGGAAACCATCCACCAGCTGTATTAAAGACAAAATTTATGACCATTTTCAATTCATGCACATCTATGCTTATATGAAGAATATGGTGAAGATTATTGAGGATGTTTATCTTTAAGTATGGAAAGCTATCCATGGTTTTTCAATACAAAGTATCAGATCTAGTATTGTGAAGATACTTTCCATAAGAGGTGATTACTTCTTATACCCAAATTTTACTATCATTATGATCTGGGGAAATAAGGTTCATCCCTTATGCCTTGTAAGGTATGTTTCTGACACATTGGCCAAGTAAGAAATTAATTTTCAATTATGGTGGAGCATAAAAGAAGACCTATCTAGGGTGAATAAATTCTCATACTTTGGCCATCACATAGTTATTGGCTAAATAGTTTATACAATGAGAAATCACTTTGGAGAAGTTGGCAGCAAGAGGAAAAGTTATCACTTCCACATAGGGATCTAATATCCCTTACACCATGACAATTATACCTATGACTTTTTGTTTATGAATGTAAAAAATGATGAGGAATTTGTGAAAAGAGACAAAGTTTTTGGGATGAAGGAGGATCAATTGACAATGATCCAACAAGAACTTTCAATCTCTATAAGAGAACTTTACAACATAAAGTCAAGTATATGTTGGATGGATCCATTTAGATTTATGGAAGGAAGGTTCAAAGGACTAAGGAGGCTCCTCATCAAAAGGACTCCCTCTAAAGTTAAAGTCTATGAAGAAGGAATCTTTGGTAATTGTACCTAACCCCAAGGGTTTACAGGTAGGAGACCCCATCAATTTGGACTATGATGAAGAAGAACAAGCACAATAAGATCCAACTACTAGCATAGTATGAATTCCTAAAGCTATTCCTCAGGCCCAATATTCTACATCTACAAGGGTAGCAACATATGAAGTAGCTACTTTAGGATATCAAGGCTCTTTCACATAGCCAAATACTACCATTGTCTATATAAGGAAGCCTAATATTCTTTGAAGTAGTCCCATAGTTGAAAAACCTCATGGCTTGCTTTCAATGCCCAAAAAATCATAGGTGCCAGAAGGAGAGGAAGTTGACTTAAAATAAGAAAAAGAAGAGTCTAATGAGGAAACAAATCTAGAGAAATCTAAAGCCTTGAGCCTTGAAGTAGATAGAGAAAAATCACCAACTATATAAGATTACCCAAGTACCTAGTTTGTTGAGACTACTCCTTTATCTTTTATTTCTATTCCTATGTTTGGTATTGTTTCTTTTCTTATATGTTGAGAACCCACAAGGTAGAAGTTCTCATTTATACCGTTGATCTATTTATTTCCACTTCTTTCATACAATTCCCCTTAAAAGCCCCAAAGGTTGAAAACGGTGTTTCTTCTATTATTGATTCTACCACTTCCATTAATCCACTTTTCACCTCCATTTCTTTCACTTCCATCATGGCTACCTTCAACATTCCTTCTAACACTGCCACCCTTAGATCACTAAAAAATAAAAAGGCATCTAGGAAGATGGAGATAGCCATGGCTACCCCACAAATCCATGCTCAATCCACTTAAATCACCCTTACCATTCCATCCACCACTCCATCTAAAGAAACCATTGTCACAAGTGTAGGTAAAGGTAAGAGGGCCAAGCCACAAGTAGTCATAGTCCATCCATTCCCTTAGTTTGGAGGAGTGGATTGGTCTAAAATTATTAGGCCCTCCTTTCTTGACACCCTTATCAAGGAATTCAGTAAAAAATAAACAATTGAAAAGGCTAAAGAAAAGGTTGTAGTGACAACTTCCAAAGAGATATATGTCAATCAATTAAACATTCCTCCTTGGGCCATTGATTTAAGAACTAAGACCTCATATATGCCCATTTTAAAAATCATTGAGCTCCCTTATATCACCACCTTATTTGACAAACTATCTAGGAGCATTTAAAGGGTGAAGAAGAAGAAGATATAGGATGACAAAGGTAGGGAATTAATTCTTGAGGAGAGACAAGAGGTCTTCTCCCTTACTAAGAGGTAGAATAGGAAGCTAGGGCAATCCCCCTATGTTGAAAGCTTTAAAGATCTAGATAAAACACATAAGGATGATATGGTGGATATCCATGAAGGTACAAAAATGACCAATCAAGAACTAGAGGTTGAGGTATAATAATTGAAGGAACAATCCAAAATAATCCACATATTATCAAGAATTGAGGATGAGGTTCAAGATGTAGCCTCCAAGTGTTATAATTAACTGTAATCTCTAGAATTCATGCAGGCTAAATTAACCCCACATGTCAATAAAACTAATGAATTATTTAATTTTTGAAGAGCAATGCAATAAATTAAATATGCTCATTGTATACATAGGTAATAAGGTTTATATCTATTTATACCTCATGACATCTTTAGAGGCATCTAATGCCCTCAACTTGGTAGTCATAAGAATAGAGGAAGCAAGGGAATGGATGATAGTAGTTAGGGATTTACTTTTTAAATATCAAGAGCATGAGACCTAGGTTCTTCAAATTTTAAATGATATAAAGTTATCCAAGGTGAAGGACACTATAGGGAAATTGATCAAAAATATTAATTTTAATCAACTCAAACAAGAGGCCATTGATAAATTTGAGCAAAGTCTACATGGACTTCCATTGGAAGATATAGAGGCTAAATTGAGATTCACTAGGAATAAATTACTGAAGTGGAAATATTCAAGAAAAAATTTCAAGCAATCAAGTCAAAACATGCAAATCTCCTTGGTCAAGTCAATATGATACATAGATTGCCTCTACTCAACTTAGAAATCATTCAGTAGAAACATGATGCTTCTCAAAAGTGTTACCTAAATATTGAAGAAAAGAAGAAGCAATCTCAAAATACTACTTCTAGTGCCACATCGACATCAGTAGTCTCCATGTCAACTACCTTGGCCACTACACCAAGGTCCATGCAGCTATATAGACAATGTAGCCTTGAAAGGATAAGATTTCGTGCATATATATATATATATATATATATATATATATATATATATATATATATATATATATATATATTCTTATAGTTTGATCTATAATTGTTAAGTTTCCTATTTTATGTATATACATGCACACATTGTGTGGTTTTTTGTAGAGGATAACTTAGACTAATTGAAAACTATAAGTAAATTCTATACATATTTGACCATAATTAGAACTTAAATTCTGATTATCTCATGTAATGAATTTTGCATGAACTTGGAGGATGAGGCAACCCCTTCCCCAAGTCAATTCAAATAATTGTAATCCATAGTTTGGATTTGTCGTATATTTTTTTAATATACAAGAGTAAAATTAATTTTGATCATCTACTCATGTGTTTTCATATTTTATTTCCATTATTTATGTAATTAGTTTTATTTCTTTGGTTGTATGAATTAATAATCCTTAGTTTGAAAAATCTACAAATGGGTTCTTGATTGTCTTAATTGATGTACTAATCTTAGATGTGCAACAAATATTGAAGGATTGGTAAAATATATTTATTACTAACAACTAAGTTTATTGATTAATAATTTTGAGTGTGTATAAGTTCTTTATTTTGATATATTTTTTTGGGAGTGTGTAATAGCTACCTCAGATACCTCACTAGCCTGAACCATAATCTATTGATTAAAAGTGTGCAATAGCTACTCTTAAAGGATCAAACTTTGACTAAGGCTTGTGAGTTTACTATGTTAATATCCCCTTAGATTTTTTAAATGTGTTTTACTATATGTAAGCAATATATTCTATCAATAAGCATAGGTTTTGAAAGTACTTATCCATTTAGAAACTACCCAGAGAAGTGATTCCTGAAGACCATAGAGCCTTCTTTTTTGCCTTACCATTCCTTCCTTTTTGAGTTGGTTTTGAAACCTACCCACTTTAGATTATCAACCACCCATCCAAATCATATAAACTTTACTTTATTTTATAAACCACTCTTCCATTCATTAAACATTGTTAACAACCTACATGCTTTGCCTGATATTCCATCACTTGGTTTTTAAGACCATATACGTGAAAATCATGATCTATAATGGAGAACATCTCCATTGAAACCATAAAACATTCAAGGCTAACTCATTGTTTGTGGTGTGCATAAAACCACATCAATAAAGCAGTCTTCAACTTGGTATGCCATCCTCTTTGTTTGTCTTTCATTGTTCTCTTGATGATCCTAATCAGATTCTTATTGGTGGAATTTTCTATTCCATTACCCTATGGATAGTAATTTTATGAATATTTAATATAAATACCATGATAAATATCGCATTAAATTACTTTTAAAATTTTTAATTCCAAAGCATTATCAAATATGATGGTTGAAGGAACTCCAAAATGAGTCACTAAACTTTCATAGAACTCCAAAACTAAGTTCTCATTTGCTTCCTTGAGTGTGACTAACTCCACCCACCTGGTAAAGTAATTTGTGGCTATCAAAGACCAATTATTACCAGAAATCTAAGGAGGATGAACCATTATAATTAATTATAAGTCCCATTGCATGAAGGGATGCTCAACTTGAATAGGTTTCAAAGGCATGATAACTATTCTCTATTTTACGGTAAACATTGCACACTTAGAACATTTTATAACTCATGAATATAAATATTTGAACAAATTAGGCCAAAAATAACCATTTCTTATGATATTTTATTATATAGTCTTGGCTGCAAAGTGTCCTCCTGAAGGACTATCATGAAATTACTCTAATAACTTGTCTATTTAACTACTTTTAATTAATATTAAATACATAAGTTCCAATGTCCTTCTTTAATACAAATCCATAAATAAAGATGTAAGGTATCGATTTCAGCCTAAATTATCTCCTCTTTGATCCATTTAATACCATAGGACACTCTCCTATTTGGAGGAATCTAGCTATGTCTTGTATCCAGCTAGAAGGAAAGATGTTGAGTGTCTCAAACTGTCAAAATCACTTATTTTTCCTCTTTAACATATACTGAAAGGTGTTCACAAAGACATTTACCTATGAAAAAAAATTTAACCTTCACTTCAATGTCATATTCCATCCACTTGGTCACCCAACTAGCTCTCTTTTCACTTAAGTCTCTATTAAGGATAAAATCCTTCACACTAAAATAAGATACCATCAAAAATATCTTGTTATTGGAGACAAAATATCCAAAAAAATTCAAGCCTCTTATAAAGAAAATCAAATTATTTTCAACAAATGAATACTTATATTTATAACCTTCTAATGATTGACTAAAAAAATCAACATGCTGCTCCAATCCTTCATGGTTTTATTGCATAAGCATGGGAAAAATTGTACTACAAGTGGAAAAAGCATACATGAATAAATATTTAGTAAAATAAATATTGAGAAAAGTAGGATCTTGGATAATGGCATGTTTGATGGCCTGAAAACTTCTCTTACCTTCTTTCCTCCATGTGAACTATTGATATTTATTAAGCATATGAATTAGTAGCCTTACAAATTTTGTAGATCCAAGAATGTACCTCCTAATGAAATTGATATTTACCAAAAAAAATTGTAATCCCTTCTTGTGTTTAGGCAATGATAGATCAAGGATTTCCTCTATTCTTTTAGGATCAATAGAAAGCCTAGCCTTGGATACAATATGTTCAAGAATCTTCCCTCATGCACTATAAAGATACACTTTTTGGGGTTTAAATAGACCCCAAATTATCTACACCTATCAAATACCGATATCAAATGTGTTAGATGATCTTTATAAAACATATTAATATCATTAATATAAACAATAATCATTTCAATTAAAATCCCATGAAAATCAGCATCCATTGACCTTTGAAAAGTAGCTCTAGTATTAGAGAGTCCAAAAGGCATCTTCTTATATACATAGGTACCCCATTTAGTCATGAAGGTAGTTTTGTATTGATCTTGCTCCTTCACCAATATCTGATTATAACCTGAGTATCAATCAATTAGATAAAACCTTTGTGAACCTAAAAATCTTTGAAAATTTTGATCCATGGATGGAAGAGGGTAGTGATCTCTTAATGACACTCTGTTTAGATCTCTAAAATATACACACAACCTTATCTACCCATTATTTTTCCTTACAAGTACAAGATTTTAAACCCATGTATAATGATTGATGGGAAATATTATATTGGATTCAATCAGCTTTATAAATTTTTTTCTTATAAGGATCTCAACCTTGGGGTTGATTGGCCTTTGGTTCTATCTCACAGGTTTGGAATCTAAATCAAGCTCAATAGTATGTTGTGCTAACCTAGGATCAAAACCTTTAAAATCATGATATTACCATGCAAAAACATACATAAATTCCTTACACAATTATATGAAATATTCTCTCTCATTATTAGTGTTCACTTTTCCCAACTTGAGTACTTTATCTTTATCTATGGTAATTTGCTCATAATTTTATTTCTGGTAGAGATGCTTACCTTATATTTTCTTAGATGATAATCCTAATTTATTATGATTTATAAAGTCACTAAACCTTTAAGTGGATTATTTTATCTTAATTGAATAAGCTGATCCTCATATTGGCATTGCAACCTATCATGATTCTTTGGGCAAACTTTTGCCTCATTCTATATGAAATGGACAATCTATTTGTCACTATCAAAGACTTTCTAACTCACCTCATTATTGGGAACTAAATTCCTACATAGATCCTTTATTTATGATTGATATTTAGTGTCCTTTAGTTTATCAACAATATCATACTGTGATCTAATGGTAGCTAGCATGTATGCATGTTGATTGGCTCCACTAGAATTGGAGTGAATATCAAATGCTTGGAAGTCTTCCATAAGATACTAACCCTATGTTTATAGGCATTTAAAAGTGTATTCTTGGATACAATCAAACATTTAACTTGCTTCACTACCAATTCACTGTCACTTTTAACCTACAAAAGCTTAATACCTTTCTTTATTACCTATTGTAAACCATGAATAAGAGCCTAATATTTTGTAGTATTAGATGTGAAAATAAAATGAAATATTTAAAAAGAGTAATACATTTTATTGAGAGGATAAATAATCATAACACCTACCCCACTCCCATTCTTTGATCTAAACCCATCAAAGTATAAATTCCACACTACTTCTTGATCTCGCATTAAGCTAGTGAGAATAGCATTATGTCACCTTCTCCATACATGCATTAGACACCAAAAATTGTTTCTTAAATAATTTTATAAGGATCATAACCATGATTATAAACTACCCACTCATCAATAAGTAGATCCGGTATACCTTCAAGTGACTTATAAGGTTCTTGATCACTGAAATATTCATATTCTTCTAAGATTGTGCAATTCACATTTGACAAGTTTGGCATATAAGGTTATAAATTTGATATTGATATAATTTTAGACCTTATAGTGACTTTTCTTCTATACCTAACTCTTAAAACCATGTAGGACCAATTAGAATAAAGATATCCCCTTATTTTAGCACTGAAATCTCTGGATAAGCATAAGGCAAAGTAGGGACGTAGATCAACAACAACCACATCTTGTGAAATGGTAAAATTAGGAAAAGAATTAAGTATGACATTAAGATCTCTAAGAACACCCAGAGTATTAGTAGGATACCCATCCAATTGAAAAAATTCCTTTCTCAAGAGGTTCATATTGAAGTCCTAGTTTATCAGCTATTAATTTAGGCATGACAAAGGTACTAGCCCCACTATCAATCATACAATTATGAACAATAAAATATCCTATGACAACTGAAATATATAAGGGAGGTGTCTTAATCACCTTTGGATATTGAGGCTCAAGAAATTTATTAGAATTTATTATAACAACACTTACTCTTTCTGGTTGTTTATTTGAAATATGAAGCTTTGAAAGATCTTGCAAGAAGTCCTTTTAATCAAGAATTAGTGATGTATCCCACATAGAAATAGAAATTGAGACCTTATTTATTTTATCCACAATGCTGAGTAGATAATTAGATGTCTTAGGCTTCAAATTATGAGTGGAAGTGCTACCTAAATATTGTGTAAACTATGGAATGAAAGGACCTTTCAAATTTTTCCCCTTACCCTCTTGTACTTATTGAGTTGATGAATTTTGAGGTACATCTTGAGTGGTGGTATTTTTGGGTGGTTAAGTAGGAAGAAGAGATACCTTTTTAGGACCTAATCCATCACCAATTTCCCTTGTCTTTGAACTTATAATGGATACAATTGTATCGTCGACATTAGACATATTTTAACCTTGATTTTCTACTATCTAAGTAAAAGAATTCTCACTTTCCTTATGTAAAGAAGCTTCCTTGTGTTGATAAGGTTATTGATTATCATGTGGTGAAAGAGATGAACCTTGTTTTATAAATTATTTTTAATAACCCTCACCAATTGGATCCATTTCCATGTTGTTTGTTTTATCCCATTGATTATTTCATTGGCCTTCTTAAACATAGTTGCTTTGAATTGGCTCCAAATCTCTAGAATTGATTGTAGAATTGGGATATTAAGAAGTATATGGCCTTGATTTTACATTATACCCTTTCCCTTGTTGATTATGCTAATAAAGAGGTATGTTATACTGATAAGATTGATTAGGAGCTTGGTAAGGCCTACAAAGTGGAACTTGTTGCCTTTTCATTACCACTAACTTGTTATTTTGAGCCTTAAGTAGACTCTCTATCTTTTCAAATATATCCACCTGATACCCTTTATTTGATGAAGACTAATTGAATCTGATATTGGATTAATGGTATGAGTAGGAGGGTGAATCTCTAGAAACAAAGGCATAGGTGGTCTAGGAGATAATTTACCTACTTATATTAGGAAATTTTTATCCCTTATAACTACTTCATAAGCCTTTGGTATAGTGTTTACTCCCATGTATTGGATCATAACCACCATGTCTAAATTAAGAGATTTTAGATAGTACAAAAATGCATAGTTAGGAGTGGGTTTGATAACCTCAAGGATCTTATTCCAAGTTTTATGAAGCTTGTAGTTGAAATCCACCATGAATTCATGAGGTAACCTCTTTATTGTAGTAAGTTACTCCACTAAGGAAAAGATGATCAATCTTGTCTTCAAAGTGCTTGCATAGGAGTTTTCCAAATTCATCCCAAATGTTAATGGATGTAGGTGTCAACCCTCTATACCATTAGAGTGTCTAACCTTTGAAATAAGTTTCTAACAACCTCATAGCCACATTTTCTTGACTCACATTATGCACTAAAAAAATATTAGATATATCTACAATATGATCAATAAGAGTAATTGTATTATTTTATTGTAAACTAAGGAAGGCTATTTAGGGTAGTAGCTAGAATATCATCAATTTGATTAATGTTCACGGCATTGTCACCATTAAAAGGCACAACAACTTGTCATATATGAATAACTATTTGGGGGTTACAGTTTACAATAATGTTTGGTTAAACAATATTTTTTTGAAAATGAGGAGTTATTTAGACAAAAAGTAGGAGAAATTGGTGTTTTAGAATTTGGATTGGACTGAGAAGCCTTCTTTTTCTTTGTTGATTGAAAAGATAACTTAGTGAATTTAGTCACTTTCCCTTTTGAGGAAGATCTTGTAACCACTCTTGACATGAAATGTATGTAAATATGAATTTAACACATTTAATTTTGATAATATACTCAAATTTACTGATGTATTATCCAAATCTTATAAATAAGTATTCCCACTAGGCATGCTAAAACTATTAGCAATACAAGTTACACACTGTTGAAGTAGACCAATTAGATCTACTTCAAACCTAGACTAACATTGGAATGGTCTAAGGTCATTGAATACCTATATATAGACCATAACTATATATTATGGGGCTATCTCCTATACATATATTAATTTTGGATCAATTACTAAACCTACTTTATTTTTGGGTGAAAAGGGGAAGAAAGATTACTAAAAGGGAAATATACGCTATTGATGGTGATGCACTTGAATGATAAATCATCCTTTGTAAAAATTGAAATTGGGCACATATATAAATCAAAATGAAATAATGTTTCAACAATAATTCCTTAGAAAAATCCTAAACATAAGTGTTTTAGATGAAGGTTTGATAGAAGCTCTGCCAATTGAAGGAAGAGGAATGAAGGTCTTTAAAGACACTGCATACTAACATTCTTCAACATAATTTTTATTATTTAATGCTTAAGGTAACCTATAGAGGATGAAATCATAATATAAGTTGGAGAAATGACCTAAAAAAGGAGATAATTATCACACTTATATATAATTCAACAATCAAAAGTACACACTACAACCATGAATGAATATGCGACAAACTTTCTCTATTAACTTTAGGTGCGAGTTATAATTTTAGTATAGTTTATATATACCAGCCTAAGGGATCTAAAAAAATGGCCTAAATGCCTAAATACATATAAAAATAGAATATCATAACCCAATGTGGAATATAGGAGGGAAGAATAAGTCAGCTCATCATTCACTCAAGAACCAATTCAGCTATGACTAGTTATCAATAATCTTCAAGAAGTCTCGTTATGTTTAGTGGCTTGTATGATCATTACATGATCTCTTTGGAATTGAAAGGTGGTGGTATATATTTTTATTTTTAAATATAATTATATATAATTATACACCATATATTTATTAACAAATCCACTTGAAGTGAGTTAACTCATGCATTGATACTCAAGATGAGTTATTCATGTGATTATATCAGTTGAAGATCGATTAACTCATCAAAAGGACTAGTTAAGCATGTGGATGACATAAAATTTTAGTTTTTAATTAATTTTATTAGTTATATGTTGTTAAAAATCTACATTAGATCTCATAAACAATCTTCTATGCCATTCTTACTTCACTTGATTAAGTAAATAGGTCTACTAAGCTAAATTAGGCCTAGTAACCTAAATCTTTGTGCTTGATGGCCATTATAACATGCATATAAAATTTAAAATATGAAAATATGATGAACTTAAGGCATGAAAAAATGTATCATATCATGAAATAAGTCATCCTTGGAAAGTAACACCTACAAATTAATCAAACTAGTTGACTTGGTTAGTTTTTACTTCATTTCCTACAGATTGGTTATTTTGGATGAGATTTCAAGGTAAATTTCAGGCATATTTATGATCATATGATGGTTTTATTAGGAATAAAAATTTATATGATTTTCTCAACAATTATTTTAATTTCTTTAAATTGCCCTGTACCTCTCCTTATGTGCTTTTTCCTCTTAAAATATTATTTTTTCCATGTACGTACAAGTCCATACAAAAAATAGTCATGAACATGAATATCTCAGATTGTAATTGAGTATACATGTGTTAATCATTATTCTTAAATTATATTTGATCCATAATTATTCAATTCTTCACAACTAGATCTATAGTAGGGTTTTACAAGGGTTTTAGAGTGCGCTGGGTTCTTAATGATGATTCATAAATATTAGGCCTTGATGCATGAACCAATGCCAAAAAATTATTTAATTAGGACATATAACTCCCATAAATTCCTCATATTTCCATGCAAAATGTTTGTACCATGATAAACATGTGAAGTCTCCTCTTAGAGTGGAAAACATGTTTTTTAGGTAATGTCTAGTGTTCTCTAGAAAACATGATCACTGATAATGCTTCACTATGGCTCAAAATTGGTATAAATATATATTAAATCCTCATGATGATGTTTATTGTGATTTAAGGTTCCTTCATGACCTTTCTATGGCTCTTGCTACCCCTTCTTGATGACCTTATCTAGTAATGTCAATGACATGCAGAGGTATATACATAAAACTATTAAATATTTGACTTTATGATTAGTTTAAAGGATATTATATAGTGTTTTAAAAATTAATAACCTATATATTATTCTTTGGAGTCATGTTACGGGCTTGATCAAGCCATTCTTCTTCACCCTGCATGCAAACAATTCCTTGTTTTGACTTGTAGACCTATCTACCTATATAAATGAACCAAATGACCATTTTTAATGGTTTTTTAAGTGTTATTTAAGGATTTAAAGACCACATATTTATTATAAAACTCATTTAATATGTATTTACCCTTCATTCCTTTGCCTTCAAGCTCAAAATTACCTTATTTTGCCTAGTTTATATAGTATGAGTACAAAACATGTCAAATAATAGGTAATGGAGGTGATCAAGGGAGTTTATAAGACCTTAAATTTCATTTAATATCTCAAAATCATCATCTATATGCATAATTTAGCTTATTTTCTCCATTAGGTAGCTATCAGGGTTTGTAAGGGTTTAAAAGGTGCATAACTTCTTAATGATTATTCATAACATATAAACATATGATGGGAAACCACTTACCATGAATATGGATTAAATTTATGCCCTCATAAACCATGATAATCATTATATCCCATGAAAAAGGTGCATCAATATGTCTATGTGGTGAAAATGTGCTTTGAATGGTTGTCAAAAACTATGTATGCAATAAAGAAGCTTAAGGGGTCTAAAAAGACAAGATTACTAAATTTTATATACTCTAATACATTTTTAAATGTTTTAATCATCCTTATCACTATCCTAATGCTTATCAAATGAATATAAATCCCATGAAAGAGTCCAAAAGGATGACTATGTACTTTAAGGGTTTTAGGCATGCCTGCTTGTTTTAGCCCTCAAGTGTATGGTTTGCATTTAATTTGGAGTTTTATTACCTATAAATAGGTTTTTTAATGTTTAAAATTTCTTTTTATTCCTAATAAAACCTTCCATGAGGTTTAAACCCTCTACCAAACCTTATAACACTTCAATAAGTTTGTCTACTTGTTCTTTGATTGCCAATAGGTAGGGTGTTGACTATGTAAAAATAATGAATAGTTACACTCCTAATTTTACCTCAAAAATACCATAATTATGTATAACCACTCATTATTACATAATCCACCAATTTTCATAATTGGATCTTGCATATAAAAGCTTGTAGGTGCATTTTACCAAAATTTACCAGTAGGCTACCTATGTTTTAAGTCTTAAGATTGAGTTTTATTCCTTTCACCTTGTATTTTTTCTTGAGGATGATGGATTTTATTTTACTAGGTCATTAAAATACTTCTTTCAATAACTCATATCTTCTTTATTCACTTCTTAAATTATGCTACCCCTTATCAAAACTTACTTCTTAAAGAACACTAACTATGACATGACTGTCATAACATTTCTATAGGTATATATTTATGGGAAATAGAGGTGTTTTGTGTTTGGTAATAATTACATCATATATTTGTGTCTTTAATACCCCTCATATAATTTTAAACCACCTAAACAATTTCTTCACTAGCATATTTACTCTTCTTGCAATGTTCTCAAGCTTTACATAGTCTTAGTCCGTACATGCCTATGTAATTTCATCTACATGAGTTAGAAATGACTTAGTGGTCTTGTAAAGTATTGGAGATGTAAATTTTTTACTTTAATTTCATAATTTAATTCATATTTTCACTCCTTGACTATAATGGTCTTGAGTTTCACTTTGAGAATATATGGATGTATGAGTGGAAATGACTTCTAGTATGGTTGTACATGTGCATGTTACAGTTGACCTTAAATATCAAGTAGTGTTTATAAATCCACTCTTAATCTTATATAGTTATTAAAATATTTATTTTAATTATGAATCTTCCATGCTTAAGAGACTCTTATCATATACTATGCTTCATTCTCTTTATCAACTTTTGTAAATAGGCATGTCTAAAAAGTTGTATGTGGTGCTTAATGAAGTGAATGACCATGTAACATTCAATTAAAATTCATGTTGTTTCATTACCAAAAATATTTGGTGGTATTAAAACATGTGCATATACCTCATTTAAATTTATTCCATAACAACATCCTTATCATAGTTTTGAACTTGGTGACTCAAGTCGCATACTTCAAGAGACCCTGCAAACGTTGTTGTAGGTGGTGATTTGCATGGAAAAATGTCCTAAACTAAGTTTAGTTATCTTCAAGGTTTGTCTTTGATTTAAAATTAATATTAATCACTCTAAAACACCATATTATCATTATTCATTTCTCCACCTTCTTAAAAATAGTATTTTCTTCCATCATAAACTTGATTGTGCATACTAGTTCAATCCCTTGTATAAACTATAGTAGGGTTTTCAGATGATTTGAGAGTTTTATAATGTCACAAGATATGAACATGAGTCATTATACAGTCATTATATGGTCTCCATTATTCTTAAAAACCTTACTTTATTTTAAAAGTCTCTTGAATAACTCCTTCATAACATTGCCCACTCCTTAGGCTTATGACTATCCTTGAAAGTCTTGAATGTAGGTGAACCTTATTGTATTTTTTGAATTATTAAAGACATTAAAATTATATTATAATTAGTATACCTAATTTATATTTTCAAAATCATACTTGTCATGCACTTGGTGAGCCCAACTATCTCTCAAAAACTTAGATAGGCCTGAAGACTACAATACATTTGTTCACTATAGGTTTTGACTTGAATACAGGCATGTAGGTGTCTTAAAATACACTTGATTGGAAGTTTATGAATACCTCCTTGGGTTTATGACATGAATGAATTCATAATATAGGTCAATAACCCTTCACTTCTTTTCACTTTCACTCATACATTTATGCCATGACATATCCTTCAAAAATAGCTATATGGTGTGCCTTCATGTGATAGTGTGAGGTCATTCTATATGGACAAAGTCTGAATTTGACTTGAGAAGCTCAAAAAACCATGTTAATTAACCTTTTAATTCATTATAATAAATTTTATAATTTATTTCAAACTTATTAATGCATAACCATGCCTTCAATCTTTCAAAACATTATTTCCATGAAACACATCTTTGACTGTACTTCTTATTGGTCATAGGTGTAAATTTTACCTTAGGTTAGCATGGTTTCAAGGTCTTATAAAATATTTGTATGACCATGATGCTATAAAAAATCTTGACTCTTCCTTGGTAGTATATTAATGAGATGGAGATGAGTGTAAGGTTGTATGATTATTTAAGGATGATGGGGACATTGAATGGAGGTGAAAATAGAGCTTATGCAATCATAAATGGTAGTGAAAGACTATGTAGATGAATATAACAAGATGGAAGTGAAAATGGACATGAGGAGTCTATGACAAGACCATAATAAAGGTATAAATCAATCATAAACACCCTCTCAACAAGATACAACAATTTGGAGACCTTTGAAAGAGATATATGGTGCTAAAATAAAACCTAAGATTTTGTTAAGATCCTTGACCAATGCTAAGAGACCTTAAAAATACCTAAATTAGGAATACATGAGAACTCTTGAGAGAAATTAATGGCTTATTTAATGTGAATCTTTGAATAAACCTTTTAAAATATTGATTGAGTCAGATATAACATGAATGAAAACCCTTTAAACAATAATCTAATAAATCTTGATGATCTTTCTCTATCCTGGACCATACAAACTCTCTTTATATGCTTGTATATTGAAACTTTTCACTTTTATGTCTTCATGAGATCCATATGACCCTCACATGTGTGGAAAGGAATTTGATAATTCCATGAAAAGGTGTATCATGCTCTTGAGAAATTCCACAAACTTGATTTTTTCTATCATGATGCTGAGATGAAGAGAAAACTTAGAAAACTGACTACCTACTTGGATGAAGGAGAGATATTGATTGCCTTGATTTCAAAGGGATGGTTCATGAAGGAGAGAGAACAAAATTTAGAACCACTTTCCATATATTTAATCCATATGAGACTAATCTCTTTGAATAAAATTTCAAACCTTGATTTCTGTCTCATGGCCATATCACCTGCAAACTTGAAGGGCTCTCACTATGTGCAAAGAAGCTAGATGATTGGAGAGAACTAGTTTTGGGCCTGTATTAGATCTTTTTGCCTTGAAATTATTCTAGAACCCCTGTCATATACTTATCTTCATGCTTTAGGCCTTTGCTATATGGAATAGACCATACAAGTCTGTACTTATGCATGAAATTACATTGAAATAGACTTTCTCTTGCCTTTTCTTCAAACTTAAGACTTAAAACCACCAATATAGGGTGATAAGGAGAATACCATCAGTCAAAAATCATGTTATAATAAGTTTTAAGTGTTTTTACATGCTTATGAGGATAAATTTGGCATGTGTGAGCTAAAGAAGGCCTTTTCTAAGTTTAAACTTGCATGAAATAACATTTTCAAATTATGAAACTTTATGACTAAAGTAAAGTCATGAATATGAATGTGTTCAAAGGCATCATGAATAATATTGAGGCATTTTGACATCATATTTCACATTTAAAGACCAAAAATTATCTTTTTAGGTAGTATACACATGGTTTTACAAAGGAAAACTACTACTGAATTTCATAAAAGCATATTATAGCCTCCTAAAAGGTTCTAAATAGACTTTTTATGCATTTTGATCACACTTTCAAAGTTTATATCTCATTCCATACCTTCTGTATATCTAATTATGCTTGAAAATTTCATGACAAGTTATGAACTTCCCTCTTTTCACTATCTTCATCAGAGTACTTTAAGATCACAAGAACACTTGAATCTCTATCAATACCTTAGAATGACACTTGACACTATTGATATGACACTAGAACATCTCTCTCTTCACTTTTCAATTAAGGATAGTATGATGGCCATGAAAAATTTTCAACTATAGGGGTTGTTATTTAGCCTTGAAAGGCTAAATGCCAATAGTTAACCTTCTCCAAGTATGATTAAGTGCATTGAAGGGGCTCTGTGTTCATGATCAGGGCTCTGGACACTTCTTCAAGAAATGTGACTAGTTTCACTAAGGCCTCCTCAACTCAACCAATCAAATTCATTATGAAAGTGATCCTCACTTATGATTTAAGTTCTCTAACCTACTCCTCATGTATTCCGTGATCTTCTCATTCAGTTCATTAGTTTACTAGAACATCGAAATGGACTCTTTAGATACATTCTCCTATCCACAAGATGTCCTCACTTTGGTGAGTGAGAAGAGGTCTGATTAGTCCTCAACACCACTAAGTCTCCATCTTGAGTAAACCTCTATGTGAAAAACCTCTTCATGCTCTTAAGTCTTTTATCAAAATCCCATGCAAAATTTGGGTCACCCTAATAGACTATTTTTAGTCTCTTTATTTTTACAAGCGATAGGGACCCAACCTATCTTAGACCAATGGAAATTCTTAGAGTGTTGGAAGACAACAAAGGTGGGATGGTAAAGGTAAAGGTAGATATAGGAGGTATAGAATGAGGATGAATGGATGAAGGAGAAGGAAGGAGGAAAGATAAGAGCGGAAGAGGGGTGGGCATGGGAGAAAAAGGAGGAAGGATGAATGAGGATCCACATGGGAACAATTGGGCATGCCATTTTTAAGGGATCATGTTGACCTATAGGCCAATGGCACTTGGGAGTAGGGTGTTTAATAAAAATGAGGAAATCAGTTAGTTAAATATGAATCTTTAAATCCCTAGGGTGACAGATAAGGAAGACTATGAGAAATGGGAATAATGAAATAAATAAAATTATAAGAAGGGATTACCTTTTGTCTATTATTATATCTCCTAGCTAGATCAATTAGAGCTATGGTCATGGTTACAGGTACCATGGTGGAAGTAGGACCTAAATTAAAGGCACAACAAAAGTTATTCTCTTATTGGATTTAGTCATCATTCTTGGATTTTCTTTTGTAGTGGTAGTTAAAGGAGTCATGGTGTCAATTTATATTAGAGCAACCTAAACCACTAGGGAAGTAGTTGTAGGAACTAAAAAGTTAGGAGCCAATGGGATTATGCACTTAGATGCACTCATCACTAAGGTAGACATTAGGTAAATTGAGGTGGTGATCATGAGAATTTTTTTAAATTATAAGAGTGTTGTAATCATAATGATTTAGAGGGGGGTGAATCAATATTCAAAAACTTTCAATCAATTACATCCACTCATCTATGAACTATGAAAACAACACAATGATCTAGCAATGTATTAAGAAACAATCACATGAGCATGAAATAAGATAACACATCACATATATGGGATACCCTCATGGAGAATAAAAACCATTTAAATAAATCTTATACAAACTATCCTATAATACAATATATCAAATTTACCTGAGCACCAACCTAACATGGAACACCAACCCTAGATTTATCAAGCACTCACTTGACTTTAGCAAACATCCACTTATCAAAAAGATACAAACCCATATGAATAATAACCTAATCAATATAAGTAAAATTATACAATAAAAAACCTAAAATTCAACTCCAAATCCCTCTTGACCAAGCACCAACTCAATCAAGACCAATTTGATAAGCTCCAACTTTCAAGGAAGCTTCAACTCCCTCAAGCACCAACTCAGTTAATCAAACTTATTTCCACTCAAATATTTATCTATTATATATAAAATATATCCACTATAATACATTAATAACACATATCTATTTCAACTCTGATATCCACTCAATAAGAAATGATCACTCCTTCAGCTCTACTCCACTTAATTGCTTTCAAAACTACCTTAAGGCTTCTTCACTCAACTAACCCTCATCAAGACTGAATAGGTCATGTGTCCTTGATATTAATCTATATAATACCTATATGATTATCATAAAACTATTATATTCTCTCTCCTTGAGGTTTAAAACATGTTACCCAACTCTTTAGGCTTATTGATTTATCAATTTATTCATTTACTCTAAGCTTACTCAAATAGGCATAAAATGCCTTGTATATATACTCATCTCTTGCACATATACCACTTAGTCATCCACACACCATTAAAATCTTAAGACATCCATATAATAGGTCTTAGGATATATCTTAAACATTATTCAAATGAAATTTGAGTCCCCTTTGGTTTGTCATAACTTTGTTAGGCCTTATTTCACTTTTAGGTCTTATAGAGACATAATTGCATTAGGTCTATCTTCTTAGCGTTAAATATTGATCCTCTTGGGCCAAGATGGATTTATATAAAAAATTAAAACCATTAAATAAGTTATCATAATACCTCTACTGACCTCATCTATGCTTTGTTAGACCTATATCTTTTGCTTATGCCATGAAATGTCTTTTGGGATAAACTATCCTATTAGGCTTGTCTACACCAAAAAAGTTTTCCTTTCAATATTGAAGCTCAAACACACTTAATAAACTCAAAAATGATTTTTAAAAAGTACATAGATATAGTATACATGACCTAAATGTCATTACCAAATGCACTGGACACATTCAATTAGATCATAGAGGCTCAAGATCATCTCTGAAACTTACTCAAAACTGCGAATTTTCCTTAATGACCAGTCATGGTTACTTGGAACTCCAACACATATGTAGACACTTTCAAGGGCTATTGATGCATTAAAATTATTTTATGACATATTTAAAACATTACCAAACATAAAACTAATATGGTCTAATATAAAAATATTGGTATTTTAGACCAATCTCATGATAATAATAATAATAATAATAATAAATACTCTTTTAGAAAAACTGTCAAGTTTTGAATCTCAATGCATTTTGGATCCACTTCTATGATCCTTCATTAGGAAAATAATATGTGTAGGAATAAAATAATATCATAATTTGAAAATTGGAGAAATATATCCATTAAAACAAAAAAGTTACTAAAAACTAACTAGATAGCCATTATCTAACACTTTTTAAAATGAAAATTCAAAATCAAAAAACAAAAATAAAAACTTTGTTACCCAAAATTCATATTAGTTATTAATTATTATTAATTTAAATATATTTAAAAATATGCTATAACATTTCAAATTTCCAATAAATTTAAAAATTAAATAGATTTATTATTAAAAATTTATTAATTATTTAAATATTAATTATTAATTTTTTACAAAATTTAAGGCTATATAACTAATAATTAATAAATTATTAATAATAAATTTATTAAAAATTTGAAATTTTATAGCATATTTTTAAATATCTTTAAATTAATAATAACTAATATGAATTTTTGGTAACAACTTAATTTTAATTTTTGTTTTTTGTTTTTAGAAGTTTTGGATAACAACTATCTAATTAGTTTTAAGCAACTTTTTTGTTGTAACGACTATATTCCTCCAAATTTTAAAGTATGATATTTTCCTGATGAAGGATCACATAAGTGGATTTGAAATTCATTGAGATTAAAAACTTGACACAATTTTCTAGAAGAATATTTATTATTATTGTATGGACTATGGAAATATTAGATCTTCAATCTCATAACCTTATATCTCACAGTCTTATCTGAACTAGACAATCATTTTTTGAGTAACTTTTTCAACATACATATGACCTCTAAATCTTATTCAAATCATGATCATGTATTACAAGTCCTAAAAAACATCTTCATTTAGTTAGTTTCATCATTCTATCATTAGAACACACTCTAATTCATCTTCTCATCTGTGCCTAGGTTTTCATTATTCACACCATTAGGTCTATTTATGAATTTTAAACTTAGATGAAAAAATTATCATATTTTAAAGGTGTAACCTATCCATAAACCTTCATGTACATGAATTATGAGTCTCTATCTTTGTCTTCCATCCATTTACTTTCTTTGACTAATGCAACCTTTGACTGCTACAATAAATTCTTCACAAACAAGCCTATATTTGTGCATTTTCTCTCTCATTTGACTAACCACCACCACTTGGAGGTACCTTGAAGAGTTTAAGACATGATACAATATTTTTTATATGTATTTTATACCATTATGGGTTGATTTGAATAAGATATTCCACATCAGGTCCTTATTAGGGGTTTAGAGAGGTTAACACAAGTTCTGGTGTTAACGATTGTTCATAAATGAATGCCCCTTAAATACAAAACCAATGCTTTTATATATTAGATAGGAAATTTACCCATCTCTCCTTAATATCTTAGGTTCCCATGTAGAGGTTAAACATGCCAAAAAATACCTATAATTTCTTCTTAGGTTTGCATACCTTTATTTTGTGCACTCGAGAGACTTCAAAACCACATTTCATTAAATTTATTACAAACCAAGACCTCATAATTCATTATCACTTCTAAAAAAACTTTAATTACCTATATACATGATATCTTTCACACATTCACCTTGAAATATGATTTTCATACCTCATTAGGCTAGTTTGGGCTAAAGAATGGTTTAGGTGCAAACTAAGACTGAAGGACCTACTTTCAAATACTCACTATGAAACACTCCTGAGTGAATCCAAACCTTATTTTCATTCTCACAAAACATTTTCAACCTCTTAAATTCCTAATTTCACTCACCTCATCATGCCATGACTAGGCTCAAGCTTCTTATGCACTTGTCACCTTGACATCTTTCTTCCATGTCATGACCTTAACAAAACATCAACCAAGTAGAAATAATACATCACAAAACACTCATATCACTACATAAATTTATTTATAATGACAAAATTCTTCCATAGCCTCATACGGACCTAAAACCACATGACCAAGCATCATATGACTTGACATCTCTCTTTCATGCACCTGAATACCTTTGACACCAATCTTGACATCAATGACCTATAATTTCATGAACCATAATACATTAACTTCCTTAAAACACTCTCAATACAACACTCTCCTATGTATAACACACTATAAGACTAGGATTAGTCACATTTGGCATCATCCTTCATAAGATTCACCTTTGATAGCAATGACAATACTCAATAAGGAATAACCAATGGGGCCATTGATGTGGCCACCATGGTGTATTTTTTGTGCCATGAATATAGGAGCCACTATAATTTGATCTCATCCTAGGGTTAAAAAAGCTACATGAATCAAACTTGACATTCTTGAATATGAGGGCCCTACAAATGAAACTCCTAGTCATACCAAGTGGGTAATTGGGATTCCTCTAATATAAAAGGGATGAGTGGAGGGGGATTGAGAAGTGAGGATGATAAACATGGATATATCCAAAGGGACTTGAGTAATCTATAGATTTGGCATGATGGTAACTAGGGATGGCCTCACTATAACATGCCTAGTGGGAGTAGGGAATCCTGGGGGTGGTCTTATGGGTTATGAAGGAATGGTGGTAGTGGGGGAAGGAATATCCATGGGTTTTGATTATTGATCTTAATTTGATATTACCTTAATATTTTTTTCTATTTTAAATTACAACACTTATGTCATTGGTGGTGGAATAGCCTATGAAAGTGGAGGTGGCAGAGCTAGAGTTGAGACTGAGGGAGGCAAAGTTCAAAGGGGTAAGTACATCAGACCCCTTGTATGATCCTTTTGTAAATATTAAGTGTAATTTATTTAATTTAATCCTTAGGCTAAGTTAGAGGAGCTTTTGGAGGTGGCACCAATGTTTCCTTAGTGGCCATCCTAGATTGGGTCTTCTTCAATTTTTATTTTGCCACTTCCACCCTTATGAGCACTTCATCATCACTTTTAAAATTAAGATAATATCATAATTATCATGAGGTTCATGGTGGTATGTTATTTTGAGGTATGCCACTTACCTTATGACATGGGTGTTGTTTACCCCTTAGAGATCCCAATATCTATGATCATCCCTCCCTAAGGTGTATGAATTCTTATTAAACATAATCTTTCATAGAGAAAGCATGTTTTTTGTACTCATGGTGGGAGATGAATATTGTAAAATTTGGGCACACCTTCTATTAATGATTGAGTGAGTAACCCAAGACACCTTCAACTAGTTGATAATAAATTTCAATCTCAATAAGGTAGTCTATGACCTAATAGCATAGGAGAAGAGGAGCTTTCTAGATGCCTTCCACCTAGATGATGGTGGGGTCTTGGTAGTACTATTAACATCATATTGGTAGGAGCATATTTCTAATTTAATCAAAGAGACATGACATGGGCCTCTCATTTATGGCCATGTAGACCACTAGGTAGAAGGAATATCAAATGCCCTACATGTGGTTCTTGTAATGATGCATGTATAGTTTTTATAAAATCACATGGACCATAGAGCCAATAGGGGCCCATAGTGTGAAATGTTGGTTATCTTAGCCACCCTTGGTCCTTAGGACACTTGCACACTTTAAATGAGTATTTTTTACAAAACCAATTGAGTATGACCTTCTTGTAAGCACTTTACTAATGTCTATTCCATTAAGACCATGGGAATATTTTAGGACTTAGGTTGGCATGTTTTCCATAAAATAAGTGTATCAAAGGTCTTATGTAGAATCCTTACAACCTTACCAAAGCTGTATTTTATAACCAATGACTCTTAGGATGCCTATAAATGTAAAATATTATCAAAAGTCTTGCATAGTTTCATATTTGAATTTGAGTCTTTTTAAAGGTAATTCAATGAGAAATGTGTCTAAAAGGGGGTTATAACAAGTTTTCAATGTTCATAATTCCTCATTATGGTCTAATCACCTCTTCTCATTGCAAAAGAAAATGGGTTATAATGAAAATAAAAAGGTATAATGGTGATTATTGATATCTTGAGGTTGAGGTAAATGCATTCAAAATACAATTAGAGTCATTAAGTTTTCATTATTCCTCCATTACACCTAAATGTCCATGTTTATCACAAATATGAACTTGATTTAATCTTCACCCCTTATGACTCTATTCAACTTTCCCCATGCACTCAATGAGACCACTACCTCATTTACAAATGAATGCTTTATCATGATCTTTAAGTTAACAACTTGATCTAACATCCAAATTCCTCTCAATGAGATATTTTGTATGTCCATAAATACTTAACTTGATTAGTGGTCGGTCTCAAGAATGTATGAGATATACAAACCTAGGCCTTGATTTCAAGAGGCCAAATAGGGCATGGATAATGTTTGTAGGCCTAGTTTTGGGAAGATAAGGGAAAAATAATAAGGGTAAAACATGAATAATTTAGAGCATCAAGACCATTTTCATACTTTTAGGCATAAAATATGCCTCATCATTAACCCTACCCATGAGAGAGATTAGAAAATCTAGTTATAAAAGGAAAAATTACAAGTTTTAAGGTAAAAAAGGCCAAAGATTATAGAGGTGTTCATATTATTTGATCATGGGATTGGTGATTCAGGAGCTACTACACCATTTTCAAACTCTCTTTGTCTTTCAAGAGTGAGGATGAGTTACATAGTTGCTTAAACCAATCTGCAACCAATTTATAGACTTCTTCTCACAAATTTAGCTTCCTAATCAAATGATATCTCTATCTAATAGGTGCATGAGTCCATGAAAGATTGAGAGGGAATAATTAAGATACTATTATAGTTTCCTATGATCTCAAGGTACACCAAGGATGAATGAAATACATGTACCTTGCCTCAAACTTGTATACATAGAAATTGTGAGGGTTTCTTACAAGTAACATGTTCTATCTTCCTTCCATAGATGCATGGGTTAGATCAAGGTTCAAAATGAGTTGAGAGGTTTGATAAAACTCCATCACTAATTATCAAAGTGTAGGGGAATATTGTAATTATGTCACTCCTAAAAAGACTGCAAAAGGGACTAAAACCTCCCTTAAACCTATAGTTCAAAAGTGAAAATCACAAGCATTTTGAAGTGTGTTTTAATGAATGCATGAGGATAGAAGGATTTAGAGGTAGTATAAAATTATGTTAGGAACCATCTAGATAAAGTTTGTAGGAAATTTTCCAAATTTTAATGGGATTTCTAGATTGAAGAAAACCTCACATAGGTTTACAGGTTTTCAATGCATTTCAAAATGTGTTCTAATAAGGGTAGGGGATATAAATAAGTATAAATATCCCTCTCACATTCCATGCCTCCTAAGATAATTTTAAATCCATGTAGAGCCATTTTAAATCAATTTTAAATGATTTTTCAAGCTTAAGAGACCCATAGGTCTACCAAAAAAAAATATATCTTGACATGTTTGAGTCATTTCCCACTCGAATGAAAGCTCATAAATAGATCAGATAACCCTGTCCTACATCAAATAATATAAAAATAAATATATAGGTGATAAATACCCTATTCAAGGTTTTAATGGTTTTACAAGCTTGACAAAATTTATAAAGGCCTACATACCAAGAATATGAAGTTTTTAGTGCATCATTGAAATGTTCCTCCTAATGGATGGGCTTTGAGTAAGTCAAATAACTCGTTCTCATAACCAAATAACTTTCCAAAAGAGTTTCAAGACTATGAATAGAATTGTATCTAATAAAATTTAACTTGGATACGTCACCTATACATATAGACCAATGGGGAGATTTAAGATTTTTAGAAGACTTATAGTTGGCCTCAAGAAACCTACAAGTGAAAACTAGGAGCTTCAATCTTGAGTGGGCCTGCACAACACCTAAAAATGAGGAAAAGATAGAATTTCATCAGTAGGCTCTAAAAATTGATTAAATATCCTCAAGGAGATTTACAAAATATGAGTAAAATTTTAGGTCATGAAGAAGTTTTTGTCTCAAGAGAATGCAATAGTTCATAGGGATTCAGAACATGATTAATGTAGGATTTTAACAGGGTCTAGACAAAGAAAAGTGTTGAATAGAAGAACATACTTTAGACCTTTTCCAATAGCTCCAAAATGTTTTCACCACATGCCTAAATATGATATAAAAAAATAGAAGGTTTTATGCTCTTGAAACCTCACTAATAGCTCTAGGCAAGGCTTGAATAGGCCTGCAGATTTTTCATAATTAATATAAGTGCAAATTCTAAGAGCAATTTTCCCAATATGTGAGGTCTTGGGATGAAGTTATTAAACAAAAAGGATAAGATATAAGTATATTTATATTTCTTCATGTTTAAATCCTACTTCAAGGAGATAATTGTAGACCTTTTCAACCTCCTCAAAGTCATTAAGGCAACTAGAATATATTCCTTGGGGAAATATGACCTCATCTAGTAGTTGGTAGTCTTGAAAAATTATAAAAAAGTGGAAAATGACAACTCTAAGTCCAATAATATATAAAATCATATAGGATTATCTTCAAGACTATGAGTAATATATAGGATTTTAATGATGAGAATGGAGGATTCCCAAGCTTTAGGACCTAACATACAAGTCTATATACTAGAAAATGTAGGCCTTCATGATCTTAGGGACATTTTTTAAGGTTTTAGTTGGTATTACATAGTTTATAAGGTTTTACATATTTCTAGGGGTTTTCTAAGTTACAAAGGTTAGTTTCAAGCTTGAGAAGTCATAAAGAAGGTTCCAAACTTATTGAAAGTACTTTATATGCTTATAGAAAAGAGTTATAACCTTGTACATAGTTTTTGAGCCCAATAATAAGTACCTAATTGATGTTGAGACATTCACCTATAAGAATGTAATTTTGAGATTAAGATACAAGGTTATAATTCATTTCTTAATTTTATAAATGGTTCATAAGCCTGCAACTATCTTTAAGATCTTAAGTATAGAAAGGCAGGTTGATTGAAGGCCCCTAAAAGAATATTACATGAAGAAATTGTTGGTCCTCCACTAGATAAAGCATGAAAGGCATTGTGTACTAGACGATGAGAATTTTATGGTTTTTGAGATAATGCCTTAATCCTCTCAAGTGAGTGGTAATGTTCTAGATATAGCCGTATGAGAAAGAAGGTAAAAATAACAAGGTTATAACATTGTAATGTAGAGAAAAGCAAGGTTGTTAGAGTAGGAAGCCTAAATGACAAGTTTAGTGTCAGGTCTCAAAAGCCTTCAATAACATATGCAGGCCTATGATTATGTTTTAATGGAGGTTATTGATGTATCAATGCTAAAATAGAGGCATTTTTTAGATCATGAGACCACTATGTAGGATTCAAGGCATCTCTAAGCCTTGTAGGTATCTAAGACTTATTTATGAGTCTATCAATGGAGTATTTTTACAAATTCAACAACCCAAAGAGAAGGAGGGTAGTTTCAACCTTCAAATGCACACTAAATAGGCCACTAGTGGATAAGTCAAGCATCTTCATGATCATGTACGGCTCAAGGTTCCATAAGGAGGATTATGTGAGGCTTGGGTGAGGAAATAAATGTGTAATAAATTACCCTTATTGGACTAATCATTAATCTTGCATGACATTTAAGAATGAAGGTAATTTGTTTCCTATTTTATATTAATCATGCTTACATGGGAGGACTAAGTGGCACTTCATAAAGATAAGGAGATCATGATTTATAAGAATATATCTATATTGAGGAGGTGGTTGACTAATTTTATCATGACTAAGACCTAAAAAGGTCAAACAAGACTAAAAATGAACCCCTCTACTCTACACTCCCATTGAATGTCATCAAGCAAATGTTGAGCATGGTCATTGATGTCTTAGATTGTCATTGATGTCAAAGAGGGCATGTGGTACTAATGAATTAATGATAAAGTAATTATATGGATATCTTGGAGAGATATGACAACTGTATAGGTCTATAAAGACAAATAAGGGGTTGTGAGGCATCCATAGATGACTTGACAAAGCTCTGGTTTATTTTGTGAGCATTTAGAATGAGAAAAATGCATATGCTAGCTTAAGAGAAGCCACACCATAACTACATATCATACAAATATGTATGAACCAAAAAGTTTGTGAATTTAATTCAGGCATAAATAAAGTCAATAATGGTAAAATGTTTACATGGAGATGTTGTCTATAGTGCCAAGAAGCTACCCTAAAAATTTAGAGTCTTGAAGTGATTTCTAACTCAATTTATAAAGCTTCAAAGTTTATATAGTAGACTGTGATGAGTCAGAGGCCTTCAAGTTTAAATATTTTAAAGTATGAGGTTAGTGGTCTAGAAGATCCAATGGTGAGAACTTAAACATACATATTAAGATCAATGGTGCATATTAAGTTAACATGTCAAAGGTTGCACGTGCTAGTGACAAGTGTCACAATATTGCTAATCTGATAGAAGATAAATGGTGAGTGGGATAATTTAAAGAGTAAACAAATCACATGCAATTTCCAAGTGTCACAAGTGCATGGACTAATAGAAAGGTGTTTAGAAGGCACATGAGGGTGCCAAGTTTCATAATCATGGAAGTTTTGATCAAGATCTAATACTGAGTATTACAATATAAAGACCTAGATGATCCAAAGAGATTGATTGTGCATATTTGGTAAATATTTTAAGGGTGCACTATATGAGGTTAACATGTTAAAAGTTTAATATTTGCTTAGTGACCATTGGAATTTAAATATTTGAATTTGTAAGGGAAGACCAGTCTGTAGTTTTTGTGCTATAAATTTTGATATATGCATAATTTGACCATGGTGTAAAAACCAGAGTTTTAGAGGAATTAAATGAAAATCCATAAATATTTATTTGAAGTTTTTAATATTTTAACAATAAAATTTATTTATCTCCAAATTTGATTGTGTATGTGTTTATGCTTTGCAAGTAACCTGAGAAGGATAATTGAGTTGTTCTTGATGGTATTTCAATGTCTTAAGATGAAATAAGTGTTGGATAATGTTTTAGAATTCATGAGGAACATATGTGTGGATTATAAAGGTTTTAAAATTCCAAATTCTATATGATAAAATTCTTAGAAGTTGATTGTGTGTTCATTCTTGGTTATTGTATGTACAAAATGATTTTTGGGCTAATTGTGCTATAATAGAAAGGTATTGTGATGTATGTTATCACTTAAGGTGGACCTATATATTATGTGGCATTGGTATATGTATTTTTAAAGTTTTCTTGTGTTCTAATTTTACTTGGGCAAGTGTCAAAGAGGTGAATGGGTATGCATAGGACCTAAAAAGATACTTAGGCTTATTTGAAAGAGGGTATTGCTTAAAAGTAACCCATGTAGATGCCTTGAGAGTGAATTCATGTGTTGTTTCCAATAAGTAAGGTTGTGAACATGATATTCATTAAGCCTCTATAAAATTTTAAACCAAATATGATGGTTTTGAGATGTGTAGAATATGTGTTGAGAGACTAGTGGGGACATGTGTGAGTAAAACATGTTTTGAGAGTGTAGAAGATAGAGAAAAGAGGTAGATTAGAGTGAGGACTATGTGTATGACCTTTTGGTTATATATCTATTCTAATTATATAATTTATATAGGTTTGTGGTTGAGGATGAGTGGAGAAGCTTAGGGTGATCCAAAAGGGTGATTTGGATTCATTGCTTGTGTGAGCAAGGTTGAGAAAGTGTGAAGAGTGAAAGAGAGGTGTTATACATTATGTATCCATCATATTGAAGTGAAATAAAAGTTTTGGGTCTATTTATTTCATAGTTGTTGTGTGGGTGCTCAACATCTAGAGAAAGTTGCTTCTTGTTCATACTTAGGGGTGGGTGTTCTTTGTGAAGTGGGTGCTTCACTAAAAGGGTCTCTTGTTTGTGATCATCTTATAGGACAATTAGTCCAAGTTTTTTTTAGGATTGAGAGTGGGTTTTATTCCCCATGAGGATTTCCCATACGAATCATGTGTCATGTGTTTTATCTTTTGTATGATTTAAATGTATGAGCTCTCTTATTTATGTTGTTTGACCAAGTTGATATATGTTATTTAATTAAGAGTTTGAAAGGATATAAATTTAAGATTAAAAAATATAGCATCACTGATTTATCCCAATTTTAGTGATTGTACCTCCAATAATTATTATCAAATCCAGGACCTTCATTGCAAGTTTAACCATTTAAAGGTGATCATAGGTACAATGGAAGATAAAGAGGATAAGGTTTTTCTTCAAGGTGAACTAATATGTGATTTATCTGATCTCAATTGTTCAAGGGAAGAAACAAAATGTCTAAAAGAAGAGATTGAAAGATTGAAAAACATAAAAAAAAGTAAAAATTTAGACTTGACTTATTTTATATATCATAAGTTGCTTGTAAATATTGATAGTGTGAAGACATAAATAGGAATAATAGAAGAAACGGGTAAAAATTTGCAAGTTATGGTTGATATAAATGTGAATCAAAGAATGAATCAATTGGAAGGTAAAATTATGACTTATATTGATGCTTTATTATTTAAAGACAAGAAAAAATATATATCTACAAAATAATTTGTAGATGAGATGTCTTTGGATATTGATGATCAAACAAAAGGGGTGATGAACATGAAAAACTATAGTTATGATTTCAATGGACACTATTAAACTTGTAATGAATATGGTCATAGATATAAGGACTGTACTTACTCTCTAAGAAAAATAAATGAGTTTATCTACTATAACTACAATCAATAGGGACATATAACCAAGTATTCGAAAAATGACTATTGAAAAAAGGACTTTCAAGTTATTGACACCATCAAATGGTTTAACAAAGTCAAAACCAAGACTAAAATAAAAAAGGAGTAGGACTCAAAGGAAGAATCCATGTTTGTGCAAACTACAATGCATACTCAAGAGGATGAAAACAAGAAATGGTACATAGATAGTGAATGCTCAAGTCAAATGACATGAGACAAGAGTAAGTTTATTTCTCTAAAAAAACATAATCTGGGTTCAGTAAGGTTTGGTGACAACAACTCTACTAACATAGTTGGGAAAGGCTCAATAAATTTGGATAATGGTCATACTAAAACTAAAAATGTTTTATATGTAAAAGTTTTAAAACATAATCTTATAAGTGTAGCCAAATGCGTAAACAAGGAAATGTTGTAACTTTTTATGATAAAGGGTGTGAAGTGAGAATTTCAAAATCTAGAAAATTAGTTAGAAACATTCACAAGGTAGATAACAACTTGTATGTGTTCCATGAATCCAATAAAGAAAGGTTCTTCATGAATCAATTAGAATAAAGTTGACTATGGAATAGAAGGCTTGGACACCTAAACTTTGATAATTTATTAAGGATCAATTTAAAAGTACTAGTGAGACATATACCTAAGATCACTAAGATTCTTGATACTCTCTGAAAGGAATGCGTTCATGTAAATCAAGTCAAAAGAAGATAAAAATCCAAGGATATCTCTACCATAGTACCATTAGAGTTGATCCACACAGACCGATATAGACCTATGAGAACTCAAGGCATTCAAGGTAATAGCTAATTTATGTTATTAATTGATGACTTTATTAGAATGACTTGGATATTTTTTACTAAATAAAAATGAAAATCTTTTAGAAAATGTAAAGTATTCAAATCTCTTGTTGAAAATGAAAAAGGATCAAGAATCAAAAGTGTAAGATCAGATAGAGGAGGTGAATTTTGGTTTTATGAGTTTGATGGATTTTTTGAGGAACAAGGAATTGGAATACAATACTTTTCTACTAAGACACCCCAACATAATGGGGTAGTTGAGAGTAGAAATAGAACTGTCCAAGAGATGACGAGAAACATGCTTCAAGATTCCAAACTTTCAAATGGTTTTTGGGAAAAGGATACCAATACATCTATCTATATCTTAAATAGATGTCAATTTAGATCATATGGTTATAATATTCCATATGAGCTTTGGAAAAATAGGGAAGATAATATTAAACACTTTAGAGTGTTTGGGAGTAACTATTTTATCAGGAAAAATGAAGAAAATCTTGGAAAATTTGACTCAAGATCTAATGAGGGCATCTTCTTGGGGTATTCCTCCATAATTTTTTCATATAGATGTTTCAATAAAAGACTCCACAAGTTTATTGAAAGATATAATGCTATATTTGAAGAGGCAAGTGATATCAAGAAGCCCAAATTGTAGACAATTGACAATACTAAGGATGTTATCTCAAATAATGAAAGCATACCTTATCAATTAAATGATGAAGAGGAAGAAGTAAGATAGGATACTAAATTCACTTCTAGGATAATACATAAGTAATATCCTATTTCCTAAGTTATTGGAAATGTGAATGCTAGTTTGAAAACTAGAAGGTTGATAAATCATAATCAACAAGACACAACCTTGTTATCCAAGGTTGAACCCAAAAATTTCCTAGAAGCCAGCAAAGATGAAAGTTGGACATGTGATATAGATGAAGAACTTGGTCAAATAGTGAATAATGAAACATGGGATCTTTTTCCTAGACCAAAAACCAAGAATGTGATAATCACTAAGTGCATCTTCAAAAATAAGATGAATGAAAAAGGAGAGGTCACAAGAAATAAAGATAGACTAGTGCATAAAAGATATGCTCAAGTTAAAGGGATATATTTTGATGATACTTTTTATCTAGTGGCAAGAATGGAATCAATCAAACTCTTCTTGGTATATCCTAGTTTCAAAAATTCTAACATATACCAAATGAATGTGAAATATAACTTTTTGAATGGAAACTTAGAAGAAGTGTACATTTAGTTACCTAAAGGATACTTCATGTCAAATAATCAATACTAAGTGGTCAAATTAAAGAAGGATTTATGTGGCTTTAAACAAGCTCCCAAAGCGTAGTATAATAGACTAGACAAGTATCTTTTGAGTCAAGGTTTCAAAAGATGGGTAGTTGATAGCAATTTGTACATCAAGACTGAAGGTAGTCATCAATTACTTGTATTTATCTATGTTGATGACATAATATTTAGTTTTAATAATGATAATATGAGTAAATAATTTACAGATGTGATGAAGACTAAATTTGAGATGTCTATGTTGAGAGAGCTTTCATTATTTTTAGGATTGTAAATTAACAAACTAGATGTAGGTATATTCATCTCCCATACTAAATACATCAATGATATTCTAAGGAAATTTGAGATGGAGTGTAATCTAATGAGTACACTAATGATTATAGTTTGCAAGTTGAGTAATCAAGATGAATCACCAAAGGTTGATCAAACCTTGCATAGATCCATGATTGGAAGTCTTTTGTACTCCATTATCTCAAGACTTGATATCATGTAAGTAGTAGGATTTGTTAGTAGGTTTCAAGTTGATCCTAGAGAATCTCTCTTAAAATCTATCAAAATAATCTTAAGGTATCTTAAAATCACCATAGAATATGTTTTATAGTATCTGAGGAACAAAGAATTCACTCTAAAGACATACACTGATGCAGATTGGGTTGGTTGTGTGGATGATAGAAAGAGTACCAGTGGTGGTGTTTTATTCTTGGGTGAATGCTTGGTATCTTGCATGAGTAAGAAACAAGCCTCAATCTCTTTATCACTACATAAGATGACTATATAGTTATTTCCTCTTGTTGCACTCAAACTATATGGATGAAGCAAACCTTGGAAGACTATAAGGTAATGTAAAAAGAACATTGTCCCATCTTTTGTGCCAATACTAGTGCAATTAGTATCTCAAATAATCCTCTAATGCACTCAAAAAATAAACACATTCATATTAGATATCATTTATTGAGAGAACAAGTGAGTAATCAATGTGTTAAGTTAGAATATATGCCTATAAAAGAACATCTTGCAGACATTATAACCAAACCATTAACAAAATTAACATTTGAGTATCTAAGACAAATATTGGGAGTCATATCCTTGTCTAAAAATCAATATAAGGTTTGGCTAAGAGGGAGCTAACTCAGTTAGCTTGAGTGGCTTGAAGAGCTATGCATTATGTAAGGGGGAGAATATGTGAGATGTTCCATCCTTGGTGAAAGTATGGAAGAAGTCTATTGTAGTTGTGAATTCAAAAAAGTTTGAAATAATGGCTTGATCAAACCAAGGCATGTGTTTTGATAGGCTATTGGATCTTCATGCATGAGCAAAGGGAATTGGTGTATTCTAAAGTCAAATAGGTCCAAATTGTTAGGTTGTGGAGCTAAAAGCTTCACTGATGCAGACATAGAGGAGGTTGCAGGAGAGTTGCAGAGTGTCACAGTGTTTGGCATTGGTCTGGCCAACCGACGTCGGTAGGTAGGAGACAGGAATGCAACCGACATTGGTTATGGATCGGCCGGCGTCGGTGACCCCCAGGCAGACAGGGACCGACGTCGGTCGCCTGTGTGGTTTGACTGCGAGCTTATTACGGGCAGTTAGCTAACGAACCAAGTGTTTACATGATTAGAGCTATTTTTAGATTGAGAGATGCGGATCTAATTATTGTAATTAGATGTCTAATCATTGTTTGCATGAGATCTATATAATAGACTCATGGTTGTATTGGAAACTTGTTCTAGTTTGAGTTGAGCAAAGTTAGCTCCTTCTGTGTGTGAGGTGAGCAAGGGTGTTCCTCCTAGTTCCACAATAGTACCTAGGTGGGTGCTGGTTTTGGAGAGTCAGCAGGATTCTTCAGGTGTGTAGGATCTTGGTCACAGGTGCATGGCCTTTATAGGAGATCTACATGGTAAGTAAGATCATTGATCTGTAGGTGTATGTGTGTGTAAGGTCAAGGTTCACAGGTATGCAGAACCAGGTTGATTTGCAGGTGTGCAAGATCAGATATGATAGCAACACAACAGGGAGCAGTATCAGGCAGGATCTACTTGGAGTACAGGTGTGTACTCGGATAGAGATAAGAGGAAGGCAAGGGAGTTCCTTCCATAAGTATGGTCTGTTGAGGTGCAGGTTATTGCAGGTTCATGGGAGATCTACTTGAAGTACTTTGAGTACTTGTGGAGTGCGTGGAGCACTTATGGTGTGCGTGGAGCATAGGAGGTGAACACCAACTCTGTGTTTGAGTTGTGTGTTGGGACCTGAGAGAGAGAGCTTTGAGGAGAGAATTACTATTCACTTGAGGTGTGGCAAGCCTCTGAAGAGGTGGTGGAGAAGAAGTGGCATCTTCTTTATTGTATTCTTTTCTGTATAAGTATTAATATAAGTTGTGTATTGTCTCTCATATCATGTGTTATTCTAAATTTTAGTTACTTGTGATTCTGGTTATTTTTGCATATTAAGTTGTTTGGTTTGGTAATCAACTGTATGCTTTCGGTGTTCATGTATCCTATCAAGTGGTATCAGAGCCAAGGTTGCAGGAAGCAGGTTTTGTGTTTGGTTACAGGTCACTCTCAGGGGTTTCTGATTGAGTGGGAGTAGAGCAATGGTAGATCAAAGTAAGCTAAGAATGGAGGAGTTGAAAAGCACAGATGGTCACTTACGGTCCTATGGAAAGAAAGAGCAGGTAAAAGATTATTGTTGGTTGGTAGCAGATCAGCATGAAGAAACTGTAGAAGCAGATGTAGCAGGTGTTGTTGCACAGGATGCTCTGGGAGGTTTCTTGGATAAAGTTGAATCTTGGATAAAAGATTCGGTTGCCTCTTTCCATGCATCCCCAGGTAGAGGAGCTGGTGAGCCTTGCCAAAGAATTGGCAAAGGGGAAGTGAAGCTAAAATTGCAGGCGGCCAACACACAGGTGTTGATGAAGGTCATGCAGGTCCTAGGTTTGGAGATATGGCTAATTTCTTCAGAAATATTGGGTGATGAGAGATGCACAAGAACTCTCATAGCGAATGCACTTGAATTAGCTGGTGGTAAGAAAATAGGTACTCTTTATCTACTTGTTTATATTACTGATTCTTCTTTTGTTGCGGAGACGTGGCTTCATAGGCTTGTCACATGAGCAGGAAGGAGATGCATGTTCTTAAGTGGAAGACAGATATATTTGATAGGCTTAAGAACTGGAAAGCCTTGGTGTACTTGGAGGAGATGGCAGACAGAAACCAGTGGATGGTGCTAGATACTTCTGAGCAGGGCAGTTTGGACATGGGTTTTGATTCAAAGGAGCTCATGGGTAAAAAGTCATCACTCATAGGCGAACACAGGTACCAATGTCAGTCAGGAGGAATCGACGTCGAACAGACAGGTGCCGATGTCGGTCATGTGCAGACCGAAGCTGATGATGTCAGGCAAGGTAAGACTGACATCGGTCAGGAGGACCAACGTCAGTAGTAGTTAAGACCGATGTCGGTCAGGAGGACTGACGTCGGCAAAAGGGACACCGACGTCGACAGGGTCGATAGTCAGGGATAGACGCATGGGAACCGACGTCGGTCAGATGTAGACTATGGAGTGACCGAGGTCGGTCACTGTAACAGATTTTGGGTGGACAACACATTGTCAAGGAGTCTCAAACACCCATACAGAGGACTGAAGACGTAAGTAGGCCCTCAAATTCATTGTTCCTCTTCTTTATACTCATTGCTGATTGTAGAGTAGGAAGGATCCAGGAAATAGGTGGGAGCTTGGCATGGATGAGGATGTGATTCCTTGGAGGAGAACCAAACAGGTGTTTTGGGTAGAGATGCCAGCTGGATGAAAGCATAGAGATGAATGGATTCCTTAGTTGAAGAATAGAGTGAACGGACACGTGAGACAAAAGACCAGGTATATGGTCTTGAGGAGCTACAGGACAGTGGTACAGGTTTTGACAGGTGGAGGATGAAGCATGGCTTCAGTCAATGTCAGGGTAACTACTGTGGTTTATCTTACCAGGTGGATGACGAGTCATGACATCATTTTATTGCTGTATGTGGATGGTATGTTTTGCTAGTAGGATTGTACATACAGGGTTTTGCTGAGCTAAGGGTAAGATTAGTTCAGTGGCATGTCATGAGGAGTTTGGAGCAGCAAAATTCTTTGGCATGGGAGACATGGAGATCATAGGTTGATTTTGTCTCTAGTGGGAGCTGATGTGAATCAAGTGTTGGTGAGGTTTAGGTTGCAGAGCTGGAGCACACTAAGGGCTGGACAGGTACAGTGTTCGAAATCACATGAAGTCTGGTATAGACCTGAGTATTCCCATGTAGTGGGAGCTGTCAGAGAGTTAGGAGCCAATTCGAGGAAGTGGGTTCTCAGGTATTTGAGAGGGACCAGCAATAGGTATACATGTAGGGTCAGGACTTCATTACATGTGTTTGTAGGTTCGGATGTGGCAGGGTACTCGGATGACAGGAGGTACATCATAGGTTGTGTGGTGGGTTGTCTTCAAGATTGATCTTGAAGAGGGATACAAACCAGGAAACAGATTAGATGGAGTATAGGTACAGGTACAGTGTAGCTGTTTATCTCCAAGTGGGAGATTGTTAGGTTATGGAGCTAAAAGCTTCACTAATGTAGACATAGAGGAGGTTGCAGGAGAGTTGCAGAGTGTCACAGTGTTTGGCGTTGGTCTGGCCAACCGACGTCGGTAGGTAAGAGACAGGAATGCAACCGACATTGGTTATGGATCGATCGGCGTTGGCAACCCCCAGGCAGACAGGGACCGACGTCGGTCGCCTGTGTGGTTCGACTGCGAGCTTATTACGGGCAGTTAGCTAACGAACCAAGTGTTTGCATGATTAGAGCTATTTTTAGACTGAGAGCTGCAGATCTAATTATTGTAATTAGATGTCTAATCATTGTTTGCATGAGATCTATATAATAGACTCATGGTTGTATTGGAAACTTGTTCTAGTTTGAGTTGAGCAAAGTTACTCCTTCTGTGTGTGAGGTGAGCAAGGGTGTTCCTCCTAGTTCCATAGCAGTACCTAGGTGGGTGTTGGTTTTGGAGAGTCAGCAGGATTCTTCAGGTGTGTAGGATCTTGGTCACAGGTGCATGGCCTTTATAGGAGATCTACATGGTAAGTAAGATCATTGATCTACAGGTGTATGTGTGTGCAAGGTCAAGGTTCACAGGTGTGCAGAACCAGGTTGACTTGCAAGTGTGCAAGATCAGATAGGACAGCAACACAATAGGGAGCAGTATCAGGCAGGATCTACTTGGAGTACAAGTGTGTACTCAGATAGAGCTAAGAGGAAGGCAAGGGAGTTCCTTCCATAAGTATGGTCTGTTGAGGTGCAGGTTATTGCAGGTTCATGGGAGATCTACTTGAAGTACTTTGAGTACTTGTGGAGTGCGTGGAGCACTTGTGGTGTGCATGGAGCACAAGAGGTGAACACCAACTCTGTGTTTGAGTTGTGTGTTGGGACCTGAGAGAGAGAGCTTTGAGGAGAGAATTACTATTCACTTGAGGTGTGGCAAGCCTCTGAAGAGGTGGTGGAGAAGAAGTGGCATCTTCTTTATTGTATTCTTTTCTATATAAGTATTAATACAAGTTGTGTATTGTCTCTCATATCATGTGTTATTCTGAATTTTAGTTACTTGTGATTCTGGTTATTTCCGCATATTAAGTTGCTTGGTTTGGTAATCAACTGTATGCTTCCAGTGTTCACGTATCCTATCACAAATATCATAATTTCAATTTCATATTAGTGCATATCAAAGTGGTATTAATTATTTCATATGCTTGATAGAATGTAAGTATCCTGAGTTTTTCAAATAGTACTTGAATGAATAATATTGATAAGGTTAAGCATGAAGTTGTGCAAGATAGTTTTTTAAATGCATTTGAGCTAAGAGGCCCTTTGTCATTAATGTCAAAGGTAGAGAAAGATAAAAATTAAGCTTGATGAGGATGTTCAAATGTTAAGAAGTCATTATGAGGGTGTTTTTCCATCAATGACAAAAGGGGAGATTGTTGAACATGGTTATTAAAGTCTTATATTGTCATTGATGTCAAAGAGAGAATGTGGTACTAATGCATTAATGAAAAAGTAATCAAATGGATATATTGGAGAGATATGGCACCTATGTAGGTCTGTAAGGATAAATAAGAGGTTGTGAGGCATCCATAGATGTCTTGACAAAGCTCTAGCTTGTTTTGTGAGCATTTGGAATGGGTAAAATGCATTTTCTATCTTAAGAGAAGCCAAACCGTCATTGCATATCATACATATATGTATGAACCAGTAATTTTGTGAATTTAATTTAGGTATGAATAAATTAAATAATGATGAAAGTTTTACATGGAAATGTTTTCTATAGTGCCAAAAGCTACCTTAAAAATTTGGAGTCTTCAAGTGATTTTTAGCTCAAGTTATAAAGCTTCAAAGTTGTTTTAGTAGACTATGATGGGATAGAGACTATCAAGTTTAATCATGTTGAAGTTTGAGGTCATTGGTAGAGAATATCCAATGGTGAGAACTTAATCATATATATTGAGATCAATGGTGCATATGAACTCAACATGTCAAAGGTTGGATGCATTGGTGACAAGTGTCACAAGCTGATGAATCTAAAAAAAGATCAATGGTGAGTGGTAGTTTATAATTATGAAGATCAATGGTGTAGTATAATTCAAATATTCAACAAATAATGTGAGACTACCAAGTGGCACAAGCATATGGACTAATACCAAAGTGTCTAGAAGGCACACGAGGGTGTCAAGTGTCATAATCATAAGAGTTCTGATCAAGATCTAATGATGAGCATTGCAAGATAAAGACTTGGATAATACAAGGAGAATGATGGTGTGTATTTGGTAAATATTACAAGGGTGCATGAGATGTGGTTAACATGTTTGAAGTTTAATAGTTGCTCAGTGACCATTGGAATTCAAATATTCAAATTTGTGAGGGAAAACTAGTTTGTAGTTTTTGTGTTATAACTTTTTACATATGCAAAATTTGACCATGGTGTAAAAGAAAAGTTATAGATGAATTCAAGGAGCATCCATAAATATTTATTTGAAGGTTTGAATGGTTTTATAGTCAATGTTATTGAGCTCCAAAGTTGACTATGTGTTCATGCTCTGCAATTAGCCTGAGAAGGGTAATTGAGTTATTATTGATAGTATTTTGATGTCTCAAGATGAACTAAGTATTAGAGAGTTTTGTATACTTCATGAAGACCATATGTGTGGATTATGGAAGTTTGAACAATCCAAATTCTATATGATCAAAGGTTTATAAGTTGATTGTGTGTTCATTCCTGGTGATCATATGTGTAGAATGATGTTTGGGCTAATTATGATGTAGTAGAAGGGTGTCATTATAGATGTTATCACTCAAGGTGGACCTATAGATCATGTAACATGGGTATATATATTTTTAAAGTGTTCTTATGTTCTAATTTTTCTCAAAAAGAGGTGAATGGGTCTCCATTGGACCTAAAAGGACACTTAGGTCTATTTGAAACAGGGTATTGCTTAAAAGTGACCCATGTAGATGTTGTAAGAGTGAAGGCATGTGTTGTGGCTGACAAGAAAGGTTGTGAACATGACATTAATGAAGAATATATAAAAGTTTAAATTGAAGATGATGGTTTTGATATGTGTGGAATATGTGTTGAGAGACTAGTAGGGACATGTGTTGAAAGTGCAAAAGATAGAGAAAAGACACAGGTCAAGGTGAGTATTGTGTGTATGACCTTTTGGTCATGTCTCTATTGTGATTACAAATTAGGTACAAGTTTTTGGCTGAGGATGAGTGAAGAAGCTTAGGGTGATCCAAAAGGATGCTTTGGATGCATTGCTTGTGTGATCAAGGTTGAGAAAGTGTGAAGGGTGAAAGAGAGGTGTTATACATTGTGTCTCCATCAGATTGAATTGTAATCAAAGTTGTATTGAATTGTAATCAAAGTTGTAGAGATATTTATTTCATAGGTGTTGTGCGGGTGCTCAAAATCAAGAACAAGTGGGTGCTTGTTCATACTTAAGGGTAGATGTTCCTTATGAAGTGGGTGCTTCACTAAAAGGGTCTCTTGTTTGTGACCATCTTATAATACAAGTAGTCCATGTGTTTTTAGGCTTGAGAGTGGGTTTTACTCCCCATGAGGGTTTCCCATAGGAATTATGTGTTATGTGTTTGATCTTGTATATGATTTGAATATATGAGCTCTCTTGTTTATGTTGATTGATTAAGTTGATATATGTTGTTTGATTAAGAGTTTTAAAGGATATAAATTGAAGATTGAAATATCTAACATCACTGATTCACCCCCCTCTTAGTGATTGTACCTATAATAACAAATTGACCTAATGCATTAGAAGGACTTGTGACCTTGAATAATTTTTCTATTTCTAGTATGAACTAAAATTATGGTGTAAATGATGGAATTCATGATTATCTCTCTCTCTCTCTCTCTCTCTCTCTCTCTCTCTCTCTAGGTTAGAAAATGACCATTTACACATCCCTCATTTGGGCATGACAAGACTCTTCTCATTTGAACTAGCTAAAATACTAAATTTTATCTACTTTAAGCTTGTACTATTATGTGGTTTTAGTTTTTTTATCTATATTTGTGGTAGAAGTCATTCTCCCTTGTGTATGTCCATTTCATTTCACCTTGATACAAGTGGGTTGGTATTGTGTAGGTCATATATTATGTTAAATTTGATTATGCTACTAAATTATTATGGAGATTAGCTCATTGTGTCTTGTGTAGGGCCTTTAAGCTATCCCTTCAAGTTCTAAGCATAAATCATGACCTACATATGAAATATTAATATAGGAGAAACCTGATTTGGAGAGTGTGTAAGACAAATTCAATCATTTTTTATTTATATTGTATTGTTATAGGTAGGTGGAAGATACATTCAAGTATGGTGCATCACCCTATTTTTAGGTTTCAGTTTCTTTCTTCTCCTTTTTCACACCAAAGCATAGTTGTAGTTTATATTAGGCTTTACTAGTGTAGGTTAGAAGGATATAATTTGATCTTAAATTAGTTGCATTATGATTTGAAAGGAGATGGAATTCTCTAGATATTTACCCCTATCATAAGAAACCCACATCCTAGGGTTATTTCCATTGTGTCTCTTGAATCAAGTGTCAGGACCTAGCAGGGTGCACTTCAAGGAGACAACAATTTTTGGAATGCTCAGTGGGACACCATTCAAAGGTTTAGCTGAGATGTGTATGTTATTCTTAGTCATTGTATCATTTTAAGACACTTCATGAGCACCTAGAGACTTCATGTTCTAGTTTTAGGTCAATTTTATGTGTTCTTTTAAAAAAAGAGAGGTCTAATTCCTACTATTTTTCATGGTTAACCCTTAAAAATATGTGATTATTCCCCTTCATAGAGGCATCCCCCTCAATCTTGCTCAGTATAGTGACATCCTAGTTGCATCCCTTAAAATCCTATCAAACTTCACTAGTGAGGATGCCACTACCCCTATTAAACACATCTAAGATATAGCTAATGTGTGTAGTCCATAATGTTGTAGAAGATAGTGTGGCTATCAAAATCCTTGTATCCTCATTAAAGGGCAAAGTGACATAGTTTTTTATATATTTAAGTCCAAATCCTATCTATGATTAGGATGACCTAGAAGAGTGGTTGTGTAAAAAATTTGAAGATAAAAGTGACCATCTTACCCTCATATAGCAACTCATTACCATTATAAGAACTCCCCATGAGCTTATGATTGATTTAAACTTGATGTTTCAAAGAACCTAGGATGGAATTCCTACATTGATCAAACCCTTAGCTCATGCTACTTTCCTATATTTGTTAATGGATCTAGATAATGACCTCACTATCATGGTTCAATCCATATGGGGAACACTCTTCCAGATGTATATGAACTCACTATAAGGGTAAAATATTTCTTAATTTAAGTTAGTAAAACCAGATCCTGTCCTCTAATGCTTCTATTGCCTAAGCCTCTATCCAATCATCCCACTTTAAACTCTATTTATATAATGACTAGCCATGAAATCCCATATGTAGTCACTCCTAATGAGTTACAGGAAGTTAAAATCATCATACAAGGCCTTGATAATGAGTTAGAAACCTTAAAAAAATAATGAATATAGTAAAATAGGCCCTATCAAACTTTCAATAAATCTTATCAGCCTCATAGGTAGCCCATCCAAGGCATTGCACAAGTTAAAGCACATCTCTCATATCCTAAGCCATCTAATATACAAAAATGTTTCTGCAATCACTCCAAAAGTCCTTGTGCCTGCTTAAAACTATTTGGATCATGATTACAATAATTTTGCAAGTGGGTTATCGGTTAAGCCCCAATGGTGCAATGTGCATAAAAATTATAAGAGAAGCAAGTTGGACCAACTCCACAGAAAAGTGTAAGAGTAAGTTCAAATATTGAATGAGCCCTTTCTCTTGAATTGAGAAGAAGATGACTTTGAGGGAATGAATCTCAATGAGTGAATAAACTTGGAAGCTTATTAATTCCAAGAGAAAAAAGACTCTATCATGCCCAATATGGGGCCACAAGCCACAAAAGAGGATGTTAGTACTTGTGAGGTTGCCAATATTATTGAGGAATCTACTGATTGTTCATTTGATGATTGGGAAAAAGGGTGAGATGATTTTGAGCCATGTTATCATATAGAAGAAATAAGTCTAACTAGTTAGTATTTGCATAATAAGAACATTGTTCAAGCTAATATTACAAAGCCTCAAAAGTATAATGATACATGGGAGTAATGCTTTGATCTCTTTTAGGAGTTTAAGTTTCTCATCGATCCAATAACCCTAGGAAAAGAAGATCAATTTGACATACCTGACTTCATGGAGCCAAAAGACAAACAAGATGATCTATGAATGTAATGCTTTGACCTCATTGATGAGCTTAAAGGTTTGACTAATCTAGAAAATTTTGAGATCCAAAATAAATACATTGAGGGAGATGCAACAACAAGTAAGGATCAATTCAAGTTATCCCAATTCATCATGGAGAAGCATGAATATCTACAAGGCAACTAGATATATTCACTTGACAAAGAAAAGGATTGTGATGGTGGAGTTCATAATCATAGAATTCCCCCCAAAATCTGGTAAGGTATGTCACCAATCCCAAGGATAAGCCTTAACCTACCCTTACAATTCATATAGTTATATGTTCATGGGAAGTTATAAATATCTCAGAGGTTTTTTCTTTGACCTAGGTGGAGTAGAATTTTATCTTTTAGCATGTACATAGTAGTGTAGTCTAGTTATTTTATTTCTTCCCTAAGTGTTTTTACACATGTTCTTGTTTATTTTTCTCATTTTTTTATATTTTGGAGGTGTTTTTAATCTTTTTAGATTTTATCTAACAAGGTCTCTCTTTCAAATTGAGTTATAGCTTGACTCCATGCCCAATGGATTTAAAAAGGAAATTTTCCTAAGTTTTTAGATAGGGAAACACCCCTAGGACATCACCATAATGTTGGCTATTCTATCCACCCTTGGTCCCTAGGATACTTTCAAAATTTAAAAGGGTATTTTTTCCAAAACTAATTGAGTATGAATTTCTTACAAGCACCTTATTGATATCTATTTCGTTAAGATCTTGGGCATATTTGAGGACTTAGGTTGGCATGTTTTCCATCAAAGAAGTGTATCAAAGGTCTTACACAGAATCCTTACAACCTTGCCAATGTTATATTCTATAACCAATGACTCTCAGGAAGCCTATAAATATAAAATATTGTCAAAATTCTTGCATAGTTTCATGTTTGAATTAAAGTCTTTTTTAAGTTAATTCAATGAGAAATGTGTCTAAAATGGGATTGTAACAAATTTTCAATGTTTATAAGTCCTTGTTATGGTATAATCACCTCTTATCATTGAAAAAAAAGGTGTTATAAGAAAAACAAAAGGGTCTAAAGGTCATTGTTCATATCTTGAGGGTGAGGTTAAAAAATTCAAAATCCAATTAGAGTCATTAACATTTCATTGTTCCACCATCACCCCTCAATGGCCATGTTTATCACAAATTTTAACTCAATTCAATCTTCACCCCTTATGACTCTATTCTACATTCCCCATGCACTCAATGAAACCACTAACTCATTTAAAAATGAATTATTCATCATGATATTTAAGTTTAAAACTAGATCTAATATCCAAATTCCTCTCAAAGGGAACTTTTTCAAGTCCATAAAGATTCAACTTCACTAGTGGTAGGTCTCAAGCATGAAGGCAATATACAAACCTAGGCCTTGATTTTAAGAGGCCAAGTAGAGCATGAACAATGTTTCTAGGCATGGTTTTGGGAAGATAAGGGTCAAGAAAGAAGGGTTAAAATTCAATATTTTAAAGAATTAAGGCCTTTTTTAGATCTATAGGCATCAAATAAATGTCATCATAAATCCTACCCATGAGATAGATTGGAAAAGCTAGTTCTAAAAGGAAAAATGGCAAGTTTTATGGTAAAAAGGATAAATATTTTAGAGGTGTTCATAATCACTAAGCATGAGATGGGTGATATAGGATCTCCTACACCATTTTCAAACCCTCATTGTCTTTTAAGAGTGAGAATGACTTACATAGTTGCCTAAACCAATCTACAACTAATTTGCAAACTTCTTCTCACAAATTTGGCTTCCTAATCAAATGAGATCTCTACCTAGAAGGTGCATGGGTCCATGATAGGTTGAGAGGGACTAATTAATAACCTATGATGGTTGTATATGATCCCAAGATGTACCAAGTATGAATGGATTACATGTATCTCACCTCAAACCTATATACATAGAAATTGTGAGGGTTTCTTAAAAATAACATGTTTTATCTACCTTCCATAGATGTATGGGTTAGTTAAGGGTTTTAAATGAGTTGAGAGGGTTGTTAAACCTCTATTAGTAATGATAAAATCATAAGGTAAACTTAGAAGTATGTCTCTCACAATAAAATATTACAAAAGGGCCTAAAACCTCCCTTAAACCTTGGAGTTTAAAAGTACAAATCATAGGAATTTTAAAGCTTATTCCAATGAATGCACAAGGATAAAAGGATTTAGAGTTAATATAAAGTTATTTAAGGATCCATATAGATAAATGTTTTAGGCCATTCTTTAAATTTCAATGGGATTTCCAGCTTAAAAAAGACCTCACATAGGTTTATAGGTTATTAAAGAATTTCAAAGTGTTTTGTTATGATGGTAAGGGATACAAACAAGTCTAAAAATCCTTCTCAAATTCCATGCCCTAACAAGAGAAGTTCAAAGACATATAGATACATTGGAAATCATGTTTTAAATATTTTTCAAGCTTAAAAGACCCAAAAATCTACAAATAAATAACATTTTCTTGACGGATCAGAGAACCCTCTCCTACATCAAATAATATCCAACTCAAGATATAGGCCATGAAGACCTTGATCAATGTTTTAATGGTGTTATAAGATTAATAAAAGGTATAAAAACTTGTATACCAATAATGTGAAGTTTTTAATGCATCAATGGAATGTTTCTCCTAATGGATGGGCTTTGAGCAAGTGAAATGATTCTTTCTCATACCCAAATACCTTGTTAAAGAGTTGCACGACTATGAATAAAATGATATCCATGAATATTCAACTTGGATATATCGCCTAAACTTATAGACCAATGGGCGGATTCAATATTTGTTGTAAGCCTTCTAGATGGCCTCAATATGCCTATAGGTAAAAACTAGGAGCTTCAATCTTGATTGGGCCTGCACAATGCCCATAAATAAAGGAAAAGATAAAATTCCACCATTATAATCTTAAACTTGATCAAAGAGCCTCAAGGCAAATTGAAAGAGACAAGGAAAATTCTAGGCCATGATGAATTTTTTTATCTCAAGACAATGTAATAGCTCATAAGGATATGTAACATGATTAATGCAAGATTTTAATAGGGTCTAGACAATGTGAAGTGTTTAAGATAAGAACATACTTTAAACCTTTTCCAAGAGCTTCAATAGGTCTACACCATAGACCTTAAGACTGCAAGCAAAAATAGAAGGTTTTATTCTCTTCAAACCTCATTGATAGATCTAGGCAAGGCTTGAACATCCCTATAGGGTTTCTATAGATAATATAAGTGCAACTATTAAGAATAACTTTCCCAAAGTGTGAGTTCTTGGGGTTAAGTTCTTAAATAAAAATAAGAAGATATAATTATAGTTGCATGTCTTCATGTATATATCTAAGTGCAAGGAGATAATTGTAGGCCTTTTTAACCTCCTCAAAGTCATCAAGGTAGCTATAATATGATCCTAGTGGATGTAAGACCTCTTCTAGTAGTTGGTAGTCTTGAAAAATTATGTAAAAGTGGAAAATTAATATTCTAAGTCCAAGAATATATAATATAATATAGGAGTATCTTCAAGACTTTGATTAATCTATAGGACTTTAAGGATGAGAATGGAAGGTTCCAAAGTTGTTAAACCTAGAATAAAAGTATATATATTATAAAATGCAAGACTTCATGATCTTAGGGACTATTTTAAAGGTTTTATTTGATGTTCCATGGTTTATATGGTCTAACATGTTTCTAAGGGTTTTTTAAGTTGAAAAGGTAATTCTCAAGCTTGAGAAGCCATGATGAAGGTTCTAAACTTGTCTAAATTCCTCTATATGGCTATAGAGAATACTTACAGCCTTGTACATTGTTTTAAAGCCAAATAATAGGGACCTAAAGGATGTTGAGACATGTACCTAAAAGAGTGTAGGTTTAAGATTAATATCCAAGGTTATAGTTCATTTATCAACCTTCTAAATGGGTCATAAGCCTACAACTATCTTCAATAACTTAAGTATGGAAAGGCATGTTTCTTTAAGGCCCCTACAAGAATATTGCAAAAAAAAAAATGGCCCTCCATTAGATCAAGCATGGAAGGAATTGTGTATTAGATAATGATAATTTTAGGGTTTTTGAGAGAATTTATCAATCCTCTCAAGTGACTAATAATGTTTTAGATATATCCTTATGATAAAGAAGGAAAAAATAGCAAGGCTATAACATTGTCATGTAGATAAAATAAAGGTTGTTAGATCAAGAATCCTAAGTGACAATTATAGTGGTAGGTCTCTCAAGCCTTCAATAGCATATTTAGTCCTATGTTTTTGTTTCAATGGAGATTATTGATGTATTAATACTAAAAAGAGGCATTTTTGAGAGCATGAGACCATTATGTAGGTTGTAAGGCATCTCCAAGTCTTTTAGGTATCTAAGATTTATTTATGAGTCTATCAATGGAGTATTTAAAGAAATTCAAAAACTCAAGGAGGAGGAAAATTTCATGCTTATAATGCACACTCAATAGGCCACTAGTGGATAATTCAAGCATCTTCATGATCATGTATGGTGTAGGGGACCATAAGGAGGATTGTGTGAGGCTTGGGTGATGAAATAAATGTAGCAAAAAACTACCCCTATAGGGCCAAACATGCCTCTCACATGAAATTTAAGAATGAAGGTCATTTTTGGCTTTATTTCTCTCAATCATGCTTATATATGAAGATTAAATGATGCTTCATAAAGATAAGGAGATCATTCTTTCCAAGAATATAGATATATTAAGTAGGTGGTTTACTATGTTTAACATGCCCAAGACCTCCAAAGGTTAAATACGACCAAAAATGGACCCCTCTATGCCACACTCCCATTGAAGATCATCAAACAAATTGAACTAATGCATTGGAATAAGGACTTGTGACCTTGATTGTTTTATCTATTCATGGTATGAACTAAAATTATGGTGTAAATCACAACATTCATGATTAGTGCTTCTCTCTCTCTCTCTCTCTCTCTCTCTCTCTCTCTCTCTCTCTCTCTCTCTCTCTCTCTCTCTCTCTCTCTCTCTCTCTCTCTCTCTCTCTCTCTCTTCACATTATCATATATGTAGGTCAGAAAATGACCATTTCCACATCCCTCCTCTAGGTATGATAAGCCTCTACTCAATTAGATACTTGTACTAATATATTTAAGCCTTTCAATTGAATAAAACACTAAATTTTACCTTATTAAATATTGTAATATTGTGTTATTTTAGTGTTTTATTGATCTACATTTATGGTAAAAGTCATTCTCTATTGTGTATGTCCATTTCCTTTCATGTTGTTATAGTGGGTTGGTCTTGCGCAAGTAATATGTTGTGTTGAAGTTGAGTATTCTAGTGATTTGTTGTGGATATTAGCTAATTATGTCTTTTACATGGTTTTTTAGCTACCCCTTCAAGTTATGAGCATATATCATGACCTCCATATGAAATACTAATGTATGAGAATCTTAATTTAGAGAGTGTGCAAGAAAAGTTTGGTCCTTATTTAGTTTTATTTTTCTATTATAGGCACATGGAAGATACATTAAAGTCTATTTCATCACCTTATTTTTAGTTTTTAGTCTCTTTCTTCTCCATTTTCACACCATATCATAGTTGTAGTTTAGATTATACTTTGATCGTGTAGCTTAGAAGGTTACAATATGATCTTAAATCAGTTACATTGTTATTTGAAAGGAGATTGACTTCTCTAGATATTTACCCCTCTCATATGTCACCCACAACCTATGGGTATTTCCATTGTGTCTCTTAAAGCAAGTCTCATGATCTAGAAGTGTGCACTTTAAAAAGACAATAAGATCATAGAAGGCTTGAATGTGAGGGTAGTATAGACCATGTCTAATCCCAAAATGTAGAATTTTTTCCCTCCTCTTGCCTCATTGAGACCCTTGATTAGGTTAAATTTTATGAGGATTATGATGTTTGGGACCTCCTTCCTCTAAAGGATTATGCTCAACATGGGAACCTAGAGGATGTTCAAGTGTATGACATACCTTGCTTTGAATAGATAGTTTAATAAATTCATTCCCACATAAACTCCTTCTTTGAAGAGATAAATGGGGTAAACATTTATATCCACATTTCTATTCCATTGATTAGGATCGATAACCTAATCTTAGAGGACCTTGTATATCTCATGTTTCTCATTCAATGTGTCCATGGTGTTTTGGTTATAAACTAGGGTGTACTCTGGCATAATACATACTATTTAAAAGTAGTCCTGGAGATATTTTCATTTTTTCCAAGACTGTACAAAGTACCTATTGACATTTTGGCCTCATAGGTCAAATGTCAACCCCCTATATCACATTTTTTTAGGTGATCATTGTTCTAACTTGCTTCTTATAACTCCTACCATGGTTTTGTCATCTTTGTTTTTATTATAGTCTTAAGATCCTCAAGAAAGCCATGATGTGTCATGATATCATGTTTTAATCCATATTTTCATGAGTATCTTCAAGTCATTAAGGTGATACATATGGAATCATGGTGTATTAGAATGAGAGATATCATTGTCAAGAGTTCATGAAGTTCATTGAGTGTTTAACTTTGTTGAAAGAGTATATTAGTTATTTAGTAATATGAGGGTGTTTTTATAATGTTGGATTCCTTAACATTAAAATAATTATGTTTTTAAATCCTTTTCCTATGATATATTCACCTAAGTCCACTTAACCCCTTCATTACCCCTCTCAAGTCATTAATCACCCCTTAAACCCCTTCATGAGATTATGACACCTTGTGAAACTTTAGAAAAATGAAGTGATTTGATTGATTGAGTTGAAAATTAGCCTTGAATACATCATATCCATGAAAAATTCCTCCCATATGTGTTTCATGCCACTTAAAATCCCTTTATGAGCCACCCATACCCTTTCTACTAAGCCAAGTGGGTCCCACATGCCACTTTGTGGATTTTCCACTTTTCCTCCTACATTTTTCTTGATTTAAAGGGATTTATAACTCATTATCTTCATTATTTGACCTTATAATGGCATTATAATGTTTTAACCAGGATAAAATGATGGGAAAACACTCTCTTTTTATAGTTTTTTGCATATTGTATGGAATGTACATAATGTACCATATAGTAGGGCATATGGTGATGAGGGTGAGCTCATATATGATGTATTTGCAAATTTTCATGAGAAATGGATTCCATTCAAGATCAAAACCATTCTAATCTTCATTAACCCTTCTTTTCAAGCTTGGAAGTCTCCTTAAGTTTATGTTGGTACCGTACAAAGGAGAGAGAGTGGAGGTCCCAACTCTTGGCCATGGAAAGTAGACTCAACTAGATTCCAATCATTATCAATTATCTAAATATTTGTATCCCCAACTTTATGAACCGTCCTTACGAAGTTAAGGAATGTGTATGCACTCTTCATCTTCATAAGTCAAATTCAGTTGGGCATTTTTTTTATTTGCTTCCTTAATCTAATTATTGATGTTTTTGTATCAGGACTTTAAGAAATCTTCTATGGAAATTTCAACACCTATCTCACATGTGTGAGATTATGTAAATGGAAAACCTTTAATACTAGTCTTTGTGCACATCTTGTAGTAAAATTTGATGTAATAAATAGGGTGTTTGAATGTTTTTTTAGGATTTATGAACTGATTGAGAAATTTTTTAAAGGTATTTAGGTAATTTAAATACAATTTTGAATGTTCCATAGCCAATGTTACCTTAGATGATCTAAAAAAAAGAAGACTTATGCATAAATGAAGCTCACTATCATAGCACTATTGAAGGATCAAGGACACCTGTAGAACTTCAAAAGATACTCAAGAGCACTAGAAAGAGGTGTAAATTGGTGATATAACATGTTCATTCCATTGACAGTAAGCTTCTCCACCTTATTATTATCCTTAAGATGCATAGAGATCAACTTATTTACCTCTAAACACACTCAGTCCCTCTTTTACAAAGTTTAAGTTTTCCTCATGAAAATTAAAGTTTTTTGGAGTTTTTAAGGATTCATCTTGAGGCCCTATATGATGTGTTATGCCTTCATAATATTCATGTTATATTAAGAGTACGTTTAAGGTTATCCATATGCATGAGGTTGGTCCTAGAAGGTGCCTTTTCATCCATTTCATACCATAATCCATACCACTTCCACTTCACCATATACCCACTATAATTTTCACTATTATTCCCCTATTTTCATGTTCTCAACATCCCCTTATCACTCCATCTCTATCTCTCTCCACCCAATCATCCTCCATCTTAAGCCTAAATAATATTAAATTAGACTATACACCCTTTGATGACCCTTGGAGAATGTAAGTTCATATCCATTAGGGTTGTATTGGTCTCATTCCCTATTGAGATGGAAAATTAAGGCCTATAGCCAACCTTCTAAAGCCACTATAAGAAGTTTTCAGAGGACATCATGAGACCATTAAAGTGTATGAGAGTTTAATGTAATATAAATGGATAGATGAATGATGATATAATCATATGATATAATAAATTCAAGTTTATTTAGGTCACCCTTTTTTTTTCATGAACCCCATAAACACCTACAACCAATCTTTATCATGCTACAACAAAGCTCCAAAGGACCATTCTATGAGTGACAAAAGGCCCTTCCAAGTACAATTCAAAGATGAAGGGAGACTTATAAGGAGTTATAATCAAGGATAAAATATTTAATGATCACCATAAATGGTCCAAGGAAATTTTTTCCCAATTTTCACATGTGGATAACCTCTATTCATATAATAAGGCTATACTCTGAGATGATGGAGTTGGAAAGAATAGTCAAGGTCTTGGCCTTAAGCTTGAAAAGATAATGAACTATTTTAGTTGAATGATCAGAGGTCTCAAATTCATGATTAAGATGGTTTAAATGTATATTCAGCCCATGATTTATCAATCCACTATCCATCATATGCCATATAAACACCTACAACCACCTCTATTAGCTTCAATTAACAGAGGAAGTAGTTGAGCAAAAAGGGTAAATTTGATGAGATTGTGGAGTCTCTTATGGTATATCAAGTGATAATGATGCTCAAGAAGCCTAGTATCTACAAGTGGAGAGACCTTGAATCCCTCAAAATGCCTATAATATAGTAGGATATACACCTATAGTAGCACCTTAAGAGCTACAGTCATCATACCAAGGGTAAAAAAGCTAGGTTGTAGATGTTAACAGTCACTATCAAGGCAATTGGTGGAAGGTTGGATTATAAAAGATAATAATAAAGGTAAATATACTCTTGAAGGATTAAAAAATTTGCATGAAGGATGATTCAATCCCATCACTCAGCCAAAAAGGCAAAAAATAAGGACACCTACAAGTTAAGTATATCAGACTTAAAAATGGAAGGCATTATGTTACAATGGCTTAAAGGTAAATTTAATAGAGGATTTTAATTTTAAATTTAAATTAATTAGTAAGGTATTATACCAAAAATAATATTTAATATATGTAACTACATCCTTTGCAAATAAAATACTATGCCCTCAGTCAAATCATAGAGGATGGAAAAAAAGGTTTTAAATGCAGGTTGATCCATTCATGGAAACAACAAGGGATTTTGATGCATAATTACCAACCCTTGATGAATATTTATCATTGTTATATAAGATAGGGTATTTTAATCACTTGAAACCCATCACAATCCAAGTTAAATGTGAGTTAGAGTATATTTAGGGTATTAGGTAAAACTCAGTCAATTAGTCCTAAGAAAGCATTTATGTGTAAAGAGGATGCCAAGTGAGATATAATAGATGATGAATCAATATGGTAATTCATAAAATAATATAATGAATATTATAAAGGTCATTTAATGGTACTACACTCAGAGCCCTCAAAGAGTGTGCTTACAAACCCCTAGGGTTAGATTAGGTCATTGACCCCCAAACCCTGTAGGATACAAGATATGTAGAAGAGGGGATGTTGATGGACTATAATATGAATATAGTGATGAATTAAATAACGTTAAAATATCATCACAATATCATAAACTTATATAGATAGTTTTGAGGGATACACTTAAGATTCCCCACTCAGTTATACAGTTGCAAGCATGATAAGGCCAGTTTAGACCAAAATGGTCATTTAAAGGCCTTAAAAGCATAGTTAAGACTTAAATTTTGGAAGATAATTCCATAATGAGTGATAAAAGGTACATATATTATTTTCTTGTTCATAAAAATATTAGTTATACCCACTGTTTTGTCTCAGATGAAGACATGTCTAGGCAAGCAATCAATGTGCTAAATAAGCAAAATCAAGTTTAAAGAGTTTGTAAGATAAAGTGGAGCCTAAAAAAGGTATTGAGATAATGGGGAATTATTTTTGAGGAACATAAAAACTCATAAAAAATTTTAACATTCTATGTTACAGGCAAATGCTTTATAAATAAGTCAAACAATAGGCTTAAGGCCTAATTATAAGCCGCACTACCACATTAAAATCCCCCAAGCTCTTGCAAAAGATTGTATGATCAAGTGGAGAGGAGAATGAGGATTTAAATACAATTTTAGATGATTTTTTATGTGGAAATAAATTTTAAAAGTCTATAATGTATTCCAAATCTTATTTGAATCACCCAACCCTATACACATGCAGTTTAAGGACCAATTTTAAGCACTCACCCACTCCACCACATAGGTACTCAAGGAAAAATATCTTATGATGTTTTAAGGACCCATATGAAATAATAATCCATTATATATTTATTATTATTTGGAGTCCAAACTTTATGAATGAATGCTAAAAACATAGGTACTCAGATTTGGCATGTAGACTACCCTGGGGTCACCTTTGGACGTTCATATCTTCATCCATCCTTTACAATGGAGTATAAGAAATTAATGTAAGTTTATTAACTTAATTAAATATTGATTCATGGAATTTGTTTTGATCTTGGATTTTCACACTATATAAACCATCCTTAAGACCCCTAGACAGTCATAAACCTCCCTAAAACCCTAGGCAGACCAAGTTTTAAAAAAGTTGATATTTTAATGCCTTAACACATAGGGATGTTATAAAATACTCATAGAAGGTAAAGTAAATTCATATGGGAATCCGCATATGGTAATTTAATAGAGGAACATTTTATGGAATCCTAAAAAATAGGCACTTTTTATTGGTTTTGAGCAAATTGAAAGGTGTTTAGAATTTCTTAATGTTTCTAATTCTTGGAATGGATAATTTAGGAATTTATCCATATTATAAAGTCTTACATGACTAATATTTCATCTATGAAGATCTCTATAAGTACCTAAAAATTTTCCAATCTTCTAGTGCATAAAAGAAGTGAACTAGTCAGATTGGAGAAGTGGAATTTCAAGATCCTAATGCATTTCCAAGCCTATTTCATGATTGGAGGTATTGTTTCAAACATGAACCACATTCATTCATAGTTTTTCAAGCCTTTTTATAGGTTTCATGGAGGCCCATATGCAAACACTTAAGAAATTAGGCCTAATGGGCCTATGTTATCATCAAAGGAAGTCAAATTAGCATTAAAGTACTAGTAGAATGAGTTAATGTAAGGCTTATACATTGGTAACTAATCCTTGAATGGAATTTAATGAATATTTCATATTTTTAATAGAGTAATGAGATAGTTTTCTTGACCTTATCAGTTTACCTCAGAGGAGTGTGGGATGCTACATAACTATGGTGGCCTAATTTCATGATTATAACTACCATAAGAGAGTATCATGGAATATTTTAGTATGTTTAGCCCTTGGATAAGGAAAACTAAGGTTGAATCAACATCCCTTACCTAATTTCCAATGCTAACACCTCATTCAATGAGCCACTAAGGAGGTTCAACATATAAGAGGATTGAAGGAGTGTATAACTATTGTAACTACTATTTTGAGTTGAATGTGGTCATTATTGACTCCTCTCCACTCTTCTATTCTATATTTACCTTATTCTTTCCTCACCTCTTCTATATATTCAAATATTTTTTCCTTAGTTTGTATCCCTCAGGATGGTATGAGAAGATTCTACCAGTATTTATACTTGTGCATCTATTTGGATTTAATAACAAAATTTATAGCTCTTTCATGGTGACATCCTAGTGTGTTTATACTTATTTATATGCAAATGTGATGATTTTCTTTCCTTTGTAGGTCCTAGTTCACCTAGATGTCAAGAAAGTGTATTATATAGGTCATGTGGAGTGTATAAAGATAGGTAATGGAGTCTTAAAGTTTGATATGACTAGTGAGAGTCTTCTAACAGACCTACTTATCATAACCTTAGAATTTCAGTCATCTAGTCCAACCTCCATATGAAACACTTGTACATTGGATTCATGAAAATGACTATTTGTTTATGATTAGTCCATTAATGTGTTGAGAGTTAAAGCTAATGTGCCAATGGAATGATTATCAAGTGCATCACCACACATTAGATTAGGTTTCCATTCATGTATTCTATTTAAACTTTACATCCCAATTGTTTAGGTCTTAGAAAGGACACTAAAATGACCAATCAAGGGAATTATCCCCTTAAAACCTAGAGGTATGACCCACTCATTAGGTAACCCCATCCTAAGCTCATTCTCATGTTATCCTAGGTTTAAGGTTAGTACATGAACACTCCTCTCCTTTGCAAGGGTGCAACCTAAAGTATCTAATAATAACTCATATATAACATCAAGTATATTCACAACATTTTATAACATGTTTTTTAAGAGATTATGATCTAAGAACACCTCTGCCTTGGTATTAGCCTTTTGTAACCTTGAATTCCTAAGTCATCAAGATCATAAAGGAATTGGGTCTCATCCTCATCATCATATAAGGTGGGATTTTATATATACTAAATTACTCAAAACACTTTATTGTAGTGCTCAAACTGGTTTAGGTCTAATGAAAAGGTGGTATCTCTATATTCATGCCCAGTCTTAGGGTTTGATAACCATGGCTGAGAGTTGTGGAATTGCTTGGCATGGAATTATGAATCAGATGGAAGCTCAAGAAGGATCTAAAAGTAAAGATACTTGGGAGCTAGGAGTTGTAAATATAAAGTAGATTACTTTGAGGACTTATAGGGATCTATGAATATATTCCATATTAATGGCATTTAGGGCTCACCTTACATGAGTTCATTTCTAAGTTAGTGGCTCAATCTAATTTGGTTTTACTTAATTTTTCATTTAATTAGAGAATTTTGAAAATTCACACTCATCTTAGATTTAGTGATGGCAAAGGGACATTTACAATTTTTTTAATTAGATCATAGTTATCCAATTTTATTAATGAAAGGGTGGGGTAGGCACACACCTATATTAGTTCCTATGACACCTTGAGCATCCTATAGTATCCTCCATTTTTTCCATGTTTCCTCCTCTATTAGGTATTTCCTTTACATGTTATGCCAACTTGGCATAGTCAGCATGTCACTTCATTACCTTCTTAAGCATTGAAGTTTGCCATTTGGATCTGCTAAGTACCCATGGAACTCTATTATCATCATAAGATCCAACCTATATTTTTCATTTCCTTTCCTAAGCCATTCTAATCCATCTTTCTATTTTGTGTGTGGGAGTTATGCGTAGCACTTTGTGATTGGGTCTAGGTTCAAATTGTGCCTCTCTTTTGACTCAATTAGGACACCTCAACCCCTTTTTATCATTTTACATAGAATTTCCACATAGAATCCTATGATTTGTTGAGATTTCTTAGGGATGTAATTGTTGACCATTTTTTATCACCATAGAAGAATAACACCCAAGTTTAGTAGTTTAGGGTTTAAAATTCAGTTAGAGTCCAACATAAATAACTAAGTATTTTAACTTAGAAAATTTTCAAGAGAGGCTAGTATTCATGCCTTTTATAGAACCATATATTTAAAATTACACTAATGCCCATCCTACTACACAAACTTTAGTGTATACCCTTTATGTAAAGTGTGTTAAAATATAAAAGCTTGCACAGGGAAAAAAGAGAAGTAAAGTACACACTTACAAACATGAAATTATGAATAATTTTTGGATTAGTTCAAGGATTCAGGTTCAATAGATTAGGGCTAAGTTAGGAAAGTAATCAATCCTTCATGTTTTAAGGTTTTGGTATTTTCATATTTTGATGTGAATGACTTAGAAGGAAAAATAAATTATCTAAATTTTTGTATTATTTTTGTAGAAGCTCCAAATCCCAAAGGCATGGAGGCTTAGAGGCATTAACCATTAGCCTAAAATACAAAGAGATAAGGAGGTAACACATGTAAATAAAAATGAAAATGTTACCAAAATGAAAACATGTGGTATCAATGACTTCAACAATACACTAGCCTAAATTTGATGAGCCCCTAGTGATGTCTTAATGTTTTCTCAATTTGATAGTTATAGTAGGAATTTGGTCCAATCAAAAAACACCACATGATAATAATTAACATCTCCTGGTGGCCTATACCTCTTTTAAAACAATTTTGGCAATTAATCAATTTTACAAAAGTTATTCTATGCCATGTGTCAATCTCTTAGTGGCCCCGAGCCCTTTCAAAATGCCTTTTAACACTTAGTCAATTTTCATGAAGTTTACTAAAAATATCCATGTCATCAAGGTTACAGGTAAGAAGGTAAATAATATGATTCCATATGTTGTAATATTGACATCCTAGAACCATCTGTATAATTTCCAATCCTCCAAGCTAGTAGGTTGGAGGGATGACACCACATGGTGAAATCCCATTGCTCCATAATATTACGACAATCTGTATAGGCCCAATAGATTTTTCAGAACCCTAGGAAAGTGGATACATGAGATGATGCCACATAGATAAATCTCAATTCACCTAGAAATAATAATCAATGTTACACTTAAATCCAAGATCCAATTAGTGAGTACCATTTGGAACTATCAAATTCTATCCCCTAGGGTTAACCATAGGAGTTGTATAGACCTAATAGATCATGGAGCTTTATGGCCAAATAATATAGGATAGTTGGTGAGCTCTGAGTATGCCTAGGATTTTGTAAACTGCTAAGTACATAGGGACCAAGGGAGAATATACCTAGAGAAGTAGAAAATTTTACAATGAGCCTAATGTTAACATATGGATAGGACCCACCACTAAGGAATTTATTGATGTTTATACTAGAACTATCTAAGATGAATTTAATGGTCCATTTTTTCCATCAACTATCAATTCATGGGTAGAATATTAACTACATTTAGTTTTAGAATCAATTATATAATGGCCTAATGTGAAAATTATGTGCAACTTGACTCCAACTAGAAGAATGGGGGAGGGATGGTGGAATTAAGCCGTGATAATCCTTAACATGAGTTCATAGGATTATAATCATAAAGAGGACTGACATGAAGTTATGTAAGTGTGTTTAGGGTGATTCTGATTAGATTCCCACTTCCTCAACCCCATTCTACGCATGATGCAATTTATAACCACCCTATTAGTGGGAAAGACCAAGTTAAGTTCCTGATCTTTGAAACTCTACCTATTTAAGTAGGCAAATTATAATCATAAAGGGACCTCTTTCTAGCATATAAATGTTGTAAAATTTGTTCCATCCTTGATCCCTTTATTTGGATTTTATGCCTTTGAATGAATATATAACTATATTTTCCCTCACAATGGCTTGAATTTTATGTGTATCTTATGAATTATTGGTTCTCCTTTTGTGGTGAGGTGGTATTTACCTTTGATTGTGTCTAATTCAAACTCACCTCTATGTAAGAGAACTTACTTTTGTAGGTCATAGTTCATCTTTCTCATGGTTTATGCATTGTTAATTACAGTAATGAATATTTCTCCTTATAATGTTGCCATATATCCATGTACATCTCTATGAGATACTAATACTAAGAAGTTCATGATTGAGTTGTGTATGGTTTTAATTTTTTTATGTTCATTGTGTATGCTTGAGTGAATATAGAATGTCATAATATTCTAGTATATCACCCCTTTTTTCTTTCATTTCCTTTATTTATGTTCTCTCCCTTTTATTTGTAAGTGTAATATTTTATTGTTAGTCTTAGGTGATCCATCAAAGGAAGTTGGCCCTTTCTAGAGGTTCACTCTAACCATAAGCAACCCACATTCTTGGGGTGTTCCCATTGTGTCGATTGTGAGAGGAGACACAAAACACCTCCTAAGAGGTTGAAAACTCAATACAACAATAGTTTCTGGCATTATTGGTGTGACATATACTCAATTCCATTGAGTTAGAAGGTTTCAACTAAGAATTTGGTGTAGTATTAGAGAAATTTAGTTTTAAAGACATTAAATAAACATTAGGTGACTCTAAACATTTCTGATCTCTAGCAGACCACTCCTTAAGTATTTAATGCCAAAAGCAACAAGACCCTCAAAATATAATTTCTAGTTCATTAAATTATCTCTAGCCTCTAGAGGAAGAGTAAATAAAGCATCCTTGTCTCCTATAAGAAGATTTAGAGAGCTTAGACATCCTTACTTAACATCCCAATCTACATCTACTTTTGGTAGATTACCTTACCCAAGAGTAGGATTCTTTCCAGTCCCTCACATGGATATCCTAAAAATCAAGATTTTATTCCTTTCATTGGAGGAACCCACTAAACCTTACTCAATATGATGATATACCCATTGCATCCCTCAAAAGTATTCCTATTTCACTAGAGGGTATACTACCACACCTACACAACACATTAAATATATTTCTAATCTATGTTTAGTAGATCATGATATTGACAAAAACATTGCTATTATGATTTTAACTTTCTTATTCAAAGACAAAACCCTCTAATGGTATAGGAGCTTCTAACCTAGTCCTATAAACTCATGGTACAAGATAGGATAAGCTTTGTATAATCAATTTTAAGACAAGTCATATAATTTATACTTGGTTGAAAAGCTGACCACTAATAAGAGGGAACCGCATGAGTACATGGTAGATTTTAATCTTAAACTTTAAATAACATGGGATAGGATTCTACTATTGGTAAGGCCTACACCTGAGTATGTTTTTTCTATTCTTTAGAGACTTTATATATGATATCTCTATGGTGATCCAATCAATTTGTGTTATACCATTAACATATGCTTATGAGGTAGCTATTAAGGATGATAATAGTCTTATACAAGCTCAAAAAATTGCACCAAGGCCTATAATGCCAATTTTTTGAAAAATACAACCCATTTTGCTACCTCAAATACCCATATTAGTACATATTCTAGTGCCAACTAACCAATCACCAAGCCAAGATAAAGTTACTCCTAGCCCATAAAATGAGATGCAAGAGTTTAAGAGCCTTTTTCATAATTTTGGTAATAAGTTGGTTACTCTCGAAAGGCAGTAAGCTCAGAATTAGAGACCCAATGAAGAACCTCATTAGCCTTATAAAAATAATAGGACTATGCATACACATAATATTTTATACTTTATTAATTATTGATGCTTTCTCTCTTTTAGGAACCCATTGAGTCTCAATCTCTCTAAGTGCATGCCTTAAAGGGTACACTAGGAAAGGGGTGGGCAGACCATTGGTGCTTCATAATATTTTTGTCCCCTATAATACCACTTGAAACCAACATAAACCTCTCCTATACACTTACCTAAGGTTTGAAACCTCCCTTACAAACTCCTCCAAGTAATTCACCACCTTAAACAACTTCTACCTAAGCCAAAAAATATTTTTGACATTTACCAAACAAAGTTGGCATAGGTTGATCTTGTACTTAAAATATATAAGCACATTACACGATTAGGTCAACCTTAGCTGACTTAGTCTAGGACATAACTACTTTTATTAATCAATGATACAGGGTTGATTGGGCTGACTCTATTGGCTAAACTTTTAGAAGGGTTTAAGGTTAGATCTAAATATATATACACATCCTTTTCACCATTTAATAAATAGATGAAACAGTAAATAATTATTTGTGCATATTCATATCCACCATTTTACTTGAGGAAAATTACTTGGGATTTCAATACTATACTTAGAGATATGAATATTGTCTTTTAGAATAATTATTTTAGATTCATAGTAAAAGTCATGAAGCCTAGATCTGACCTATCTTTTTTATCCTTACAAACCACAATAGCCTCTTGTGAACTGCCTTGGCCAAGGGATATATTGAGGCTCAGTGGGTTAATCTTAAAGGTACATATTCCTAAACTCTTACTCATCCTTGTTAAAATAGATATATTTTCATTTTTTAGTTTATATGCTTCTCTCTCCATGAATTAGGATTTCCTCTACATTGACTTGAGTAGAGATCTTCTATGCATGTTTACTTTTATGTTTATTACCCCCATTTTGTGCCACATGATTTAATGAGAATTAGGTTAGATTTTAATTTACTTTGTCATTTAATTTGTGAATAATAAAAACATAAGACCTAGATAGTATTATTGTATGGTGTTTATTAAATAAAGTATTTATAACCTTCTCTAGTGAAATTATTGTGGTAAGGGACTCCTTGGTTGGGTCTAGTAGATCCATCTTGGTCCTGATCTTGATTATCTAAATGTACCAACAAGTAGAAGCGTAAGTGTGATTTATCTTCCCTGAGATAGAATTGATTTGTAAATCTTCTTCACTTTCCCTTGTATACATTTTGGTGAATCCAATGTGAACTAACCCTTGTAGGTTTTCATTCATGCATTCATATATTATCATTTATCATTTATTATATATTTTTATTTCTATAGTAATGGATTGAACCTATAGATATAATCTAACATTATGTGCACAATTTTAACACATAGTTTCTATGATTAGCTTTGTATTTATCTATGCAAGTCTTCTATAACAATAAGTAACTAGATTGATCAGCTTGACTCAATTCTCTTTTCAACCACAAGTTTGTAGACTTAGTCGACCTAGTCAACTCTATTAGTAGATCATTTTTATCATATAAGTTTGTAAAATGAATCGACCAAATAAATATTTTTAGAAGAATAAAAAATAATCATCTAAGAAACACAAAATAAAAATAATAAATCTAACATCTTCAAAAATTATTAGGTTCATTCTCACCTTCTTAGTCATTTTTGTTCTTCATTTACAGTCTTGATTTTCAAATTTTATAGTTTATAAAACTATAACCCTATAATGAACTGGGTTGACTAGATCGACATAGTTTCATAGCTTGATTTCATATATAGAATATTTAGTCAACCCATTTGAATGTGTTTTAGATCTTTCTTCAATATATAATATTGACCCTATTGACTCTATTCTATACTATTTACATATAGTGTTTACTAAACTGACTCTGTACTCTTCAAAACCAAAGGAATTAACCTATCTTCCTATTAATCAATTCACTTTTTATTTCAATTACTTTTTTTCTTAGAGTAATAAACATATAATAATTAGGATGTTTTTAATTTACCAATTTAGTCACACTATTTTCCTTTTTCACACACTTCCAAATCACATAACACTAAAAAACATTAAACAATTTCTACCCAAGGTCTACCTATTTGGATTTTATCACCAAGGGGGAAGATGAATTAGTTTTTTGGCCAAGTATAAATATGTGGTTGATGGTATTTATTGGTAAAACACCCAACACCCTTATCACTGTAGGATTGTGAAGTGTGGGGTAGGCCCCAATACCAAGTCATTACCATCACCAATATATATCTATTTTAACCTCAACAGCCTAAAACTATCCTTAGATTGATTTTATAGTTCCTTCTTATAGCCAAATCCCTATCACATTTATTTCTAAAATTTATAATCTAAAAACACACTATGAATTTCTACTTATTAGATTAGCATTTATATTCTAATTTTGTTCTTTGCTATTTACAAATTATATGTTGTATTACAAAACTTATATTATCCAACATTGGTACAAGATTTTTTTTATGTGATATAATTAGATCAAACACATTTGATATAATTTCTTGTGTGCTTAATTAAATTTTCTTAGTTGTTATATTACAAAAAATTTCCCTATCTTTAGAACATAATTGACCCCATCGACTCAATCTCTTACAGGCTACTTATTTTGATTATCTTTAGAACATAATCAACCTATCCGACTATGTGTCTTATAAACTCCTTCAATTTATCCATCTACAAAACATAGTTGACCAGTTCAACCATGTACTTTATAGCCTATTCTTTTTAATATATTAAAATACAATGTTCATTGGTTTGACTTTGTATCTTACTAATTGATCCTTATTTCTACACAAGTTTATAGTCTACCTCCTTCACCATGATTTTATTATTTGATGAAAATACATAATTTAATCAAATAAACATGATGAGTTTCACCAATCCCAAAATGGATTCTAAGACACATCTTGTGGCACCTACCATGTATCAAAGCAATGTCCATGTTGCCACTCACACTACCAACTATGGGACTCCTCCCCATTCATTCTCATCACTTAACCCTTTGTTCTCACTAGAAAATGAGTGTGATTTAGAATACATAATTGAAATTCTCTTTTTCATTAATGAAAACCCTCAACATAAAGGAAAAGATCCTACAACCATCTATAATCTCATGATGGGGCCTCATATAAGAGAACCCCATTCACCCTCTCTTACCTTTTCCCATGGATTTGAAGGAAACCTTTTATTTTCATCTCAATATTTTCCATCTATAATGTCTCCTTGCCACACCATGACATCATATTCTATGTCTTTTTCAACTTCCATGCCAAGTATTTCTACCAACATGGTAGGTTAAATTTCTAGTGGGATTTTTCAAAATACCCACATGCATAACCATGCTATGAGTGAATCTCATGCCACTAAATCTTATTTAATTATTAGTTCATATTATGACACTACTTCTTATTTTTCCACTAGTGTGGTGCATGCTTCTACCTCATCCCACACTCATAGTGTAACTCAAGCTATTAATACTAACACTAATTCATCACATGCTATGTTCACTAGTTAAATTGTTGATCAAAATAAATAATTCCTATTACAAGCACTTAGAAAAATGCATGCCTATAAAAATAATAATGCAAATTAAATGATCTAGATGCAAATTCATCTCATTCATCTCCAAAACCAACCTCACCAAGTTTTATGGGGAACACAAAATCTTAATGCCCTTGTACCCCCCACCTTAGAGATTCCCATGGTAACCTTATACTACAACTACCACTTATCAATAAAACCATTTAACATATATAAAATGAACCTATAGTACCTCAAATTACTAAAATTTACATAGGATGTATCACCCCCACCATCACCTATAATAGATCTACTGATACCACTTTGAATTTAAGAACATTTGATAAGATTTATAAATATTGGGATAATCTTAACACTTTTGTTGCTACCAAACTACTAGCTAAAACAATCTCAAGAGATGATTTATATTGGTACAAACAATTAAAAACCCACTCTATTACTATCCTATAATATTTGGTTAACTCGCTAGTCCAAAAAATCTAAACTAGTGATCTTCTTGAGAATAACTTAGCCCAATATATAAATTACAAACAACTCAAAACTAAAATGGCATAAACCTTGATCAAATGATGGAAATAATTATCTAACAAATGTGAGCATTTTATGATGGATGATAACCTTTTTCACATATTCACTAATGCTCTATACCCAAAATTATAATATTGGGTTAGGACCCTCTCTCCAAAAACCTTGGAAGAAGATCTTGACTAGGCTAAATGATAATACTTCCTCATGTGTCAATTCAAACCAACTCAACCTAAAATGGGCACTCACATTCTCATAAAAAATAAAAACCATCACGTAACCAATGATGGTATTATAGACACCTAAAAAACTATATATACCATCCAATCAATTGTTCCAAATAATGTCATGGAGCATGATCCCCTACTAACAACACTCCTATTCCTAGATTTTCTTAATCTAAGAACATTAATGTGTACAAACCACTATCCCTAGCAGAACCTCAAAAATGTCTTCCAAGACCTCCATAATGAGACATTGACCTCACTTTCCTTATGAAATCATGGTATGATCCAAACAATTTTTTTTAGTTTCATGCAAGTTGGGGCCATTTTCATGATACTTGTAGGTAACTACATAATCTTGTTATGGATTTTATTCTTGGTTCTAACTTTGATCATGAAACCCTTATTTGAAAGTGTCAACAATATTATGACATAGATTTTAAAGCTCATGAAATTCAAAGTAAAACCAAGTTTTAAAGAAATATAATGCTCATCTCTATATCTACAAAGATCATCTTCCTAACCAAAGATAACATTGAAAAACCTACTGATACTACTAAAAATGTTGAAAGTATTATAGACCTTAATTCCAATGATGAAAACATGGTTAATATGACTAACACAAGAATATTAGTTGATTTTATTGACACAAATCTAACACTTATGTATTACACCTCTCAACCATTTTATGTCATTTAGGATACTTGCCCATCCCATCTAATGTAATTAGGTCAAGAGGAACCTATACCCAAAAAAACATCACCTCCAACCACACAAGTTGATTATAACTCTCATACCATTTATACTCTTCCCATAACATCCACATAATAAGATTACATACCCCAAACTTCCACTAGTATTTATTCTACCCAACCATAAGAAATACTTTAACCACCCACCACATCACCTAAAGTAACTCAACCCATTTTTAATAAACCTAAACCAACTATACCCTATGAACACAAGTTTAATTTTACCTTCAACCCTCCTTCCTAGGATCTATTGAAACATAATGCACCTATATCTGGAAACCCTCCCATGGGTTATGATGAATGGGATCCCATTGAAGAGATTTCTCATCCCCAATCTCAAATAACTTTCTTATAACTAATGATAACTTCTCCCCATGCTTGAAACTACCTAATGCAATTGTTATTTGAAATGAACATCCCTTGTCCTCCTCCTATAAGATTTGAAGCTACCTTATTTTGATCCAAAGGTAGTATATTTCAACAATGTGAATAGATGTCCATCCATATTGATGAAATAATGGACACTTCTCTCTCACTTGTTTTCCCTATTGCTTCCATGATTCCTGAGGAGATACTGCTTCATGTGAATGATCCTACTCTATTCATTAGCATCCAAATTCATGATATAAAATTTAAGAATTCTTTAATTGATGAAGGTTTAGGCACTTATGTTACCTTGATTAACTTGATTAAGATATTTGGATATTCTGAATACAACCTCAAATCTACATGTAGAACATGTCAAGGATATGATAGAAAGAAAATGCTTCCTATAGGTTATGTTTAGATTTCCATTACCAGTCCTCCTATCACCATCCATGTGAAATTTATGATCTTTAACTTTCCATTTTCTTACATCTTTCTCAATCAACCTTGGACTGATCGTATGAGAGAATTCACCTCATCTGCATGCCAATGCATCAAATTCCCTCATAATGGAGATATATACAATATTCAAAGAGACACAAACCATTGTAATTTTGAATAATTCCAATAATGTGGTGTTTTTAAAGAACCTACACATGAATCCCTACTTAGTGTCCCATTTTGGGAATCTAAACTCTTCAACTATCTAATCAACTCCACTCAAGGTTATAATTTTCACCTTAAATTAATTTAGAACATTCCAACTAACCTCTTAGACTCTAATAATTTTGATCATGATGAGATAATCCTCAAGATCAAAACCTCTGATCTTCTCCTCACATCATCTCCTAACTTCTTCCTTCTTTGAAACCTCGATCCTGTCAACCACCTTTTGATGACATACCTATTATCTTATACAAAATTAGACACTTTATCCATCATGCTTCCTATGATGAAAAATTCATTCCTACATGTACAATCAACTTACATACCCCTAACTATGATGATGGTTACGCTTTAGATAACCCATTTTTATCTAGATTCATCCAAGATAGAAATGCAGAAGTTCTTCAATATCACTCTTCTTTATTTTAGTATTTTCATTCTTCTTTTAGTATTTATTATTTTATAACACCTAATACTAGTATTTATATTATTTATCATAGGGTATAGATGTGACACTCACATGGTACACCTTCAGTCATAGTAGAGCCCCTCAAAAGTATGCTCATGGATCATGCCATGACATGACCTTATTGTTTTACAATATACCATGACCCTGTAATATGATTCCTTTAAAGATGATATCCATTATATTTAAATTTATTACATGGACAAACTTACCTATCGATGAGCCTAGTTTGGTTTCTACTCTGTCCCTACCCTTCTTTGGCGATGGCCTTCTTCCCTTACCATAACTTGATCCCTTTTGCACACAATGGGAAAATCAACCTTATTATGATATCCAATTTTTTTTTTGGTCATTGGCCAAAGATTACCATTTATATCATCCATCCCAGGATTCTCCTTCTACCCCTTCAGCTATTATATGCCTACGATAAACTATTATAAGTATTTTGTATTTTCATAGGATTAAAAAATAACTCTTCTACCCATTGCTAAAAACATAGGTAGTACATCAACACATTGAGACCAACCACTATTCCACCCAAAGATAAGGCCATATGATGTAGATCCCAATAAAATACTCTACATAATCCAACTCTAATACCTAAAATTCCACTTGTATCATTCAAACTTGATTCATCTTACTATGTCAGTCAACTTTTGACATGGTTCTTTATCTCTTTCAATAACTCATAATTTAAGGTCATCTTCACTATATTCTAGTTTCCAATGCATTTATCATGTTTCTTAGGGTCTCATTGACCTCCTACACTTTTATCAACACTTTAATTAGCTTTTCCCTTATCCAATCAATCTTATACCCTATGTCTTGAACTATCCAGTAGCCTTTATTCAACTCTGCACCTTTTTCATAATTATACCTTTTATTACATAGTCTTACTAGCCCTTTCATAGTCATTAATGACTAGTAAAAAATAGTACATTCATTTAGGAGAATATAATGCTTATACATTATTCAACTTATCAAAATACACTAGTGTGTAAATTTTAAAAACCTAACTCTTCTTCTAAGTACACTTTTTTTCCTTAGACCTACTCAATTAGGTCTCCTCTTAGGCCTAATCTACCTTAGATTATTAAAACTATACTTTCCAGTCTATACACCTTATAAAACCTAGTTATTTAGTTAGGGCATATAATTTTTATTAGAATTAAAAATTTTGGGGTATTTTGAATGGTTAAAACATAAATTATCAAGCAAACCCTAATTTATTGTTTTTGTGAACACTATCTCAGTTAAGAGGCTTAAAAATTATCTTTCATGAATTATAATGAGTTTTAAGGCTTCCAAATTTCTTTGTGAGGTCTATTTAAACCCTAAATATCTTTTTCAAACCTTAGATGCTACTAACTAACCCACTTCTACAACTTTATATGCCAAAATACATTTGACTGTGTAGGATAACAACACAACTACAGGTATGTGACAAGTTTTGACAAATCATATCAAATTCTTGGTCATTATAAAGGTTTATATACCTTCCAACAAACTCACATACTCTTTCTAAAAATTTATATAACATCTTCATTTCAATTCTTAGTTCATGACCTTTCAATAATTCGAAAACACAATCCTCTTTTTCAAGATTCACCATAGAAAGTAGGGTCAGATTTGACTAGGTCTATACTCATAAGGGTTATTTGTTTTAGATTAAGGTAAAATCAAGTTTTGAAGGGACCCTGAAACCCTTTACAAAGAGAGAAAGATAAAATAACAATTCCCAATAGGAATAACAAACCTAGAACTTACTGTAAAACAGTATCAAAATCAGGTTTTACAGGGACCTGAATCCACTGACCAAAACCATAAGAAAGATCACAGGTTTTACAAAGACCTAGAAACTCAAAATAAGTTTGTAAAATTGAGATCTAGATTTTAGAACCAGTTATAACTTCCAGTAGAAAGGACCAGAACAAAAACAATAGCAACAAAGAAGACCTTAGTCTTCTAATTCCAAGATCATCTTCACAGCCTCATTTCCAACCATTGTTGTATCCTGTATGGATATTGCAGCCGATGTAGTAGCTTCTTGCTAGGATTTCTTCCTTGAGCTCTGTCTGGTCCTCTTACTTGGCCCCTCTAGAGATTTTATTTCTTCATTAGCTCATTTTCCAAGGTTTGTTATAGCCACACATATGCTACAAGTAACCTCCTCCATTTTCATTCTACTTTCCTTGATGATTCTTCTCAGATTATTCTCATAATCCTTAAGTTTAATGGATCATCACTCATTTGGTTCTCTAAATTATTGATTTTGATCCTATCAGCTTCCTGGTTATGTTGCATTATTTCTACTTTTTTCTTCAGCTCCATCATTTCCTTGTGCATCTACGAATCAACTTGGAAAATTTCATCCGCTTTGAATTTGGCCAAATTCATGAAGGAGATATTATTATCCCTCTAGCAAGCATCACAACTGTCATCTACATTCTCCTATGGAAAGGACTCATCCTTTTCAATTTGGTCCTCCCTTTCCATTATTTTCTCTTCTTTTGTCTTTGTAGGTTCTTTATACTGGTCATGATCATCCTTTTCTTTTTCTCTAGTCTCCATAGCATGATTGGAAACTAGAACCAAATGTTCCTTTTCTCTTATTAAATCTAGATCATCAAGTAAATTATTTGTTTCTTTAACACTTCCCCCCACCACAATCTGATTATCTTCATGATTAGAGTTATTTTATTCTGCATTACCCTCTGTTTTTTCCCCTTCATTTTCTTTCTCACTTTTGTCTTCATTTTCCTGATAACCTTCCAGATTTGAACTAAAATCCCCTATTTCCATCCCTTCTTCCTCAAAAACATTCTTCTCATAACTTTTTGTACTTTTCCACTCAAATTCCTCTTCAACATACTATTTTTTAAGATTAGAGGGTTTAGGTTTTACTTTTTCTTTCCCCTTCACCTTTCCATTCTTATTACACTGTGAGTCATTATTTTTGTCAGAATAAGGACTTGAGACTATAGCATTGTTTTTTCAATAGCCCTTTATAATAAGAATCAGTCCTTCATGCAAAATTGGTCGAGATTCATTCTTTCTATGAGCAAATAGACTTTGAAGCAGTGAAAAGCACAAATAGAAGGGGAAGGAAATTCTGTCTTTATGCCTAAAATGATTAAGAAAGACAAAATGAAATTTATGAACTCTTTTGCTTCTACTATCTAGGATAAAATACTCACAAATGCAACATAAAACATCTCTCCAGATTCCTTTTATCTACTCCAAATCAAAGAAATATCCACTCTTTTCCAATTGCTTCTCCTCAGCATCCATTTTTGGGAACTTTTTGTAAGTTGCATTGGAAATACTAGTCTGCTTAGAAAATTTAATGCCACCCATGGGGAGCCCTGTAACCTCTACGATGAACTCCTCTATGATCTTCACAGTAACACCATGGAGAGTTACTCTATCATCAACCCAATTTTTGAATAATTTCATCGTAATATGGGGTTTAGAACCATGCAATCACTCTATATAACTTACCACTCTCCCTTTTTGAAGAATCTTCCATACATCCTTTCTGTCCTTCCATTCTTCACAATTTTTTGGCTCTTGCTTCCTTGATTCACCCTTCATTTTTTAAAACAAATAATATTCCAATAACACCCAAACACTGAGAGTAGAACAATGGACCCAATTATTTTTTACATGAAATGGAAGTCGCCTATATGCTGGCACATGCAAAGTCCACATTGCATTCTTATGAATGTACCTGTTCAATGAAGGTAATCTATCCACCTTAAGTCCACTCCTCCAAATCATTAATTTACTAATCCAGGTAGATCTTTCCCTCTTTTGAGTGGATGGCATCATAATTGATAAGTGCTTTGAGATCAACGTGCTTGTTTAGTGCATCATGCCATCTCACCTTTTGCCCTATTTGGACAGCATGATTAGCTATCCAATCAGCAACTCCATTGGCTTCTCTATATGTGTGGGATATGGTCACTTTTTCAAACTTTAGAATTAAAGCTTTAATTTCCATCACCATAGCCTCAATAGACCATGAACTTGAGTTTTTGTTGTTTAGGATGTTTACAATATTCAGAGAGTCACCTTCTAGCCATAATTTGGAAAATCCCAAATCAACAGCTAGTTTGATAGTATATAAGGCTGCAGTAGCTTCAGCAATATGACTATTCAACTTACCGATTGGGATAGCAATGGCATCAACTACATTTCCCATATGATCTCTCAGAATTCCTCCACATCCTGCTTTTCCTGAATTCCCTTTAGCTGCTCCATCAAAATTTCCTTTGATTCATCCAGTAGGAGGGACATTCCATTTTACACTCAATCTTGGATTATCAATTTTTAGATTAGGCCTTTTAGATCGTAAGGGGTTATCAAATTTAAAGGTGTGATCAGGATCCCTTTGTGATTTAAAATTCTCCTTGATAGCTCTAATAATATTCTGACCAAGCACCCATCCTGGAAGTTCTTTACTTCTAAAAATTTTATTATTTCTTTCTTTCCATATACCCCACCATTATGAGGAAGTGTAAGTTTCCAGAAAAAATTAACATCAGTATTTTTTGAGGGACAACACCAGCTTTTAAAATATAGATCCACACTTTTTTGATGTACCTATGTTATACCCTAGAAATTAAGGATCTCAGTCCATACTTGTTGAGTGTAGGGACAGTTCAAAAACATATGGTCTCTATCTTCAAATCCATTTTTACATAAGATACATCTGTTAACCACATTTCTTTTTTTTAAATTGTCCAAGGTCAAGATTTTATTTTGAAGCAACATCCAGAAAAAGATATGTATTTTAGGGATGAGCCCCTTAATCCATGCTTGAGACCACAAAGGTTGATTACCCTTTTCCTTTGAAGTAAAGATAGTAGAGACTTTAAATTGTCCACTAGGATCATCATGCCAAATAATCTTATCCTCCAAATAGGGATAAAGAGAAATAGCATTAAGAGATAATTGGATGTTGTTGAAGCCTTGACTAACATTAGTTAAATTCACCCAGGAATTATTCTGCCAATACTTACTAACTAGTATACCATATCTTTGCTTACATTGATCAACTAAATCCTTATCTTGGAAATCTTCCATCAATGGATAATCCTTTAACCAGACATCATCCCCAAATTTCACCTCAAGTCCATTACCAAATTTCCAAGAACATCCTTTTTCTAAAGTTTTTTTGGTCCCCTGAACAACCCCCCATATGGAAGAGGGACGGATTACATCAGAATAAGAAAAGAAATCAGACAGGGATTTTACATTGAAGAGGTACTTGTATTTCCATATAGTACTCCACTCTTTGTTTTCATGATAAACTCCCCATCCCAATTTGGCTAAAAGAGCTTTATGCATACTTATGATTTTCCTAATTCCTAATCCCCCTTCCCTGAAAGGCTTGCAAACTTTGTCCCAAGCAATTAGATGCATTCTCCTTTTTTCCTCAGTATTAGTCCATAGGAAATTTCTTTGAATTTTTTCAATAGCCTCTGCATATTTAATAAGAATTCTAAATAGACTTAAATCATAAGTAGGTATGCTTTGAAGACAAGTTTTGAGAAGAGTTAACTTTTCTGCCTGACTTAAAAGGTTTCCTTTCCATCCCGTAAGTTTCTTGTTGAACTTATTAATAAGATCCTCCCAGAATGCATCAGGGAATTTTAGACCAAGAGGAAGACCCAAGTAAGAAGATGGGAGAGATCCTATAGAGCATTCAATAATTTTAGCAATTTTATTTTGTCTCTAGATAGGGGTGTTGATAAAGAACACTGCACTTTTATTCCAGTTAATCAATTGACCAGAGGCTAAAGAATATAAATTAATAGCTTAATTCAACATTCTTGCTTCCTTGACTTCAGCTTTCCCCATAAATATTAATCTCATAACATTTAATCACACTCAATATACCTTTGTAAATGTATACAACCACTTACCGATCTCAATGCAATACCATCTTGTGAGGCATAGTCTTTAAACAAGGAAAATTTACCCAAAATAGGGGTTTGCATATAATATGTCTATGCAATTAGTATCTTGCACATTATACCATGTAAAATTAACATAATAAAATTCAAATATAATTCAAGAACATTTGTATCAACTATCAAATATCATTTGATCTTATATCATAATAGAATCAGGCTATATCATAAAGATTAGGGTTTGAACTTTGGAGACAATGTCAAAAGGCTTCACTATAATCTCTATCTTTGTAAATTTAATTTTCAAACACACATTCATTAGCTTCCATTCACACTGGAAAGCAATTTTACATTTCAATATTTCATTCACAAATCACATATAATTTGTAATAATAACAATGACCTTCAAATCAGAGGTTTGTATTCTTCCTTTTAAATAAGAGGCAGAGTTTGCATTTTTTTAACATTCAAGAGGATGTGTATTCTTGAATATTTATTTCTTCATTTAACCATATTCCCCCCTTCCTTACACAAAATAATATATACATTTACCAACATTTTGAACCCTATAACTACCTTAACCAACTAGTTACTCCCTCAAGTATGTTGAAGAGGGTTTCACTAGCACCACCATTAACACATTGTCATAATGATTAATGGATGACTTAAAAATTAAATTGAGATGACATAGACCCTTTAAATATTCCCAATTAACTATACTAAATTGGGAACTCTTTTACAAAATATAAAGGATCCAAACTTGGTACAAAAATTTCAAAATTTTAAACTTATTGAATTGGTGGGAAAATCCCTTTTCAACTAAAATTCAAATTATAAGGACTTCTAAACCTCCTAGATATGATAAACACACTTATTAAGGCTTATAATGACAATTAAAACCAAAATAAAAGGCCTTTTTAATATGACCCTACATCACCATACCTTCTCCTAAGATATTACTAGACTATATCCCTAAGTATAGGGAAGTATACTATCTTTAACACCAATGTGGTATAGATCATACCAATCATTACTGAGTTCTCCAACAAAATTGACTTCCCATAGTCTACACTATCACCAATCATTACTCCTTTTATATGTCACCCATGCAATAAGACTCCTCCTCTATAGGTTGTACCTCCTTATTTCCTTTTAAATACTATTCCCACTGAGACATCCATTCCTTGCCTTGAGTATGCTACTCATGAGATCCCACATGAGTGTTACTATTTGTTGAGATACACCTACATTTTTAGTTGAGATGATATGTAAATAAGTCTTTGAATAATTTTTTTCTAAGATTGATGACTCTCTTGTAAGTTTTAGAATTTAGATTCATAGAGATGTTTTGGATGTTATGGATAATATTTGTGGTCAAATATATTAGTATTTGTGAAAATGGCATGGTTTTCGTTCACATTATTCTACTTTATGAGTTGGATTGTATTTGTAATCTATATTTATATCTCTTATACTCTTGAATATGTGTCAAATTGGATTTCACTTATCTATTTTACATGGATAATTATATTATGTTTTATGTGTTTTATATGATTTCATTCTCTTTCACCTTTTATTATGGCATATTATCATTATTTTAATGTATACACACCTATGGTCATGATTTCACTTCTTTCATGGATTCTTTTCTTTTCCTTTTTACAATGATTTTTTGTTATCTTATTACATTTAAAAATTAGATAATTATTATTGTGACTTGGCTATACAACCTTGATTCCCTTAGTATTCTATCTCTACCATATGACTAGTTAGTAAACAAGACTTCTCATTGTACTACTACCATAGACCACTCTATTTTAGATCTCATATCTTCCCTCATCTTCCTTTCACATACTAAGCATATATATGGTTAAACTATTAAAATTACATATTGGTTTATGGGTAAGTCTAAATGTTTAGTCAATTATATCTTTGGTTACTTAGTCTCTTTTAAATTAAAGTACAAATATCATTCATGTGTATCAACTTTATCACTTATGTTGGTTATTCCAAATTAATAAAGAGGAGGAATCACAAAATCCATAAAAAAACTAAAAGCCAAATCATTTAAACAAAAAGTAATGATTCAAAAGGCAACATACAATTTAAAAGTTTAATCACACCAAAAGACATCATTTACTATCTGTATCACATCTCCTATTTTTAATTGAAGCTCAAACTCCATATTTGGCTTCATGATAGATTTGAGGTTCATTGGGGTGTGGTAGGCAATAGATTGGGATAAGAGAACCAAAAAAAAATTATAAGTGCTACCTACTTTGTCACACAAGTACCCAATATTCATAGTAGATTGATGGCTCTATAAGAGGTCCTAAAGAATAAGAAACATGTTGTGGGAGGGTAGGTCCATCTTATTTTTCTTATTCATATAACCATCATGTGTTGATCTTAGTATGTCACCTATTTTCCTGTACAACTTTGTGCTTATTGTGAACATGTATCCTTTATATTTTGATGGTCACTAGACTCCTAGTGTCTCTCCTTTATACATAATATGCCTCATATTTCTTAAATTTTTCTCATAGATGCCTATGTCATTCTTTTTACATTCCCAATTTCATTATGAAAATATTACTATTCACCCTTGAGGAATATTGTTTTGTTAACCAATCATTCCCCCTAAGGTTTCCCTTTGTGATTTGTAGTGTAAAACCATGGATAGGACCAAGATCTCCTCATAAATTACCACATTAAAACATCATTTTATTTATTCCCACATGTGTTTACACCTCATTGGTCTCCCCTTTGTGAGTTACAGTGTAAGAACTTGGATAGTCACAAACCCTCCTCACAAAATATTTTAATACCCAATTCATACTATAACCAAGTCACAATAAAATTATGCTTCAAATTTGAGATAATTTGTGTTACATTATGATTTACATGTCATTAACATACTTCCTATCTTGATTTAGTATGTTTTATGCTTACTTCATTAACACTCCATTTTTATCTTCTTATTTTCTGATTGCATGTATGTTTACTATCATTTTATTAAATTTCTCATACTTCCAATATTGATTTAGTATGATTAATTTGATTTATACTTACATTATGTTTTTCTTTTCATAATTCCCATATTGATTTAGTATGATTTATTGAATTTATTATCTGTTTGTTTTTATACCATTGGTTTTCATGTGTCTTCCATTTTATTACAAATTTTCATATTTCCCAACATGATATAGTATGACTTATTTTGTTTTAATTTGGTGCAAATATTTTTACATGGTTTGAAAATATTTGTTACCCTTTTATTTTACCATTTTGGTTTATTATATCTATTCATATTTTATTTTCACACATTTCCCATCATGATTTAGTGTGTATTACATTTTATAATTATTTATACTTTTTCAAAATCATTTTTCTTTTCTTTCTAGCCATGCATGTTTATCACATAATGATAGAAAAGAAAACATACACCACATATTTTCCATAACATATACAATAAATAAAAATACGTGTGATACAAAGGAAATATCCATATATATATATATATATATATATATATATATATATATATATATATATATATATATATATATATATATATCATGTACATGACATAATATAAGTACAAAATATAATAGCTATAATTCTCTCTCTCTCTCTCTCTCTCTCTCTCTCTCTCTCTCTCTATATATATATATATATATATATATATATATATATATATATATATATATATATCATGTATTTGACATAATATAAGTACAAAATATAATAGCTATAACTCTAAGGTTGTGCTCTATCATGCCTATCGTGTGGTCCAACCATGATACCCATGGATGCTTATGGTTGACCCCTATGAATGGTGCATTGTAAGGAGGTTGTTTAGGGGCTCAATCCATTGATATAACCTTTTAGATTAGCCACCTAGGCCTATAACTATCTAACCTATATAGTTGTCACCATGTGAGTAGTTCAATCCTATGCCAAAGCAAACTAGGCTTGAGCCTCTCCATCTCCTACCCATGTAGGTGGTTGTGAACTATCTCCTTATGCCTATAGATGTTAATTAGCCTCCCCCAATAATCTAAAATAGCTATCATAAGTTGGGGTAGATGGTACCATAGGATCTACCAACATGGAATGATCATAATGTGACATCATCCCATCCAAAATATCATGCTGCACATCCATAGTCATGGTTTCCCATATGATCTCCTCTATAGTAGTATATACAAAACTTGAAAACAAATATACATTAGATATCATTTATATATATCTCAAACCATCTATCTATCATAAATAATGATGTAACTAGTGATATATATCAAAAAATTAAAATAAATCAAAACATTTATCACTAGTATTAGTATCACTAACCATGATCTCCCATCTGCTCACCCACCAAGAACCTCCTTTATCTTATACCTCTAAAAAAATGCAAAACCTAGAGTCACCACCCAAGCCCATCATGATCACTTCCTCAATGGCCTCTATATCAACCAACTATGTCCTACAACTATTGTAGGATCAACCTGTGTGACTTCAAGATCCTATGTCTCCTCTCATCGATGGTGTATCAATATTTGATGAACTTGTAGTAGCTATTGTCACCCCTACTATGGTATTGTTATTTATTTGGCATATCCTACATCTAAATCTATAACTTCATATCCTTTAGGCCTCACTACTTCTACTACCATTCTTGACCTACCCATGGTCTTGATTATTGAGACCTAATAATAGATACCTAAACTAGCACCCATATGCCTCCTCCCCCTCTTGACTCTCTAGAATTTCATTCCCAATAAGTAGGTACTACTAGAGGGGCCATTAGATGTGGTATCTATTAGTTATCTAGATAACACCTAATAGAGGTCAGATTTGCTCAAGTTTGACCTATACCTAGACTAACATGGGAATGATCTAAGGCTATGGGATGCCTATATTTAGACTAGACCTCTACAATTTTTAATGAGGCTAGTTCCTCAAATATGATAGTTTGGACCTTTATTTCTAAGACCTAAACTAGTTGGGATGAAAAGAGATAAGAGATTTGCATAAAATGAAAACTATTCTAATATGTGGTGATGCACAATGAATTTGTCATACTCACTCTTAAGCTCAGACTCTTTAACACACTAATGGAGTATGAAATAATTTAATACAATTTTTACTATAGTTTTTGTGCAATAGTATTTCATGTAGAGGTCAATTTGATACACTCAAGCTAGGGAGCAATGAAAATAAGGGTTGGTTGAAGATAATTACATTTGATAGTCTACTACACCCTTGAGAGATCAATGATAAGACACATTATATGACCTATAAATAAAGTTACTAGCACTTAGTTTGAGCTTAGACATACAAAAGGAAATGAAAAACCACTTTTACATATAAAACACTAAATATAGATTATCAAATAACTACAAAATGCTCTATTCACTACTCCAAAAGGTGCAGAATACAATTCTAGTAGAGTCTAGTCATACCAACCTGAGGGATGCTTATCAATAGCTCAAAGGATATATTTATAAAATAAAGGAAGCAAGAGAGAGGGAATTTTCATGCTCAAAATGGTAATCCAATGATCTCAAATCCATTTGAAATGTAATTATAATTGCCTCTATAAATTATGCTCATTTAGACAATTTGATTGATCTAGGTCACTTTAGTTCGTTGCACCATTACATTACTCCCTCAGTGATGCTCCATGATAGCTGTAATGGTAGGATCAAGTTATTTTGAGATAAGTTCCAACATCAATGCAATTACAATAATTAGATCAATATGTTAAGGTTTTATCTTATTGTTAACTACTCTTCACTAGTTTTTAGATGTAAGAGTGGAGAGAAGGGTCATTTTCATGCAGCTAGCTATAATAGTGAAGTTGTAAAAGTCTGCATGTTTGAATTTTTTTTCCACACCATATACCACTTTTCACTCATTATGAGGACCATATCCTCATATATCAAAACTAATAGATCAATGTCATGATAAGTGGTTTATAGAGCTATGATTGTGTTGAAAGACAAGAATACCCCACTATATCTTATTTATTTTCCATTACATAGTTTTAATGGCATCATTTGATCCTAAAATATCCACTTTTGGTTTAATTTAGATCATGTTGGAGCTCGATTCAATTTTTACTTACTCACCTTGGTTAAAAACTGACCCTTGGATCTCTACCTAAGTCACCTAAGATTGCATTAATTTGATTGGCCATCAAAAATTGACTCAGATCATTGACCTCTTGACTCATCTCACTCTATTTATTTGTCTGATGTGAATGAATGCAATCCATAAATCCTCTTGGGTCCACTATCTTATCAGTTTCCTTGTACCATTGGATATCTATTTAGGTACTTGAGATATCACCATTTGTCACCTTCATGCTTATCTATGTGGGCCTTTAATTATTTTTGAAAGCAAACAATGACTTGTGGGGGCTCAACTTTGATGTCCACATGCTCATATTTAATGTTTGTGCACCTATCACCCCCTGCTAGATCAAATTTTCTAAAATAATTTGGCCAATTTAATTATGTCTTTGAGGAAATTATTGTGGAATAATTTCCCTAAAAGAATTCACTTGTTGGAGATTTTCTATTAGTCTTATTTTTACAAACATTTTATCTGATGGAAATATTTTTGGGATTTTTAGAAAAACACTTTCCCCAAATAAATCTCCCTTTTAATTTTTATTGTAGGTACTTTGTCTTCAGGCCACTTTTTGTGCACAAAATATCTAAAAGAAATAGGTCTCTAATAAAATTATCTCAAACAATTTTCCCAAAACAAAAGCACTTAACTCCTTTTTAAGCGAACAAAATGTTTGAAAGAATTACTCTTTGGAATTTTGCTTAGCCACTTTCTTCCAAAGAATTAAGTTTGTGTCTTTTTTTATCTCAGACAAAATGTTAAAAATAATTGACTTATGTTTTGGATAAAATGTTCAAGAGAATTATGTCCCTAACCTTTTTCATGAGCCTTTTGATATCAAACAATTTCCTTGAAATAATTTTTCCTTGTACTTTTTTTAGGCACTTTATATTTGGACTTTTTACAAAGGACACTTTGATGAAAAAAAGACCCTTTGAGACTTTTGCATTAGCCCCTTTCCTAAAATAAATACCCTTTGGGGCAATCTTATAGGATACTTTCTCAAGAAAAATACCCTTTGAGATTTTCTATATAGGACACTTCCCTTGGAAAAAGACTCTTCAAAAATCTTGTTTTGGATAATTTCCAAAGAAAAATACCCTTCAGGCTAATTTTTTGGGATACCTTCTTGAGATAATGACCCTTTAGGATTTTTATTTCAGAAGTATTTCTATGGGCCTTATGTTTTAGATAATTTTTCCAAAAGAAACCTCCATTCAGAACTTTTTTCAAACATTTTCCCTGAAAGAATTATGCCTTTGATAAAATTGTATGGACAATTTTCCCAAAAGAAATATAACACTTAAATTTTTGATTCAGATAATTTTCCCAAAACAATTAGGTCTTCAAAAAAAAAATTGCAAAACTTCTGCCCAAAAGAAATAAGTCTATAGGATCCTTACCTTGGATAATTTTCTTGAAAAAGTCCCCAACACTTAGTTAAATAACCCAACACAATTTTTTTGAGAGAAATCTAAATGATCTAATACTTATCCAAACATTGAAATATATCCCAAGCATAGCCTTAGGTTTTTCTAGAGTTACTCTTGCAACTACTCATCACCATGAAAATATTCTTGGATCCCTCCACTTGTAATGTTGAGCTTGCTTCTGAATCACTTGATCTTTATTCAATATAAACTCTACTCATTTCATCAAGGAATTGTATGGATTTTATACCATAAACCTCCTTAGACAAAGCTCTATATGTGTGCCAAAAATGGCCAACATTTTTGGTGACTCAGCTGGCTTGACCAGCTTGCTAGTCATCAAGCCCAATTATTGATCAAGCTCACTAATGATGACTAAATGAATAAGGTAATACTTATAGAAAAAGCACTCTGGTTGATTCTTGAAGAACTTTGAAGCAATGTGGAACCCAAAAACAATAATAAAGAAACAAAATAGACCAAAACTAACTAAATAATAATAATTTACAAAAGCACTTGGAAGAAAAAATAAACCTATCTACTTATGTACAAAGATCATGAGCTCAAAATAATAGCAAAAATTGAGATACCTCTCATTGACAAGGATGGGGAGGCTTTCTACATTTAGTTTATGAAGACCAAAGGAATTTCTTTCCTTATAACTTGTGATGACATAAGGTCCACTCTAAATGTTATCAAACTTGGAGTATTTTCCTAGTTTTGCACGCTCCTCATCCCATTTGAGGACTATGTCATCTAGCTAGAATGTCTTTGATGAAGATATTTTGTAAAAATTCATCTTGACTTGTTGATATTTAGATCACATGGTATGTATTTAATCATCTTTTATCTCTTCTAATTCTCTTAGTTCATTCATTCTAACCTCCATTACATCATTTTTTTAAAGTTTTAGCTAGTGTTCAAGTTCCAAAACTAGGAGCTCCAATGAGATAGGTAGCCTTGCTTCTCTTCCATAAACTAAGAGATAAGGTGAATGACCAATGACCTTCTTGTGGGTGATCTTATCAATTCATAAATTAGTCTTCATCTTTGTATGCTAAGACCTCTGATTATCTTCTAGTGTTATTTTGATGATCCAAATCAGATTCTTGTTAGTGGTATCATCTAGTCCATTACCCTATTGATATTAATTTTATGAATATGCTAGATAAATATCTTGATCAAGACACAATCACATACCTTTGTATTTTTTAATGCCAAAGCATTATTTGATATTAAAGTATAAGGTACTCCAAAATGAGTGACTAGAATCTCGTAGAACTCAAGTATAAAGTTGTCATTTGCCTCCTTCAAAGGTACTACTTCCACCTACCTATCAAAATAGTCTATATCTATCAAGACCCATTTATTACTAGCACTAGATGGAGGATTTATAATTTAAGTGAAGTCTAAACCCCATCGTATAAAAGACTACTCAACTTGAATAGGCTTCAATGGCATATCAACTAGTTTCTTTTACCTATAAACATTGCACATTTTACACACTTTCTAACCCATGCATGCACATCCTTAAATAAATTTATCCAAAAGTAACCAACTCTAATTATTTTTTTAGCTATGGTCTTGGCTATAAAATGGCCTCCAGAAAGACTATCATGAAATTATTCAAAAATCTTTTCAAATTGATTAGCTTCAACACACCTTAAAATAATACCTCCAATGTATGTTTTGAATAACACTCCATCAATTAAAATGTATGGTATTGATTGCAACCTAATGTGTCTTCTCCTTGATGCATCTAATCCCACTGGACATTTTCCTATTTGTAAAAATTTAGTAATGTCTTGTGTCTAGATGGATGGAAGAGTAGCTTCTTCTTCTTGTTGGGTGTCTTTAAGTATCAAAACCATTTCTTTCTCTTCTTTAACATATTCTACAAGATGTTTACACAATCCTTTACCTTGGACCATATTTGTGACCTTCACTTCAATATCATATTCCGTGCACTTAGTGACCTATCCATCTCTCTTTTCACTTAGGTCTCTATTGAGGATGAAATACTTCACACTAGGTTGAGCTACCATTAGTATAATCTTATTATTTGAAATCAAATGTCTGAATTTATTCATACCTCTTATAAAAACAATCACATTATTTTCAAAAAAATAATACCTCTCCTCATATTCTTCTAAATATTGACTAAAAAAATCAATGGGTTACTCTAATTCTTCACCTTTTTGTTGTATAAGCATGGCTGAAATTGTACTAAATGTAGAAAAAGCATACATAAAGAAATCCTTAATAAAATTTGGGATAATAAAATTAGGATCTTGGATAATTTATTGTTTTATGGATTCAAATCTCCTCTTACCCTCATTACTCCAAGTGAATTCTTGATGTTTCTGCAGCATTTGGGTGAGTGGCCTTACCAATTCTACAAATCTAGGATCAAATATTCTGATGAAGTTGATCTTGCCCAATAATATTTGTAATCCTTTCTTATTTTTTGGAAATGATGGAGAAAGGATTGTTTTTATTCTCTCTAAATCAATAGAAGACCATCTTTGGATACTACATGCCCAAGTAGTCTCCCTTCATGCACTGAAAAGATACACTTCTTTAGATTCAATGAAACTTCAAATTATTTGCATCTATCAAAAATAACTCTCAATTATGTTATATGATCATTAGGATATTTTGAAAATATAGTAACACCATCAAGATGAAATTCAACCATTCCACTCAAAATACATTGAAAGATAACATCCATCACCCTTTGGAAAGTGGATCTAACATTAAATATCCCAAAAGGCATATTTTAATAAGCATAAGTACCCCATTTAGTTTTGAAAGTTGTCTTATATCAATCTTGCTCTTTCACCAATATCTAGTTATAACCAGAGTACCCATCTAATAAGGAGAAATGTTTTGAACCTAATACTCTTTACAAGATTTGATTCATGGAAGGAAGAGGATAGTGGTCTTATAGTGACACTTTGTTCAAATCTCTAAAATCCACACATAGTCTTATCTCTTCATTTTTATTTCTCACTAGTACAAGGTTTGTTACCCATGTTGAGTGCTTGATAGGAAATAATATACTTGACTCAATAATCTTGGTAAACTCCTTTCTCATGAGAATTTCAATCTTGGGGTTGATGGGCCTTTACTTATGTCTTACTAGTTTTCCCTCTAGTTTAAGCTCAATAATATGTTGTGCTAAATTGGGATCAAATCCTTTCAAATCATGGTATTCCCAAGAAAATAAATCCATGTAATCATTACATAATGAAATGAAATCTACTCTCTCAGAATTAGAGTTCAATTTTCCCTACTTGAGTAGCTTACCTTTATCTATATGAACTTATTCACAATGTTCTTCCTTAGAAAAGATGTTTACCTTGTACTTTCTTAGTTGATCATATTCATTGAAAATGATCTCCATAGTTACTAAAACTTTAGGCATATTATTTGATCTCAATTGCATAATCTGATATTCATATTGGCATTATAATTTACTTTGATTCTTTGAGCAAAACTCTACCTCATTCTATAGGAAACAGGATATTTGTTTACCACTATAAAAGACTTGCCAACTTACCTCATTATCTAGAATTGGAGGTATACATACAACCTTGATTTGGGTCTAATATTTATTATCCTTGAGCTGGTCTACTATATCATATTATGCTCCTATGGCATCAAGTTTATTTGCATGTTGATTGGTTCCTCTAGGAATAGAATTTATATCAAATTCTAGGAAATATTTCATTAGGTCCCAAACTCTATGTTTACAGGCCTTTAGGAGAGGTTTATTTGCTGAACTTGAACCTATGACTTGTTTCACTACCAACTCACTATCACCTTTCACTTGTAAAAGCTTAATACCTATTTTTTTCCCATTAAAGGCCATGAATAAGAGCTTCATATTCTACAATATTTTATGTACAACTGAACTAAAATCTAGCTAAAGAATAATACCTTTGATTTTAAGGTGAAAAAAACATTACACTAGTTCCACTCCCATTCTTTTATCTAGATCCATCAAATAATAGATTCCATACTCCTTGATCTTGGTTTTGGTTGGTGAGACTAGGTAATGATTCACCTTCTTTGTGCATATAGTAGACACTAAAACTAGCTTCTTGAATACTTTTGTATGGGTCATACCCATGATCATCAGCAACCCACTCATCCAAGAGTAGATATAGTATGCCTTAAAGTGGCTTATGAGGTTATTGATCAATAGTATGCTCATATTATATTAAAATACTACAATTCATATTAGACATGTTTGACATATATGGTTCAAAATGGAATCTAGAAATAGGTTCCAATCTTACAGTGATTTTGGTTCTATATTTGGTTTTAAAAACCATGTATGACCAATCTAAAGAAAGTTAGCCTCCTATTTTAGTAGTAAAATATATGGATAGGCATAGTGCAAAGTATGGAGGTAAATAAACAATAACTATATCCTATGTAATGGTGAAATTTGGATAAGCAACAAGTAAAATCTTAAGATCTTTGAGGATGCCCATAGTCTTAGTATGGGAACCATCTAAATATAACATTCCCTTATCATGGGGTTCATACTAGAGCTCTAGTTTTTAATCTATAGATTAATGCATGACAAAAGTACTACCTCCACTATCAATCATACAATTATGGACAAGATAATCTCTTATGATAACTTAAAGATAAAATAGAGGAGGACTAGTCACCTTAGAAGCTTGAGGCTCAACACATGGATTAGAGTTGGCTATAAAATCACTTACTCTTTCTTTTTTAGGTGGTCTATTATAGATATTGAGATTTGAGATCTCCTCTTGTAGATACTCCTTTGGTCTAGGGTTAGCAGTGTATCCCACATCAAAATTGATAAAATAGTTTTCTTCATATGATCCATAATACTAAATGGAGAAGTAACTATCCTTTACTACAATTTAGGAGTAGGAGGGGCTTCTAGATTTTTTTGAACTTGGGAATGTAAGACCATTTCACATCTTTCCCCTTTGGATCTTGAACCTATTCAGTTGATGTCTTTTGAGGTAGCTCATGAGTGGTAGTCCTTTGTGGTGGCCGAGAAGGAGAAGGGGCTACCTTATCATGACCTGAACCATCACCAATTTCCCTTTTCTTGGATCTATTATGAGTTGTAATTTAATTATCAAAATTATGTATGTTTTTAATTTGATTTTTTTATATGTTCTCAAAATTATTCTCACCTTCCTAAAATTTTACAAATGTAGTTTCAATAGGTGCTTTACCATTCTCTCCTCCTTGTTGGTTTGGCACTTATGCTTAAGTGAATGAAAGAAAGTATCCAAGTGGTATAGATGATTTTTTATTTGATTGGTTTTCATGTAGAGGAGGAGTTGAACTCTGATGCATATAAGATTGATGTGAACTCTCACTAGTTGGCACTATTGTCATGTTATTTTATTGATCCCATTGCTTTTTCCATTGCCCTTCCTGAGCATAGTTGTTCTGAGTTGGCACAATAGTTCTAGAATTACTTGGAGAATTAGGATTTTATTGCCTTGATTTGGGATTATTCCCTTGTTTTTTCTAATTATACTGATAGGATGGCCTATTATAATGATAATTCTAATTAGTATTTTGATATGGATTATATGGTAGAGCTTGTTGCCTCTCCATTAAAACTAACTTGTTATTCTAAGATTTGAGAAGACTCTCTATCTTCCCTAATCTATCAGTTTGATCACCTTCTATTTGATAAAAAAAATTAATCTAGAACTAGAGCAATAATTATATCAAGAGGATGGATCTCTAGAAAGAGGGGCATTGGTGGCCTTGGAGATAACTTACCTACTTGTATAAGGAAATTTTCATCTTTAATTGCTACTTCAAAATCTTCAAGTAGAGTGTCCCCTCCCATGGATTCAATCATAATAGATACATCTAAATTAAGAGCCTTCAAATAGTATAAAAAAGTATAGTTATGCATACGATTGGCCACTACAAGAATTCTATCCTAGGTCTTCTATAACCTATAATAAAAATCCACCATAAATTCATGATTGAATCCATTGATTGTTGTAAGCTGATCCATGAGTGAAAGGTGGTCACTCTTGTATTCAAAGTGTTTTCATATGACCTCTCCAAATTCATCCCAATTATTTATTGATGTAAGAGCTAATCCTATGTACCATTGAAGTGATTTCCCTTTGAAAGAGGTTGCTAACGACCCCATTGTTATCTTTTCTTGAGTCATATGATGTACTAAACAAATGTTAGTAATATATACCATATGTTATATAGAATTAAATGGATTTTCATCTATAAAATAAGGAATAATCTTCAAATTTGAGACTAGAATAGCATCCCATTAAATAAGATTTAGAGGACTACTACCATTTAATAATACAAAGGCTTGCCTTCTAAGAACAACCATCTGAGGTATGGAATTTATGATAATATTTGGTTAAATAATATTGGATTGAATAGGAAGATTTTATGCAATAATAGGGGAAGCAAGAGGTGTAGGTGTAGGATTTGACTGAGAGGCTTTCTTCTTCTTTGTTGATTGGAAATATAGCTCATAGAAATTTGTCTCCTTCCCTTTTATAGAGGATCTTGTGACAACTCTTGGGGCATGAAAAAATTATAAATATAGAAATAAAACTATAGAATTTGATACTATAATCAAATATGCAAAATTATCATTCAAATCATGTAAATAGGTGTTCTCATTAGGCATGCCAACTTTGATAGCTATCTAGATAACACCCAATAGAGGTCAGATTTGCTCAAGTCTGACCCATACATGGACTAACATGGCAATTATTTAAGGTTTTGGATGCCTATATTTAGACTAGACCTCTAGGGTTTTTAATGAGGCTAGTTCCTCAGATATGATAGTTTGGACCTTTCTTTCTAAGACCTAAACCAGTTGGGGTGAAAAGAGTTAAGAGATTTGCATAAAATGAAAACTATTCTAATTTATGGTGATGCACCATGAATTTTTTAGACCCACTCTCAAGGTTGGACTCTTTAACACACTAGTGGGATATGAAAGAAGCTAATGCAATGCCTACTATAGTTTTTGTACAACAATATTTCATATAGAGGTTAGTTTGATACACTCATGCTAGGGATCAATGAAAATAAGGTCTAGTTTAAGACACTTATATTTGGTAGTCCATTATACCCTTGAGAGATCAATTCTAAGACACATTATATGACTTGTAAAGAAATTTACTAGCACTTAGGTTGATCTTAGACCTACAAAAGGAAACTAACAACCACTTTTTCATATCAAACAAACACAAAACACTAAATATATATTATTAAATAGCTATAAAATGATCTATTCACTACTCCAAGAGGTGTAAAATACAATTCTAGTAGAGTCTATTCATACCATCCTGAGGGATGCTCACCAATAGTTCAAAGGATATATTTATATAATAAAGGAAACAAGAGAGAGGGAGGTTTCCATGTTTAAAATGGGAATCAAATGAGCTCAAATCCATTTGAAATGAAATTATAATTACCTCTCCAAATTATGCTCATTTAGACCATTTTATTGATCCAAATCACTTATTCCATTCCACCATTACATTATTCCCTCAATTATGCTCCATGGTGGCTACAATGGTGGGATAAATTTATTTTAGGATAAGTTTTATCATCAATGTAGTTACAATAATTAGATCAATCTATTAAGCTTTTGTTTTGTTGTTAACTTCTCTTCACTATTTTGTTAAGGTATGTAAGAGTGGAGATAAGGGTCACTTTCATGTAGTTGGATCTGGTGGTGAAGCTATGGAAGTCTACATGTTTGCCTTCATTTTCCACACCATCTTCCACTTGTCACTCATTATGAGGAATAGATCCTCATATCTCAAAACTCATAAAGCCATGCCATGAATAGTAGTTTATCAAGTTATGATTATGTTAAAGGATGAGAATCCCCCATCATATCTCATTTATCTACCCCTACATAGTCTTAAAGGCATTATTTTATCCTTAAATATCTACTCTTGGTCCAATCTGGATCATGCTCAAGCTTGGTTCCATTCTTACTTATTCATCTTGGTTGAAAACTAACCCTTCACTTCCACCTAAGTAAGATGAGCTTGTCTTCATTTTATTGGCCATAAAAAACTAACTTAGATTATTGACCTCTTAACTTATCTCACTATGTTGATATTCCTAATATGAATGAATGTGATATATAGATCCTCTTGGATCCACTATCTTGTTAGTCACCTAAAACCATTGGATATCTATTCAAGTACCGAAGATCTCACCATTTGTCACCTTTGCACTTATTTTTAGGTCCCTTTAATGATTTTCAAATGTAAATAGCTACTTACAGGGGCTCAACTTTGACATCCACATGCCTGTATTTGATATATGTGCACCTATCACCCCTTGTTGGATCAACTTTGACAAAATTATTTGGCCGATGTAATTATGTATTTGGGTAAATTATTTCAAAATAATTTCCCCTAAATAATTTACTTGATATATCTTTTGTATCAATATTATTTATATGGAAATTTTGTCTAATGGAAATATTTTTGGGCTTTTTGTAAAAACACTTTCCCCAAAAGAAATCTCCCTTGTAATTTTTATTTTGGGTACTTTGTATTTGGGGCACTTGCTATGAATAAAGTTTTCAAAATAAATAGGTATTCAACAAGACAATTTTCCTAAACAAAATCACTTAACTCCTTTTTTCATGGACAAAATATCCTAAATAATTACTCTTCAAGATTTTGCTTGGCCACTTTCTCTGAAAGAATGTTTTTTTGTCTTGGAAAAAATGTCTGAAAGAATTAACATATGTTGTGGATAAAATGTCTAAGAGAATTATGTCCTTATCCTTTTTTGTGGGATTTTTGATATCGGATAATTTCCTTGAAAGAATTTTGCCTTGTACTTTTATTTTGGGCACTTTATCTTCAGGCTTTTTGTAAAGGACACTTTGCTTAAAAAATGACCCTTCAGGACTTGTATTGGCCCCTTTCCTAAAATAAATACCCTTTGGGGTAATCATATAGGATAATTTATTGAGAAAATAACCTTAGAGATTTTCTATATAGGACACTTTCCTTGGAAAAGGACACTTCAAAAATCTTGTTTTGGACAATTTCCCAAGAAAAATACCCTTCAAGCTAATTGTTTGGGACACTTTCTCGAGAGAATGACCCTTTAGTATTTATTTTTTTTGGAATTATTTTTATGGACCTTATGTTTTAGATAATTTTTTCAAAAAAAACCTACCTTCAAAGGTTTTATCAAACATTTTCCTCAAAATAATTATGCCTTCAAGAAAATTGTGCAAACAATTTTCCAGAGAGAAAATTGACACTTATCTATTCAATGTGGAAAATTTTCTCAAAATAATTATCTTCAAGAAAATAGTTGTGTAACTTCTACCCAAAATAAATAAGTCTACAAGATTAATGCTTTGGATAATTTTCTCAAAAAATTCCCCAATACTTAGTTAAAAAACCTAACATAATTTCTCTGAGAGAAATTTGAATGCTCTAAAACTTATCCAAAATTTTAAATATCTCCCAAGTGTAACCTTAGGATTTTATGGACTTTCTCTTGTAACTGCTCAACACCATGAAAATTTTCTTGTATCCCTCCACTTATAATGTTGAGCCTATTTCTAAACCACTTGGTCTTTCTTCAATAGGAACTCTACTCATTTTTTAAGGCTTTATATGGATTTTATACCTTAGAACTCCTCAAGAAACTATCTATATGTGGGACAAAAATGGCCAATAGTATCCATAAATATTCAGGTACATGAGCTACTAGATGTGGCTCTACCCATGAATATAGTGTCTTTTTATTTGAATGTGTGCCAAAATAGTAGCGATAATGGCCCAAGTTGGCCATATAGAATTAATGTGAGTGTAAGGAAACCACACTATCTTCCCTTATGTAAAAATTTTCAAAGTTACAACATGGTGCATGATATGCACGACATGGTCTTGCCTTGACTATACAACCCAAGATAACCTATCATCAATCATATGGGGTAGCCTAGTTGGTTGATATATAGGAAATATATTATAGATACACATAATTAGTAGAATTATGTGGGCCATTGTATTTTACCCTTGGGTAAGCATCACATACATATACATGAACTATACCCAAATGACAAAACTAAGATCATACAAAGCACCCTGCTCTAGGATGGACTGACATAAGGCTATTATAAAAAGTGGTACCTTCCCATCCAAATTATGACATAACACTCATTCTATCAAAATCCCTATCAAGGCCTTCTAGACATCCAAAATGGACATGATATAAAAATCAAACAAGCTAACACATAAACTAGGATATATCATATTTGAGCCTATCACACACTTGTATAGAGCTCATATCTCATCCTTTATCTATAGTGTGTCACATAAAACTAATATCCTAATGATAAGAAGTCCAAGAAAGGCATGGACATCCTCCAAGGTGATAACCACCTTTACAGTGTCCCCCTCCACTTCACATCAAAAAGTGTTGGTCAACCATTCCCATGATCCTAAGAACATGAAAATGAGATCAACACTCAGTGAGATTTGCCTCATCTCCATAATTACTCCAAAACCCAAGGTAGCCATTTGACCTTGATCCAAGTCTAAAAAATGATTCAACTAATTTGGTAGCTAGGATGCATGCACCAGACATCAAAATACATATCTCTTTAAAATATCAAACAATAGTGAATGTATTAGATCTTAATGTCATAATTATAAAATACATTCTTAAATATTCTAATAAAACTATAAATTAACTACTTCATCAGCTTGTTTGGCCTATTTTTCATATTTTTCCTACACAATCAACCTATTTGATGTTGGAAGAAACGTGACTGAGAGAGGGGATGAATCAATATTTAAACATTTACCTTGTCATTTATGAGTTATCAAAACAATATAAAAATTTTAGCAACATAAAAAGAATCATGAGCATGAGAGAAGAATATAACATAGAAAACTTATTTGAGTGGGAAAACCTTAAGGGGATTAAAAACCACTAAATCATAGCTTGTATAACTTGTTCTATAAGACCATGAATCAATTTTAGTTGAGCACCAACCCCTAAATTTATCAAGCACCAACTTGACTTTAGCAAGTACCAACTTGCTAGGAAGCTACAACCCCCTTGTTGACCAATTATCCACTCAATCAACACTTTAAAGTAGTCCATCTTGTTCTTGTTTCCCTCTCAAAATTTATTATGGTCTTATTTTTCTTTGTCACACTCAAATATAATTCTCATATAAACACAAACTATCCTTTATCTTTTTCACACAATTAGCCCTCTTCTTGACTAGGTTAGGTCATATGACCTTGATACTCAACTCTGGTAACCCTATCAAATATGAATTATGGTTTATTTGTACCCTAATAATGGTATAAAATACCTCCTTAAATTTATTCAAATTTATATTCCATTTTCTTTGACTCACTCATTCACAACCTAAACAATTAGGCATATTATGCCTTATTCTTATACTAGACTCTTGTTCATACACCTCTTGGTCAAAACACACACTTGACCACTTATTTTATAAATTAAATTAGAATTAAAACATGTTAAAAACATGAAAAAATCATAAAAAATAGCTTGGTCATAACATATAGGACCAAAACCCTTTTAGGCCTTGAGGAGACCTAATGCAATTAGGTCTTCATTAGCACACGTTACTCCTTGAACACATTGGAACACTCTCAGACTTATCACATGGAAGGAACACATAATATTTCAATTTAATATACCCATAAAAATACCATCTTTGGTATATGACACTTTTTATTTCCAACCACCACTTGAACCATGCCATTAGCACTATTCATGATTAGGCTTGTGTGAACCCAGAAAATATGTCTTAAATAACTGAACCAAAAACACAAAATTTCCAAATAATCATGGTAAAAAATAATATATATATAATAATCATGACATAAAATTAATTACCATGTGTATTGGATCTCACAAATCAAATCAAAATTACTCAAACCCTTCTCTGCAAGTAGTCCACTTAGAACTGCCAATAAGCTTCAAAACACAATCATGAAAATAATGACTTAAAAAACCTATAAAATCACTTTCATGAAATTAAAATAGGTTTATAATATCCTTAAAAATCATTATATAAAACTAAAACAAATATATTATAATCTTAAATAGCAATATTGGTCGTACAAACCAATCTCATTGCTTCACTATACACATACCTCATTGAGTTAGACAAGTCAATTTGAGAGAAATTTATTGCCATGTACAAACATATCCAAAAATTATGTCCACTAGGGATATTTTTTAAATGTATTTAACAATAAAACCATGTATTTTTATCCATACCTAATCCATGACAACATATCCCTAATCTCATTCCCACTTCTGCCTAGTTTTTCTCATTGTCTACTTCACTAGGCCTTTTTAATGATAGGTCAGCTTTCATGACTAGTTTATCATATTTATGGTATATAACCTAATAATAAAACATCATGGTAATAATATATAAGTCTCAATATTCAACCTCCATCCACTTAGTAACTTTTACTTGGTCAACTCTGCCTACTATATCAAAATTTTGAGAAACATAGCTTTTCCTATAGGATCCATTCACTCATCTCACAGACGAATAACACTTTGAGGTACTTGGGAGATTCTTATACATTTTTAAATCATAAAAATATTTCAACATATCCATTATAAATTATTTCTATAAATATATTTCATATCAAGTCAAAGTTAGGGTTTTAGAGAGGTTTAAACCACCTTACAGTCTTAACGATCATTATTAATGATCAGGCCTTCAAATAAAAACCAATGATTGTAAATTTTAGGTAGGAACTTCAACAATATACCATTAACTTATTTAATTCTCATTTATAGGTTAAACATTCCAATTAACACAATAAAGTTTTTCTCATGTTGAGAACCCTTCATTTTGTGCACATAGGAAACCTCAAAACCACATTCCATGACTTTCCTTACAAAATTTGACCTCAAAATTGGTAAACATACTTTAAATATCATTTAATACCTATTTAAATTATCATTTTTCCATTATTACCTTGGAAACTATTTTTTATACCTCAATAGGTCACCATCTCTTCCTTTTATCTTTAGGCTTATGACCTATAGGTCATATTAGGCCTTAAAGTAAACCTTGTAGCTATTTTACAAGCACTCTCTACCACATTCACATGATAAATAAAATTATCACATGATATAACACTTATTTTAATCCTTCATAGGTCTTGAAAACACCTCATGGCCCTGCATTAGATCGAGTAGAGTCTAAGACTAGTTTAGTTGTATGATAGGTTTGTAGGTCTTACCTCTATATGCACACTTTGAAGTTTCCTTGAGTGACTCAATGATTCATAAACATTATAAAGTTTATTAAAACATCCTCTTATGCCTTTTTTTATTCATCTCACTGAGCCACCATCCTCTTTCATATACCAGACTAGTTTTACTATGCACAAGCCTTCTCAAGAACCCTCATGAACAACCTTTGATATTAATGACAACATCAATGCCAAGTCTCAAAAAAATAAGAAATGATCAACATTTTATACTAAATTATACATCTAAATTATTTACCATATTTCTTCAACATTCTATTACATATTTGGCCCATTCTTATAAACACAACTAGCCTATTTGATATTAAATTGGTCCTTTCTTATTTTTATCATACTACATCATCCCTCTATCATGTACTTGGCTATATTCAAAATATTACATCAGATACATATTATGCACTACATCAGCTAGAAGGTACTATGTCATCCATTCTTATTTTATAACTAAATCATCCCTCTGCTACGTAGTCGGCCACCTCCAATGATACTTCATCGATGCACTGCTATGCATTTAGCCCCTAGATTTTTCTTACATTGAAAACTAAGTTGACATGGTTGAACATATTCTTAGTTTATAGTGAATTTTTAACCATTTACCATAAATTCCTTAGGCATTTATTGTTCTAATCTTTTCCTACCCAATACCTTGTTCTACCCCTAATCTACCTTAAAAATTTCTAAGGTCATTTTTGATATCTATAATTTGCATAACATCTATTTTTTTTATTTAGCTTAATTTCAATTAAAATTAATCAAAATTTTGAAATTAATGCTTCACTTTCTTAAACTACACTCATCATAGCCACTAGGTGTCCTCCATGTCATAGTTGTTGTAGACACCTAAAACTGGGCATCGATAACCTCTAACCAGGATTTTGGCTAATCTCCACCCAAAATACACAATTTGGCTTAAAACAATAAAACATGATAAATGATGTGAAAATGACATATTCAAGTGTCGATTTTGTTCAGGGTATCCCTTAATGGGGAAATGTAATTTATGGGCTAGTTAACTTTGATCAGATCATTTTGAGTCAAAAATTCTAATTTTGCACCCACATATTTAGGACTGCTCTTTCTTATCAAATCTTCTGCACAAGATGCATGCCTTCATTATTTATTATTGGTAATATGGTTCTAACACATCTGATATCACCTTCTAATTCTAATCTAGTCATATTTAGGACCAATAGCAAGACATTATGATCAAATTGAGTAATTTATGAACAAAGTACTTAATCATGTTTAAGAGCTAATTAACCCAAATCAAGGCCTAATTAATAATTCCATGGAAACTTGTTGAATACTTGTTTTTAGAAATGAATGTGGAATATCTACATCATCAATTGACCTCATTTCTTGGGGAGACATCCTTAGGCCATAAATGCCACAAATATCAAGATTCATACCTCTTATACCTCATCAATGCCTTCCATGATGCCCTCCATTCCTCTTAATTTCCCATTCTTCCAATCTCATGATGAGGATAACTAAAAACTTAATTGAAAAAATTGGATTAATCCTCAACCACACATCTCAATCTTGAGATGGATGTTTGAGATTGATTTTGATCAAATCTAAAAATCTATAAATAGGAGGCCTCACAATATCATTTCTAAGCTTTCTTGATGCAAAGTTATAATGCCAAATTGGTTCTAAAAGCTTCAAGAAACTATTGTTACCATACCAAATTGAATCCAATCCAAGACAAGATACACACCAAATGTGTCAAGGAGAGATGGAGGTAGCCAAGCTTCCATTGTCAAGGACTTCATGAGCAAAAACCAAGCAAGCCATTACTACAAAGGCATTTAGAGCATCCAAGGAAGGTGAAATAATTCTTATGTTTGATTCCTTACTTTTTAGTTGTGTTTATCATTTGATTTTATTACCTAAGATCTCCCTAGTGTCTAGGCCTAGAGATGTTATGCTATTAGTGTGTTTATTTCATTTGTTTTTATTTTGGAACTAACACCATACTAACCATCCTCTCTTGAGTCAAATTCCTAAATCACATAATGGCACACCTGGTGGGACTAGATGCATCCCACACATGAATATTATCATTTTTCATCTTTAAAATCTTCATTTGGACCATTAAAAGTCTTGAAAATTGATTTTCTAACTTTATTTACCATTTTATGTTTACCACGAGTTTACACAATAACTGACGTCAGTTATTAAAATTGTCATCAATTGGCATAGGCATCATTGGTCACTATTTGTGTAACCTATGTCAGTTAGATAAATGTCATTGGTTAGTAAGTGTAATTGACTTTAGTGATTGTTTTTAATTAAAAACACAAACCTGAGAGCTATTTTAAAATTCTTGGTTTGGGGTCATATGGATTCCGTTTTAGATGATTTTTTTTAAACCACATAATTTCTCCTAAATTTTCAGAATTTGGCATTAGTTTAACTTCAATTTTCATAGATTGTTTTATAAAATTTGGAAAATATATTTAAAATGTTTCTAATCTAACATATTTTCTTTTGGGGTGATGCCTTAAGGGTAGATAGGTAACCAACGGATTTCAAATTTGATAAATCATGTTTTAGACCATCTTTTGAATGATTTTGAAATGAATTAGGAACATTATTTTGGTGCTTAAATAAGTGTTTTTATCATTATTTTTCAAATTTACAACCAAGACCAAGGGTTCAAATGAACACCACCAAATATTTCATTTGGGATTAAAATTGAACACACTTGTCATTTTTGTCTTCAATAGTTGTTTGATATAATTTTTGTTTAGAAAGAAGAGGGATGTTGCATGTATGATCTTCCATGTTTCCCCTTTAGGGAACCCTTGGAATCAAAAGCACCATTCCTATTACAAATAGCCTAGTCCAAGGCCTAGAAATAAATTCATGTAAAGCACTCCCCAAAAAATCATCAAAGTTTGGGTGACCTTGAAAATGACCTTGAAGTCCTTCTATTTCATGTTTTCTTTATTTTTATGCATCTTGGCTTGTGATGGGGATGCCATTACCTCCCATGAGTTCTTTAGGGAAGCTTTAACCTGGGGTTTCATCTCTTAGCATTGACTTCACTTAGTCCTTCTAAGTTACACATGGGACGTATCTGCATTTGGACATCACACTACACTAAGTGAATAACGGGATGTAGTGGTTGTAAAAAGGACTAGACATTTTTACAACTAGCCAATGCCATAGTCACCCAATTTATATGATTTTATTTTGCATTGTTTGGTGTGAAAGTCATTATGCAATTGATTCCCCTAGAATGATTGAAACCATGCTAGTTTTAGTCAACCCCATTTTATCATACCGTTACTAGGATTTGGATGATTATACTTAGTGTATTTTGGTCATTTTTACTTGGTATGCTTTGAGGATAAAACTTGTTTTTTATTCATAATCCATGTCAAAACAATGCATTTGAGTTGTGAAGGGTAGTGTTATGCTATACAAATCATGTCAAAACATTTTGAGCCTTTTAAGTCTTTTGAAACATAGAATTAATTACATCATTCAAGCATTCTTACATAACATTGATCGAATCATTTAAGACTTGTTTACCATTGTATCAAAACCATTTATTTCAAACCATTTTATATATACCATTTGAACCTTTATCATGTGTCATCATGTTGTCTGATCTTGTCTAATTTGTTTGGTCAAATCCTAGTTTTCAATGTTGAGTTTTCAATTAACCTTGACAAGTTTGGATTCAAACATTGATTGATTTTTATTTAGGCCTTAATTCATGGGGCCAATACATAGATCTTTCTCTTTTGGGTTGCATAACTTTGGTTAATCGATTACTCAAATTTAAAAACTATTGATGGTTTGTTTGTTTAAATCTTATCCTCATCATTGTTTGTGCCTTTTTTTTTTTGGAGAACACATCCTTTCTCCAAAAGCCTTTTACCTTATGCCTTATGTCAACTTATCATGTTTATGTTTGATTTCATGTGCCAAGTCTATGTCAAAGTTGTTTCCAAACTTGTTAGATTAAATAAAATCATATCATGCCTATTTGTTTGAGCCTAGATTTTGCCTCCATGTTTGGACAAAAAAATTTACAACTCAACATTTCCCTTTCATAGTTTAGACCTTGCTTGGAACACTTTGACCTAGACCTTTGACATGTTGGTTTTTATTCAGATGCTTAACCTTTTGTGCGTATGATATTTAACATTAGACATTTGATGTTAGACTATTTTATTCCAAATCTTAGTACAAACCATTTTGGAGATACAACTCTACCCCTTTGACCAAGTTGGACCAAGTTTGAGCCATTTGTCCTTTGGACATAGTTTTTTAGAGCTTGTAGAACTCTAAGCCTTTTTGTTTTAGATATTTCATCATTTGTGTGGATATGTCTAGATACACTTATGGTGGAGTTATGTACAATCCAACTTATGATATAATGGCCACACAAAATGACTTTTATGGCTTTAGTCAAGACCCCAATGATGTTAATATGGTTTGTGAGATAGATTTCTATCTGCCTCATATTAATCATTCATGGGAACAAAGTCATAAAACAAATTATGATCCAACTTGAGACCTTGATTGGTATGAAGAGGCTTGTGAGGAATAATTTGAAGACCTAACTATAGATAATTTTTTTTGGGATATGGATCCATACCCTCTTTATAATAATCACTACATAGAATACAGTCAAGAACTAGCTCATGAGCCAACTCATGACTGGGATGATATGGTTTATGAGGAAGACTTGGATGATTTAGCTTGTGTAAGTAATTAGGCTCCACCACATTGTACTATTTCTATTCCAAGACCATAATATCACACCATTCCCATACCAATACCTCATCCTTTGGTTTGTATAAGCAATCAGGTTTCATAATGCCAAACAATTTCTATTCTAAGACCAAAATATCACACCATTCCCATACCAGGACCTCATCCTTTGGTTTGTGTAAGCAATCAAGCTCTAAAATGACATTTAATCATTCCAATACCTAGTATTTTAGCTTATGAAAACAATCAATCCCAACAATGCCCTATCATTACCATCTCAGGACTTTGTCCTTTGGCTCATGCAAGCAATCATGCTCCTCAAGGCCCTACCATTATCCAGCCATAAGTCATTCCATCCAAACCTCAACCCATATAATCATTTGAATACCAAGCTATGTTTAGAATTGGTATTTTCTAACTCATTGGAGATCAAGGCCAAGAGAACCAACCAAAACAAGAAGTTTCTATTAAATCATCCATTTTTGATAATTCAGCCTGTGATAAATTTTTATCTATTGATCTTATACCAATTATGAAGGAGTCTCACACTGATGAGCTAGTATTTTTTGAGTCACTTCCTAGTGATAATAAATTCCTTTGGGAAAATCATTACCTAGACCATGTGCTTATTTTTTAAGAGCCTCCTATTGACAATCCAATTTCTAAAAATTTATCTCTTGACCTTTTTCCTATTGTAGAGGAGACTCACCTTGACAAATTAGTCTTTATGGAGCCCATCATGCCATCATGGGCTGTTACTTATCCAAAACCAAATATTCAACAAGGCATCATTATAATAGAGTACCCATTAGATGAACAATCAGAATTACAGTCAAGTTCTATTCTTGAATTGACATCAAATTTAATAGTAGAATTAGAATCAACATTAGTCTCAACATCAAATTCAAATTCCCTTGAGTTAGAATCAAATTCAGATGAAGAATATGTTCATGGTTGTTACAACATTGGTTACACATTCCTTGTAGATCAATTTGAATACATTTGTGATCCTTCTATGATTTTTAAGGATGAGTAGTTCAACTTTGAAACAAGTTATCTTAGTATCTTCTATGAGGATTTTATAGCCTCTTCCCATTACATTACCATTCTATAAGCCATTACCATCAACCAAGATATCCATATCATTAACATTCCATTTCTAACAAGTGTCGATTGGGACTGATAAAATCACACTTTGTTAAATTGCATACATGGTGACATAGCAATTGAAGAAGAATAAGGAAGCCAAGACAACATTCATGTAGTAGAAGAACACTCTTCTAGTGAAATATTTTCAAAGGTACTAGGGCACAATCCAAGTCAGAACTCAGCATCTTTTAGTGAATTTTTTTTTGAAAGCACCAGAAGACAATCAAAGTCAAAACTCAACATTCCTTAGTGAAACCTTTTCAAAGGTGATATAAGATAATCAAGACAAATTCATTGCTCATCAAGGTATTGATAGCTGAGCATAAAAGTTCTGCACTACTTGATGAAGATAAAATCAAAGATTAGATCAAAATAACTTCTTATCTACAACCTAATCAGATGATAGCTACTCTTAGGCCCAATCAACAATAAAATTTGATGATCCTATCAAGAGAACAAGTCTTTGGCCCTACCACAACCAACATTATTTCAAAAATAGAATCATCAACATTACGTGTGACTAAAAGCCCTAATCTTCATTTGTTTCTTGATCATTCCACATTCTATTATCATTTACCATTCCATTTCACAATCAAACATACCATCCATTATTTGTCCCTATTTACCATCTATAGTTTCACTTTCCTTTACAAAGGCTATAAAAATACCTTGTCTTGACATTTGAAGGAATTATAATCAATGACCAATGAAGATCATAAAATCATTCTCTGAAACTAGATCCATAAGTCATTCTTGATAGAGCAATTTTTTTGACAAGGTGTTGGCTAGAAATTAACATGATCAAGAATTCTATTTGTATCATTTGTTGATTATGATGTGCATCTCCCCATAAATAGGAACAATAGAATCAAAAACCACACCAAGACCAAAAACATGTACCATACCATTTCACATTGCCATGTCATTGCTATTGTTACATATCCTTTTGGCATTATCATATATCCTGTCATTCACCCCATCACTTAGGGGAAACCCTCCTACCATTTTAACCTGATTATCAAAACCATCATTATCTTAAAGCAATACCATGCCATCCTATCATTTCATTCCTATCTAGACCAAAGCCTATTTTTAGTCATCCTACCAAATCTTGTTTTGATCTTGGTTCATTTGGTTCTTCCTACACTTTTATGAGGGGATTTTCATGAAGTTTCAACAATCAATCAAATTTGTGTTTACAATGACAGTTTATGAAATTAGTGTGATAGCTGATTTGTAAAGATATCTTTTATCCTATCATGTTTGTTTATGTTACCTTGATTATAACCACCTATGGGAAAATCAGTGTTTCACCAGTCTTGCTACTAATTATAACCACCTATGGGAAAATTAGTATCATTGACCTATGTCATTATATCCTAGTTATAACCACCTATGGGTAAACTAGGGGTAACACTTGTTTACCATGCATTGTCACGTCATTTTGCCATTGTTATTTTCATTTGATTGGCCATTTACTAGATTTGAAAACTTGTTAAGACCTAGTTGTTTTTTCCCTACCTTTTATGTGGATGGAATTACTATGACTTTAGGTCATTTTAGGATTATGTGGGTCATGCTCAATTCATGTTGAGGTCACCTCAGTCCCCCTTTTTATACACTCTCACCATTTTGAAAGCAACCTAAGCCAAATACTCTCATCATTTTGCAAGTAGGTATCTTATCATTCTCTAATGAGTTAAGATACCCTAAAAATTCTAAAAACATTCAAATATTAAAAAAATCCAAAAATATTTGTCCTATCTAAGCCTAGTTAGTTATCGTTGATCCACCTTACTGGGGCATAATCATTATTAAGATGTTTTCTTTTAATTTTGTTTTTAGGGTTTCTATTTATTTATTTCAAGTTGTTTATTTGTTTATTTGTTTGTTTGTTTACTTACTTGTTTGTTTGATTTTAGCATTGTTGCCTTGACTCAGTCTATATGTGTTCATTGGTTGATTCCCTATACACATTATTCTTGAGTGTATCCATATTCATACATCAACATTGTCATCATGGTTCTATCATTAGCGTATTATTTTCAAGTGTTTATTAGATATCAAGAGTCAATCTTTATGCATATTTTGGGATAATATTTATGGTGTTCTATCATGAAGCCTACCATCAGATGCTATAGAAAAAATCAGCTTTAAGAAGGTCTACAATCAATAGAGCTACAAAATTTTCTCCTTAGCACCTTGGCAGATCCTCCCATCCCACCCTTGATCAAATTAACCCATTGGCTATTCTAGTTGTGTCATGGTTAATCAGGATGAGCATCTCCTCATTGGTAGGTACAACAAAATCATTCACATTGATAAATCTTATTCTTCTATTCATCTCTTTCATCACTTTATACCTGCTCCTCTTTAATCTATATTCTAGTTTATATCCTTGACTTATGCTTGATAATCAGCCCTAATTGGGGCACCATCATCTTTAGCCAATTCAGGTCCTTTTAATGATTATAACTACATATGGGCAAATCATTATTTTGAATTTTATTCCTGATTATAACTACCTTTAGGCAAATCAGCATCCTTTTTACAATAATGCATGCAAGCATTTTCTCATATGGATTAATCTCAACCATGGGTTAATTCCACCTTTCTTCTTATTTCTTTTCGAGGGACCATCCATCAACAAATGTGATGGCCACTCCCTTGAGGGGGCATCATCATAGGCTTTCCAAAACCATTTGGAGCTATGTTCTTTTTGGCATACAGACCATCTCTCATTATTTGAGTATATGTTATTATGCTTATATCTTGCAATGCTTTACCAAATAAGGGCAAACTATAGACACCTAAAACTAGCCACTGATAACCTCCAACTAGGATTTTAGCCAATCTCCACCTAAAATGCACAATTTAGCTTAAAAATACTAAAACATGTTAAATAATGTGAAACTGACATATTCAAGTGTTGATTTTAGCCAGGGTATCCCTAAATAGGGCAATTTAATTTATGGGCCAACTAACTTTGATCAAATCATTTCGAGTCAAAATGCTAATTTTGCACCCCACATGCTTTGAACTGCTCTTTCCTATCAAATCTTATACACAAGATGTGTGCCTTCATTATTTGTTGTTGGTAACATCCTAAATGGGAATATGGTTCTAATGTATTTGATAGTGCCTTCCAATTTCAATCTAGTCAAATTTAGGACCAATAACAAGACATTTTGATTAAATTGAGTAATTTGTGCACAAAGTGATTAATCATGTTTAAGAGCTAATTAACCCAAATCAAGGCCTAATTAATACTTCCATGGAAACTTGTTGAATACTTGTTTTTAGAAATGAATATGGAATATATGTATCATCAAGTGACCTCATTTCCTGGGAAGACATCCCTAGGCCATAAATCCCATAAATATCAAGATTCATGCCTCCCATGCATCATCAATGCCTTCCATGATGCCCTCCATGCCTCTTAATTTCCACTTATTCTAATGTCATGATGAGGATAATTACAAACTTAATTAATAAATTTTGATTAATCCTCAACCACACATCTCAATCTTGAGATGGATAGTTAAGGTTGATTCTGATCAAATCAAAAAATATATAACTAGGAGGCCTCACAATATCATTTCTAAGTTTTCTTGATGCAAAGTTATAATGTCAAATTGGTTCTAAAAGCTTCATGAAACTAGTGTTACCATGTCAAATTTATTCAAGCTAAAATCCAAAAGTGACAAGGAGAGATGGAGTTAGCCAAGCTTCTATTGCCAAAGACTTCATGAGCACAAGCTGAGCAAGCCACCACTACAAAGGCATTTGGAGCATCCAAGGAAGGTGAAGGAATTATTGTGTTTGATTCCTTTCTTTTTAGTTGTGTTTATCATTTTATTTTATTAACTAATCTCTCCCTAGTGTCTAGGCCTAAATATGTTATGCTATTAGTGTGTTTATTTCACTTTATTTTCATTTTAGAACTAACACAATACTAACCATCCTCTCTTGAATTAAATTCCTAGATCACAGTTGTCATCTCCTCACCATGGTCTCTCTCTAATCTATATTAGGTCTTTTAGAGTAATATTTTCTCATAATAGTAAAAATAAAAAATGAATTAATTTTCACCCTATTTATATTTACTATTCAAAATTATTTACAACTAGATTCCATTTTTTGACCATAACTTTGTTTCTACTAGCTCTTTTTTTTAACCACAAGATGTTTTGGAATCCTAAAATTGTAGAGAATATTTTCACATATTACATGTATATTTTTATCTTATTTTTATAGGTTTTCCTAATGTTCCCTACATGGGACACCTTCACATTTCTCTCACTTCCTTCCTATTATATAACACTAAGGTAAGTAAAGGTATGTATTTTTCAATTCTACCCTTTCATTTATCATATTTGCTTCTTAATAAAATTTATTTAACATAGTATTATTTATTGCAATGTACTTTTCCCAAAGCAACATCCCATGTTACACCTACATGACACATGATGAGTTTTTAGTGGGGCATATATACATAATATTTTAAAATATTATCAATTATTTATGTTTTTTCTCTTATAGGAGGCTGTCAAGTCTCAATCTCTTTTAGTGAACACCTTAAAGGTTTCATTGAGAAAGGGGTGGGTATACCATTGGTGTATCACAATATTTTTGTACCCTATACCACCACTTTTAACTAATGCATACCTCTCTTATACACTTCCCTAAAATTTGACACCTCCCTTACATAATACTCCAAGTAATTCACTACCTTAAACAAACCCTACCTAAGCCAAAAAATATTTTTGACATTTAATTAACAAAGTCAGCCTAGGCTGACCCTATAATTAAAATATATGATCATATTAGGGGACTTAGCCGATGTAATCAATGACTTAACTATTTTTATTAATTAATGATATAGGGTCGATTGGGATGACTCTATTAGCTAACCTTTAATAATGGTTTAGGGTTATATCCAATTATTTATACATATCCTTTTCACCATTTCATAGAGATAGAAAGGAGTAAATAATTATTTTCACATCTACTTATCCACCATTCTTCTTGAGGAGCATTGTTTAGGATTTCAATACTACACTTGGAGATATGAATCTTGTATTATGTAATAAGTCATTTGGATGCATAAGATAAGTCGTGTATCCTAGAGCTAACCTATATTTGTTATCCTTATAAATGACAAAAACCTCTTGCAAAACACTTTGGCTAAGGGAGAGATTGAGGCTCGATAAGTTCATCTTCAACGTAAGTATTCCTAAACTCTTTCTCCTCCCTGTTAAATTAGATATATTTACATTTGTTAGTCTGTATGCTTCTCTCTCCATGAATTAGGATTTCATATACATTAACTTGAGTAAATATATTCTAGGCATGTTTACTTTTATTTTTATTACCCATATTTTGTGCCACATGTTTTGGTGAACACTAGGTTAGATTTTTTTTTTGTCATTTACTTTATAAATAAGAAAAACATAGGACCTACTACAGTTATTACATATTTTTACTTGACTAGAGGCTTTGGAACCCTCTCTAATGATATTATTGTGGTAAGGTATCCCTTGGTTAGGTATAGAATATCCATCTTGGTCATGACCCCAATTATCTAAATGTACCAAGAAGCAGAAGGGTAAGAGTGATTTATTTTCTCTAACATAGGATTGATTTGTAGATCAACTTCAATTTCCATTATATACATCCTCCATATCAAGGACTTTATTAGCCAAATAGGCTACCATATCAGGAAAATATTCAAGGCCAAGGTCAAATCGCTCTTTTAAAGTCTTATCAATATCAACCCTAGTATTGATAGCACATCTAAATCCTTATTCCATGTCAAAAAAAACTTCATATAAGACTATGAATGGTGATTTCCCTATAATATTCCCCACAACCAAACCACTTATCATAATGGTTTCTTCAACCAAGAATTGATAGTGCAAAGCCTAACACCATAACAAGAGAGACAAGTTGAGGTATCACCACAACAATAATATCCTTAAAAGCAAGTACAAAGTGATGCTACACTTATAAATTTAAAAAAGGATGAATATTGTGGAGTAAATCAATTACAAAGTCAAAACAAGGCTTCTTTTTTAGGTGTGGTAGCCAATATTAGGTACAAGAAAAGGGCTATAGAAATTAAACCAATAAATATTAAGTATCCTACATCATATTCTCTAGTGTTTCAAGAATTTTTTATCCTACTTTAGTACCAAAGGTAAAATAAATCCTTAATAATTAGAATTTAAGAAGTTGAGAACAACCCAAAAGCCATTCTCAATCAACACAAGTACAAGAAGGTGCTATTAATTCTAAGGTAAAATAAAAGGTTGGTACTTCCCCATTTAATATTATTTATCATATGAAGAAAAAAAATGTGAATATACCCATGTGGGAATCCTTATACATCCCAGGATAAAAGGACCTATTGAAAGTAACTTTGTCTAACCTTAGTCTTTTAGAAGGGTCATCATAGGAATGACCAAAATTAGTACTCACAAATACGCCTCAACCAAAGGAAGGTCAGTCAAATAAATGTGTAAAACCTCCACCATTTATGTTTCTTTGAACATTAACAGTCATTTATCCTATAATTTCATGATAGATTCAGTGGCTAGTATTTTAGTGATGTTGAAATAGATAGTAGACAAAATGGGTTTAGAATATGATCCACTCTCTAAAGGAGTAGTTCAACTAGATGAAATGGCCATTAAGACTCTTGGTGTCATAAAGGGTTTGGACCTCACTTTATCCCCAAATTTTCCATTCCCTAATATGTTTTCAAAATAGATCTCCCTCCATACTTTAGTTTGTGCCTTTTTAGGGACTTTACTACAAAGATTAGAGGATACCTATCATCTACTTGGTCTCATATGATCTTTATAACTAGGTATGGCACTAAATTAACCATTAGGTTTGACCCAATTTCTAGGAACCACATTAAAGCATATACACCAAATATTATAAATGTTAATTATAACATATTCAACTAAGAAGACCATCTTACTGAGTAAGATCAAAGTACACCCCTTAAAGGCACACCTAATTTACTATTTGATGAATGGGGAGATGACCATCATGACTTTGGTCCTTATAAAATCATTAAATAGGTTGGTCTAGGTAACTATTACTTACACAAAGAAGATTCTTTCATTTTGAATCTTGTGAATAATGATGAACATGATGGAGTATGACATATGCACTTTGATGGATCATCAACAAATATGGAGTTGGATGGGGAAGAACTACCAATCCTAGATAATGGGATCCATCTAAATAATTATTCTTGAAGTGATTTGAACCTTGTACATAGTATTTTAGCTACTTTTCTTTCATATGAGTGTTGTTTCACTTTGATTTTATTATTCTCCTTTCTTCTAAGTGCTCTAGTAATTTTATTATTTATGTTATTTGTTTTTATTGTCTATTTAAAGGTAAATCTTAGTTATTTTATTTAACCTCAGGCCAAGTAGGTTACAATAGGGTTATGTTCTTATAATCAATATTTTAAAAGGATCTATGATTCTATGCCCAATGGATTACTTAAAAGGCTTCTCTTTAACTACTTAGCAGGAAAACAACCCATAGATGTCACCAAAATGTCAACCATTTTCAATCACCATGGAAGAATAACACCCAAGTTTAATAGTTTAGGTCTTCTAAATTCAATCAGAGTCCATAAAAAATGAATAATTATTTTGAATTATAAAATTTTCAAGAGATTTTGGTCTATGTGAATTTTTCATAACTACATCTTTCAAATGTCATTGCATTTTTACTTTTCAACACCCATCCTATTACGCAACCCTCAGTGCACACTCTTTATGTAGAGTGCATTCAAATATTAAACTTACACAAGGCAAAAAATGTACACACACACTTAGAAACATGAAATTAGAAGTAGTGTCTAGATCAGTTTAGGGCTTTAGGTTAGAAAAAGCTAAGTCAAGAAAGGAATCAATCCTTCATTTTTTAAGGTTTTGGTATTTTCATGTTTTGATGAAAATAAATTAGAATAAGAAGGGACTCAGTCAGCTTTTGTTATCCTTTGTGTGGAAGCTCAAAGGCATTAACCATTATCCCAAAGTGTGAAGAGCCAAGGAGGCAACACATGGTAATGGAAATGAAAAGGTTATAAATATGAAGACATATGGAAATGGTGACTTCACCAGTACAATATCTAAATTTTGACAGACCCTCAATGACATATTGATGCCTTCTTACTTTGATAGTCCTAGGAAAAATTTAGTCTAATTGAATGGTGCCATGTGACAATCATTTGCATCTCCTAGTGGCCTAATCCTCTTTCAAAATAATTTTAGCACTTATTTGATTTTCCAAAAGTTTCCTAATGCCGTAGGTCAATCTCTCAATGATTTTGATCCCTTTCAAAATGTCTTTTAACACTGTTAATTTTCATGAAGTTTCCTAGTAATCTCCATGTCAATAATTTTATGGGTAAGTGAGCAAGGGGATGCTTTCATATGTGATAATCTTGGCATCTTGGAACCATTTGTACAAGTTCAAAGTCTTCAAGCTAGTGGGTTAGAAAGATGAAATCATGTGGTGAAATATCATCGCTCTATAACCCCATGAGAGTCTGTACATACCCAACATAATTTTTAGAGCCTCAAGTAAGTGAGTAAATTATATGGTGCCATGTGGTAATATATTTATTCATAGCATAAATAATAATCAATATTTCACTTAAAGATAGGAGCTAATTAGTGAGTTCCATTTGGATTTATCAAACTCTAGGCCCCTAGGGCTAACCATATTTAATTGTGTGGACCTGGTAGAGCTTGAGGATTTATGGCCAAATCATAGAAGACATTTTTCAAGCTCTAATTAAGCCTAGAAATCTAAAAAATGCTGATTATGTAGGGCCTAGGGGGAATATACCCATAGAAGTAGAAAATCCCAAAATGAGCCTGATGTTGACATATGGATATAACCTTCCACTAGGGATTTTAATAGTATCTACATTAGCATTAGTAGAGATGAATTTGATGGCTTATTTTTCCCATAAATTATTGAGTTATGATCAAATTGGTAATTAAATTTATTCTTAGAAGCAATCATGAAATGTCTTGACATGTAAATCATGTACAAATCAACTCTAACTATAAGAATGGAGGTAATAATGGTATAATTAGGCTCTAATCATCATTAAACTAAGTTCATAGGGATCTAAATAATAAATAGTATTGAGAAAAAGTTACATAGGCATGGCCATGGTTATCTTGATGAGATTCCCACTTCCTCGACCCCATTTCAGGCATGATGGAATTTGTAACCTCCCTATTAGTGGGAAAAACCAAGTAAAGAGCCCAAGATCTTAAACTCTACCTATTTAAGAAGTAAAATTATAATCATAAATGGACCTATTTTCAACATAGAAATTCTACATAAATTAGCCCATCCTTGATCCCTCTACTTGGATTTTATGCCTTTTAACAAATATTAGAACTATTTTTACCCTCTTAATGGCTTGAATTATATGTGTATCTTATGAATTATTGATTATTTATTTATGGTGAAGTTTTATTTCCCTTTGATTGTATCCAATTCCAACTCACCTCTATATAAGTGTACTCTCTTTTGTAGGTCATAGTATGTTTATATCATGGTTTATGCATTGTTAGTTATGGTGATGAATGCTTCTCCTTCTAATGTTTTCATAGATCCTTGTACCTCTCTATGAAATAATGTTGTTAAGGGGTTCATAATTGAGTTATGTATGTTATTAATTCATTTATGTTCATTGTGTATGCTTAAGTAAGTAAAGGATGTCATAATATTTTGGTGTATCACCCCATTTTTGCTTTCAGTTCTTTTATTTATATGCTCTCTCTTACTTTTCCTTGAAAGTTAATTATTTTAGTTTTAGTCTTAGGCTATCCATCAGGGGAAGATCACCCACTCTGAGGGTTCATTACAACCATAGGTGAAACACAACCTCATGGTGTTCCCATTGTGTTGATTGGGTTAAGATAAATGAAACACCTCCTCAAAGGGTGAAAACTTAATCTGATAACACTACCATCTATGATGACCTTGAGAGAATGATAACTCTAATAGGCATTATGTTTCATCTTCTCACTCATTGGGCTCTCTCAAGGTTCTAACATTTTTGACACCCCTAAGAGACTAACAACTTTAACAAGCTCCACATGGCATATTATCACTCATCACACTCTCTTGAGGTCCTGATACCCTAAGAGTCTAAAAAATTTGATAAGCTCCATGTAGCATTTGATCACATGTTAGGCTCTATGAGGTTTTGACATTTTTGACACCATCAAGAGATTGAAAGCTCTGATAGGATCCACATTAGTAGGATGTTTCCATATGGATGGTCTTTAATATTTGATTGTATATGCTTACCTCACAAGCCATAGATGAGTTATGTCAATCTATGTGTTGTGATCTTAGTTATTTAGACATTTGGGGAACCTTGTGAGTTATGTTTCTATCTACATGATCATAATGAGTGTGAGTGAAACATGTGGATGGTCCATGCTTATTCAGATACTCATGGAGTATATGCCTTATTAATTTTAATTAATGGAAGTGAGTGAACTGGATGGATATGCCTGGACCCATCCAATATATTAGGACTTAGCCATTGGAATTCAAATTACATTGTCACTATAAAATTTGATGGTTGCTCCAAGTGCAAATGAGGCATGCAGTGATGAATTGATTAGGAAAATTCTCCATAATGAATAAGTATAAAAATGCCACCCATACTATATAGGATCTTTCTAAGTTTGATCAAGTTGAATTCAATAAAGGAGTCCCCATGTAGTCTAAATAATCATGAAAATATTACATAACTAGGCAACTCCAATTAGCCAAATTAGTCCATAAATCAAATGAAAACCTAAATTTGATGAACATAATAGAAATAAAAGCTAAAAATATTTATTGAATAACTTTAATGAATGTTTTCATTTAGACCTTTAGACTCAAGTATTGATCAAATTGGTAAATCAACTTAGGAAACACTTTATTATGTTGGTAAGCTCAAAAGTAAACCAAGACCTCATTCTACTAAAAGCTCAGATTTACAAGTGAAGGGCCTATCACAATAATTTTGTAATGACCTTAATTTTCATTTAGACTTTAATGTAATTATTTTTAGCTTAAACTTGGACTAATTCATTTCATAGAACATAAACCTAGAATTTTTAATTCAAAGAGGGTCCTTATTCAATATTTTGAGAATGGGGTGTGTTGGTCACAGTGAATGATGACTTCTATGGAAAAATGTTTCCTCAATATTTAGAATTTTGATTATGGGCCTCCATTATTGAAATATGAGATAAGGAACTAAAACTCTCATTAGATAAACCTAGAGAAAAGAGAATGCTTAATTTTGTTTTAACAAACAACATATTGGGCCCTAATTTATTCAAAAGTTCATTTTGTGCAAATAGTGATTCTATTATTATCTTGAATCAATTAGGCAAGTTTAAAAAAATCTCAAGCACTCAAATCCTTTTGAAAGGGTAATTTATTTACAAATTTTGCTAAAAAAAGTAAGGATTGGGCATTGTCATGCTACTAGCTAGGCATATATATCCCCAATAGAGGTGTCATTGGTCACACTCTAGGGATTTCTCCATTTCCATCTAGGCTAGAAATCCTATAATGGAGGTTTCCCAAATCACCCATTTTTAGTAAGAAACTTGTATTTTCATGAGATTCAAACTTCATTTAATTTTTATGATTTATTCAATTCAATCCAGAAGGGTTGGTAACTAATGCAACTAAGGTTGAGGAATGGTTCAATGAACTCTTTGCACTAAGAAGAAACTTTACTATCTTAGTGATTCTATTGTGATTAATATGTTCCTTTTAAGTATTATGATGACCTTTGTTAAAATAGGGTTTTTTTAGTTTACTTACTCAGTTATGAAATAGTTACTCTCAATCCTTTTGGTATATCAAAAAAGGTTCCTTTGCTTATTGCATTGCTCAATAATGGGATATTTCCTTCTAAATTCCAATTTTGGGACTATATTTTAGTGCCTCATCATATTTTAAGTGATAAAACTCAATACTAATGTTTGGATTAGATCCTACATTCCTATTTTTGACTTAGTTACTTTTCAATACGAATCATGGGATTGAGGATAAATTTCCATAAGGTTAGAAAGGGTGGACAAGGGGAAACCAAGATAAAACCCCAAATAAAACATTTAGACACCTTATTTCAGACAAAATTGGCTTCTGACCAAACTTTAGATTGATTCCTAATAAACAATGCAAATTAATCCTAGGAATCATTAAATGTCCCAATTTTGTCTCCACATCAGATATTAGTGCTCAAAATCATGTTTAGGCATACATATTTGGGATTTATCATATATTCAATATTAACCTCTCATAGAATCATCCCTAGTCACCTTACAACCTAACAACTGATAGTTTGGTCTTTGGACCCATTAAGTAGGGCACTTGAATAATTCCTAAAGTGTTAAATGCTAATAAAAATGAATCAACTAATTAAACCAAATTAAATGATTAAATAAATTTTCCATGTGTAATTAATGAAAACAAATTTTACAAAATAGAATTTCAATAAATATGATGTCATGATGATGTCATCATACTCAAAGTCAAGGAATTAAAATATCTCCCTAAAGTAACTTAAATGCAGAAATGGACAACCATGCCTAATTAATCAGATATCTATCCCAAAATTAGTTACATGTTCCATCCTTAACTCAACTAGGGGAAGACTTAACTCACCTAGGTCTAGTTTGAACTCAATTGTAGTTAGTTCTAACCTAACTACACTTGGGTGAGAGTTAACTTTGAAGGCTATAAGTACAAGGCCTTACCCATTGATCTTCAATATTTTTATGAGCAATGTTATTATGCCAAAATACCTCTAAAAAGATTCATTTTAGTGTTACCATGCCAATTTCATAATCCAAGCCAAATCAAGCCAATCCAAGGTGAACAAAGGGGAGATGATGCAAGAGAACCATTGACAAAGACTCTATTGTACACAAGATGAGCAAGCCAATTACCTCAACAAATAAGTTTGTAGATACAAAAAAGTTCAAATGGAGTTTTTATTTTGTTCTTTTATTTGTGTCTTAATTGTATTCCTATTACTAATGTTCACCCTAGTACGTAGGCAAGAATTGTTAGTTTGCATTGAAATTATTTGGTTTGATGTAATATCTTGAGTGGGATATTTACTAAAAACATATAAAACTATACAATCTAAAACTTATGACACTAAATCTCTTACAATCCAAACAATCTTTGATACTATTGAAATATTCCAAACTAGTATATTCACTCACAAACACTCTCACACTATACTAAAATACTCAAACTATAAAATCCACACTCAAACTATAAAAATAATATATGGGAATAAACCATAAAAAACACAAAAATATACATGGCAGACTGAAATGTCTCCTCTTTATCCCATCTAAACCTATAGGACACTCTCCTATTTAGAGGAATCTTATTATTTTATATGTCCAAATGGAAGGAGAGATAGTTGCAGTTGCATATTGACTGAGGTTGTCAAACCACTCATTTTTCCTCTTTAAAATATATTACAAGGTGACCAAAAATTCCCCTACCTCTGAACAAATTTTTAACCTTCACTTCTATATCATATTCCATGAATTTGGTCACCCAACCAGCCCTCTTTTCACTTAGATCCCTGTAAGGATAAAATCATTTACACTAGGATGATCTACCATAAAAAAGATCTTATTGTTAGAGACAATATGTCTAAATTTTTTCAAACCCCTTATGATATAAAGGACATGATTTTAAACAAATGTATATTACTCCTCATACCCTTCCAATGCTTGACTAAAAAGTAATACGTTGTTCTGATCCTTCACTATTTTGTTGCATGAGCATGGTAGAAATTATGTTACATGTGAAGAAGGCATACATGAAGAAATTTTTAGTAAAATTAGGGTTGACTAGAGTTGGAACTTGACTAATGGCCTATTTAATGACCTCAAAAATTCTCATACCTTATTTGTGATATGATAACTCTTGATATTTATCGAGTATGTGAGTTAGTGGCCTTACCAATTTTGCAAATCCAGGTATGAACCCCCTAATGAAATTGATCTTTCCCAAGAATCTTTGAAATCCCTTCTTATGTTTAGGCAATGAAAAATCAAGTATTTCCTCTATTCTTTCAAGATCAATAGAAATTTTAGACTTGGATACAACATGTCCTATAAACCTTTCCTCATGCACTACAAATATACACTTTTTAGAATTTAAAGAGACCCCAAACTATTTACGCCTCTCAAATACCAATCTCATATGTGTCAAATGATCCTTAAGATATATAGAAAACAAACTAATATCATCAAGATAAATAAGTAACATTTCACTTTTAATCCCTTGTAAAGCCACATTCATTGCCCTTTGAAAAGTATCCTTAGCATTGGAGAGTCCAAAAGGCATTTTATTATATGCATAGGTACCCCACTTAGTTTTGAAGGTAGTTTTGTATTGATCTTCCTCCTTTTCTAATATCTAATTATACCCTAAGTATCTATCAAGTATCGAAAACCTTTGTGAACCTAAAACTCTTTGAAAAATCTGATCCATGGAGCGAAGAGGGTAGTAATCTCTCAATGACACCCTATTGAGATCTCTAAAATCTAGACACAGCCTTATCTCCCCATTCTTTTTCCTCACATGTACAAGATTTTCCACCCATGTAGAATGTTTAATGGGAAAGATTATGTTGGATTCAATAATCTTTATTAATACTTTCCTCATAAGTATCTCAACATTGGGGTTGATTGGTCTATACTTTTGTCTCATAGGTTTGACATCTTCTTCTAGATATATGGTGTATTGTGCCAACCTAGGATCAAACCCCTTCAAATCATGATATTCCCATGCAAAAACATCCATAAACTACTTGCACAATGCAATTAAGGCTTCTTTTTCATCCCTAGTATTCACTTTTCCTAACTTGTTCAATTTGTCTTTAGCTATGGAAATTTTTTAATAATGTTCCTTTTTAGTATAGATGCTTACCTTTTCTTTTCTCAGTTGATCATATTCATTAAATATGCTCTCTAAAGTTACCAATCCCTTAGGTAACTTATTTAACTTCAACTGAACAATCTGGTCCTCATAATGACATTGAAATTTATCTTGGTTATTTGGGTAGAATTTTGCCTCATGTTTTAGGAAACAAGTAATCTATTTATCATTATCAAATACTTTCCAACTTACCTCATTATTAAGAACTGAGGGACTACATACCACTTTAATTTGGGACTATTCCTTAGTGTCCTTGATCTCATCAACTATATTAAATTGTGCCCCAATGGCATGTTGAGAAGTGTTGTCATTGATGTCAAGGTTTATGTTAAGGTGTATCTAGTGAACATGCATGTTTAATGGTCTAAGATAAATGAGCTTGTGTGATTGATATGATAAGGAAGCCATATGACATGAAGGCAATCTAATGTCTTTATGTTGAGAGGTAATTTGAAGGAAACCTAATGATTATTGTATTGGATATTGTAAAGGTTATTATAGTGATATAATACTATTTTTTAATGAATGTTCTTGTTTTATATCATCATTTAGGTAAGCATGTTTGAGTACTAGTCTTTGAGTACAAGGTGTCTTGAAAAACCTAGTTATAACAAGCATAGTCATATCATGAGCATATACATGGTGAGAATGAAGAGGTATATACATAGGTATAACATTGTTTAAGGATCATGTAAGTAATGTGATCAAGGTGTATAAGCATCAAATAGTGTTTCAAGATTAGTTGTCAAGCTTCAAGGACTTGAGAAGACTAGTCATGACACTAGTCATAGCTTGTAAAGTCCTAGTGAGAAGGTTTGAGCATGGTGGCCTAGTGAGATAGATGCATAGAGGCCTAAGAGGATATATAATTTTTATTGATAATGCATATGAGGAATTAGATCACTTAAGAGAGTTTCAAAGTAAACCTACAGGGGTAAGACCTTAAGTTCAAATCTATAACTAGACTAGTTCTAAAACCTGTCTAACCTAATGAGGTGTCACGAGGTGTTTTCAAGGCATATGAAGGATGTAAATCAATGTTTGAGCATGAGATATGTTTTTTTATTTTGAGAATGAGGTGGAGAGAGCATGGAAAAAACATTTAAGGTCAATTTTTATGCCTAATATGGTTTTTAGGTCAAGGTCTAAGAGAGCAAAGAGAGAGAGTGGCCTAATGAGGAGTCATGTTCATATTTAAACATGTTTGAACTCATATGAGCATGTATATAGGTATTATATGTTGTTTAAAGTATGTTCACAAGGTTTGAGGTCATGATTTGTAAGACATAACATGAAAAGTGGTTTTGAGGTCTCTCATGTGCACATAATGAAGGGTTCTCAACCCAAGTACATTTAAGTGTTCATTGGCATGTGTAACCTATACATGGTAATTATATATATATATATATATATATATATATATATATATATATATATATATATATATATATATATATATATGGTTAAGGTTCCTATCTCAAAATTGCATGCATTATTTTTTGGATTAATGGGATATGCTCTATGAATGATCGCTAAGATTGGAAGATGGTTTAAATGCTCAAAGAACCCTAATAGTGACTCGGTATGAAATAGGTTATTATAAAGTGATAAAAATGGATTAAAATAGATATTTAAGTGATTTTAGGTTCTATTTAACTCTCCTAGGCATTTTTAGGTGTGATTGGTTTATCAAGTGTGTGAGTAAACCCTATATGAGAGTGCTAGTTTCTTGGATATTTGTTGTAATCAGAGTTGACCAAGTCAAATTATAAAAATCATTGGATGAATAAGGTTTATAATTTTATTTTTTGTCCATGGTGGTTTTTATGTAGGTTATAACCCTCATAGTTTTTAAACCAGACATCCAATTTGACCAGTTGCTAATAGACCTAATGGTGCAAATAGTTAAAAACCCTGGCAAAAGTGAGAAGATGTTTACGGATGTGTTATCATGGAATATGGATGAATCCAAATGCATGGAGACATTTTTAGTTAATTTTAATACATTTTCATGTTGGATATAATTTTTTTTAATTTAATGGATATGATGAACATGTTGTTCATAAGTTGACCTATCTAGTTCAGATGAGATAGTGAGGTACAAGATTATGAGATTCATTTGAAAGACCAATATTGTCATTTAACCATATTATATTTATATATAATAATGGTATAATTATATAATAAAATAATTTTCATGCATCAAGAGTCTCTTAATGAATGTGTTTTAAGGTAAACTGGCAGTTCTAGGTAAGCAAGTTGTAGTCATGAGTTTGAGACTATATGCCCTAAGTTGAAGCATATAATGTACATGATGTTTCTATTTTCGAATTTTAATACATATCCATTCTTTTCATAAGTTTTTTTAGTTAGTGAAATTATTTAAAATGTTTAATCCAAAATGGCTTGTTTGGGTGAGTGAGGTCTGAGAGAGAAAAGGTCAACAAATTGGCTTGTAAGACCAATAAATGACATTAAATATTATGATTTTTTTTTGGGATGTTGTTATGAGGATGTTATAGGATCATTTTAATTCATTGGAAGTCACTGATTGTTTTTTTCAAATTTGATAAGTTCAATTTTCCATGAATATGTTTTGAGGCTAGTTGGTAGTTCAGAGTGAGCATTTTACATAGAAATGTTTGAGCCTGTATAACTTGAGTTGAAGTATCTAATAAAGTTTTTTATGATACTAATATCATGAGGTTTATGAATATGTGATTTATTTCCATTTTTTAATCTAATTTATGTTTTATCTTTAGTATTTCAAGATAAACTTTATGGGTATGCACAGGCCTGATTGTGAATAGTTTAAATGGTGTGCTTGAAGTAGTGGGTGGCTCTAGAAAATACTATGGAGCATATATGAGATTATAATGGGTCTATATGAGTGGAATATTATATCTTACTTCCATTTTATTTTTTTTAATATGTTTCAATAAATATTAAGTGTAATGTGTTCTAAAAGTAGATATAATGGAATTAGGTCTCTATGAGACCTAAAGATGAAATAAGGCCTAATTGAGGTATGTCACACTTGAAGGGACTCAAAAAATATTCAATTCATGCTTTTTAGTTTTCATAAGATCTATTCCATGGTGACCTAAGAGTTTAAGTATGTTTGGTCGACCAAAAAAGATATGAACAAGATGCTTATATAAATACAAGGGCCTATTAGGGTGAAAAGAGTGTAAGTGAACAAGATAGTGTTTTGTTGAGTATAAGAAGGTATTAAATACCATTATAATAGTATATAGAATTAGTGATGAATATTTGATATAGGTTTTGTGTATGAGTATCAAGTTCATATTACCTAATCAATCTTGAAGAGACCTAATTGAGTGAAGAGACCTAGAAGGTAGTTTGAGAGGGATAAGATTGTGAAGAGTTGAAGAGGTGGTCATCATTAGTTGGTTGAGAAACAAGGTTTAATAAGGTGAAAAAATCAATTATGTGTCCATTTTGGTGCTAATTCATCTCAAGGGTTGGTGCCTCCTTACAAGTTGGTGCTTGTTAAAGCCTAACTGAGTTGGTGCTTAGATAGTTGGGGTTGGTGCTCTATGTGAAGTGGGTGATTCAATAAATTTGGTGTCTGTATTATATAACTATATTCAATTTATAGATATTAGTGTATTTTATTCCCCTTGAGGTTTTCCCACATATGTAATGATTTATTGTGTTTCATGCTTATGTAGATAGGTGTTTATGCTTGCTAGATTTATATACTTATTTAAATGGTTGATGATTGCTTAAGTAAAATTGATAAGAAAGTTTTTGAGGACTGATTCAACCCCACTCAATCATTTTTATTATGTTGATGATCAGCGTCCTCTATTCCCATAATGGGGACCCTCCTTTCTTAATTTCTCAAAATGCCTAAGATGCCAAACATGTTAACTCATTTTAACTACATAAAGAATTGATTTAATACTTCCAAATGATATTTGGTTAATTATTCATTTTTTAATACAATTTTAGGACTTATAAATATTGGGTTGTTATAAATTATTCAAATAATGAATCATTAACCATTGATACTTTTAAAATGTACAGATAGGCCTTCGTTAAGAATGTTCTACCTGGTTCCTCAATTATCATGAATGCAACATGTTTTTCCTATCTTATTTAACTAACCTTATATTTGGTTTAAAAAATTTACTTGTAGAGTTCTAATTTAATTTATTTTAATTTTCTTAAGATGGGCATTTGACATTTTTGTAAGTCTAATGTAACTTCTCTCTTAACCTTGTAGGACATTAAAATTAATGTATCAGTTTGTGATTCCTTGCAGGACTTCAAAATTAAAGTTTCAACTAAAAAGGGTAGGTTGCCACCTCTTTAGGCTTTACAACACCTTAAATATTCATTTCACCCTATGTAGGACACTTGGAATATATCTACCAAGTTTTTGATCTATGTGGTGCCATCTAGAGAGCTTACAAGAAGACTAGCCATTGAAATTCAAATCTTGCGGCTACATGTTAATATCTAAGCCTTCATGAGCAAGCCCACTCAATCTGAGTCACCATGAATACCAATACAATCTAAAATTCCATTAGAATCTCATGTATAAATCATGACTAATCATATCTAAGCAACCTTATGAAGTGACATGTGTCCCCTTTAGTTCCATCCAAGAGTGATGCATGTCCACACCACATCACATCCATCTAAATATTATAAGAGCCTTAAATCAAGATAATTTTAAAAACTCAAACTATCTAATCATGGATCAATGGTATACATCTATCTAAAGCTCCTTCCAAAAATGATAAATGGTAGAAGAATGAAGAAAAACCTATGAGAATGATGTGTTTCCCCTTTGGACCTGTATGATGATGCCACATGCCACTCTCATGTTTCTTCTATCCAAGATCAATTGGATTATCTCTAAAAATGATGCATGTCCCATTTGGACCCACATGATGATGCCATGTTTCATTCCTATGAAGCTACATCTTGAGATCAATGAGATTGCCTCTAAGAAAGGTGTGTGTCTCTATCTGAGCCATGTCATTAGCACTAAGTTACTGACAGTTGGCGAAAAACCTTATGAATATGACACCTATAAGGCAAAGCTCTAATAGCCTTATAAAGGCAACATCTATAAATGTATATCTTTAATCACTCTCTGAAAGAACCACCAAGTAAGGAAAGGACCCATTTACCTATTGAAGTAATGCATGGCACTCCCATAACCAATCAAAATCAAAAGGCACTACCTAAGGGATCCCCATGAATATAAATATGCCATGTGGCATAGTAAAAATTAGTCATCACACTAAGATTCATTCCAAGAGCCCATGAACAATCAAAAGGTGCCATGTGTCCAAATTTAAACCAACTACATAGCCTAGTCACATCCAAGCCCTACAAGTGCCTAGATGGATCTAAGATGGCATGCGACATGTCAAAAGGTGATAATATTTAGGTTTAAATATAAAATAAAAGGAAAATCAATTCTAAATTTTAATTCTAAAACAATTAAATGACAAAATTATTAGTTTGAAGTGATTTGAATGCAAAGTTGATGAGCTCCCCATTAATATGACATAAACCAAGATCGGCATCAGAATTGCATTAATCAAAGAAATCTTCCAAAAGGTTACTCAAATAAACAATTTATACCTAAATTTACATTTTAATCTTTAAGCATTTGCTTTCCCTACCATTTGCATCCTAAATATGACCAAGCTTGAGTTATTCACAAGGTTACAACTAATCCACCATTGTTGGAGGTTAAAAGTTGTAGAGAGGTATAGAACAATGGTGGTTGTTGTCTAGAGTACTATAGAAATGGTACAAACAAGTCCCTCCACTCAATGTAAGGGTATCTCCTTTGGAAATGATGATTTCTTATTCCAATATGGTAATTCAATAGTTTTAAAAGACACAAAATTCATCTTTGAAGCCATAAACTCAAGGGACATGCATTATAACAGCATCTATTACAATGTTGAAGGAGATAGGGATCTTAATGAGGCCAAGAAAATGCATCACATAATCCAATTATATTTAGACATCCTTGTAATCCAAGATTCTATCCTCCACAAGGTTGTAGTAAAGCTAGAGGTCATACATTACATAGACCTAGTTTATGAGATCTTTGGGAAGTCGAGAGTGAAGATGGGTTGCTCAAATCCATGAACCAAGGGCTCTTAATTACTTTCATCATAGGGAATAGCTTTGAAAAATATTATGACCTACCTCTACCATAGGTAGAGTACAACGAGATCATCATTGATAACTAGTATGAGGTACACAAACTAGAGACAATCTTGGCTTCATTGGTGACTGACCCAACTAGTGTTATTTTCATGGATGACCAAGGGAACATGCCAATTCACCAATTTAGAAAAGGAGTCAATATTAGTCTTTCCCTCCTCAATATAATATATTATAATGCACACATTTGATATGTAGACATAAAGACCCTACCATTACTCCATATCATCTTAGAAAACCAACTGATTCTATCCCACTTGGAGATATTATTAGCAATAATCTAGTGTATGCAATGAATGATACCTAAAAAAATGGTGCCCCTTTCTACATGATGAGATACCTATTGGACACCATCTATGTAACTACCCATATAAGCTTAAACTTATAGTCTCCCATGCAAGATGAATTTATGCCTCAATTATTCTCTAAAATACATAGCCACTGCTTCAAGTGTAACATCAAGGTAATTACAAAAAACTTCTACCCAGTTATCTACAAGTTTATCACTGTGTGTGAAATACCAAGAGTTCCCTTGGATGTTAGACAGACATTGAAATAAATGGGTATCTATTGGATATACCCAAATTGTATGGTTATCGAGGTTAAATGGGTGATGGTGGCTCCCCTTAGGTTTCCAATACATGTACCATTAAATTAGGTCGAAGAGGATATATCCTATCAACTACTCTATGGATTTGACTCCATCTTCATGATCAAAAAGAAGACAGTCCCCCACAAGATTCATTATAATTTGGGGAGGACTAAATTATAATATGGTAAGACATTATAGTGACTTTAAGGCATAGGGACTCTTACCTATTTCCTAAGGATGATTTTAGGGCATGGGACCCCAACAATGTCATTACAAATCATCTCTTCAATTTTAAGAATGATGTGGCATTAGAATATAAGCATAAAAAAGAAGTCTGTGAATGGATATACCTAAATTCCATGAATGAGAATGTAGTCCTAATAAATGTAACAAGGAATAATATCAAGCTTGAAATGAGGCTAGATAGGGAGAAGAAGAAGGAAGACATAATAAGGCCTCAACTTCTACCAACTCATGGAAGCATGTTTGATGTAGACTATGAGGCTAGGCAAGAGGAAGAGGAAGATGATAATGTTCCTCTCATTAGGAACCAACCATGCAAACCTCCATTATAGGCCAGTTTAAGCATCTAGGTCATGACTACAAGTTCTAAGAAAGAAGGAACTAGCAGCCAACAAGGTATTACATTTGTCTCTACCTCTGTTATGGGAACTACCATAGAGAATAGAAGCCAACCTAACCCAAATGTCATCGACCTTGAAGAACTATAATAGGGCATTGAGTTTTCAATGGAGGATCTATAGGCATTATTAGGAAGAAATATTGAAAATCTCTATAAGAGAAAGAAGGATCTAAGGACTATAATTAGGGTAGTAATCCCACCTCCACAAGAAAATATAGAGGTTGCCAACACATTTCAAGATCCTAGTGTAATTACAACACCATCACCTTCTTTCCTAGTTACTAGTACATTTATTATTGATTCTAATTTCATGTTTGTTTCCCCCATTATTATCTCTCCATTGGCTCCACTATATTTAGCTTTTACATCCACTCCTACCCAATCCTCAATGGATACTAGCACGAGCCAAGCTAGTGCTTTCTTTGGATTCACCATTCCCCACTTCATCTCCCATGCCACTACAAATATTTCATCATCATCAGCCCCCCAAAACACTATTTCTAGCTAGGTTGTGGGTTCCATTCCTTCCCAGGTAGCCACTACTAGTATATCACTCACCCTTGGCTCCCCTACATCTATTAGGCCATTAAGGCCTATCTCCAAGATGTTCCCCTTTAATAAGCCACTCAACATTATCATTTTACTAAAGTGAGTGTGCCATCAAAGATACCTTTATTTTTTCTCAATATCGAACCTACCAAGTCTTTATTTGATCCACTTGGGCAATTAGACCCAACAAATTTTTTCATCCCTACCACAACCTTGGCTTCTTCATCAACCCAAGCATTTCCATTATGATCACCTCCCACACATCCAACATCTACTGCTACCCCAAACTAGGTTAGGGATATCATACTGGTAATAAGGTAGGAAAGACCTTAGGTAGTCCTCACTGCATCTCAAGTTGGAATGAGGTTTGATGTGGCCATAAGAATAATGAAGAGAGTGGTAATAAGATAGGTTGAGAATCCATAGTCAAGCTCAATTTTGATCTATAAAGTGAAGAGTCCCTCTTCAATTTGACTAGGAAGAGGAAGCCTAGCCCTAGAGAGGTATAAGAATATGTAGAGGATCCTTGTCCATATTTTAGGTTTAGATAGAACCTATAATTTCCTTGATGAAGGACATGCAACAAGAATTAAAAAGGTTAAAGGAGAAAACATTGCCCATTGTGTTATAGGTCACTTTAATTTTAATAATAAATGTTGTTATTAATGTCTTCAACCTATAAGGTCATGAAGAAAAGATAGGAAGATGGGATCCTATAGTCCAAAGTGGTCATTAAGCTTGAAAAAAATCTTGCACTTTATGATGCCAAGTTGGCAAACTTGGATAGAGCTACAAGAAGCAATAAGTTCCCTGATATCAAGGTGTTACCACTTGAGGACATTATTCCTACATAAACTATCCTCATGAATAGGAGGAGGATTTTGAATAAGTGGCTCGATCAAGTCAAGGAAGCAAATACATCCTTGGATAATATTGAGTTTAAGATAGTTTTAATGCTAAAAGATGCCATGGTCACCAGGGTGACTAAGCCTGATGGCTCCTTCATGGATGATCAAGATTTTAAAACCTAGATGAAGGTGTGTGTGGCCAAATTATAACAAGAATTAGCCAATGCAAATACTATTATACAAGTAATGAGCATTATAGCATTTTCCAATTAGAGGCTAGAGAAAGTGGATGCAATTAAAGAAGCACTAAGGCCAATACTCACAAAACATGACAAGCTTATCTAGGAGATACTGAACTTGTTTCGACCCATGATCCTAGAATTTTCTCAAATTAACCAAGATTATCTGGCATGTATAGAGGTATGGACTAAGGGGGAAGCAAAGAATAAACAAAGGTAACAACAACAAACATTATAACAACAGCCTCTAGGGTCTTAGATAATATTTTGTTTAATTTTGTAGATTCAAATGTAGAATATTCCTCTATATGTAACATTTTAGCCACTTGGATATTTGGGTACATTTTTATGGGCCCACTTGAATTCATATTAGGCAATTTTGATGCATATAAATAGGGGTTTCCCTTCATTTGTAATCAAAAATAATTGTTGCAAGAATTAAAACAAAAGTGCCAAAGAATTCACAAGTTTGTCTAAAGTGATTAATTATTTATATCTATATTTATTTTTCCTCATGATTTTAGATGACTAATAATTTATTTTCTGCAAACTAATTTGGAAATTACATTCCATATATGCATTTGTTAGCTTGAGTTTAACACTAGGTTGACAAATTTGGTAGTATACTTGCTCTATTTTCTTCTCGTTTACTATTAAGTGTGATATGTTATTTACTGTGAGTGATCAATTTTAATCAAAGTATGTTTTTATACATATGCATTTTCTTCCTCTAAAGCTTCAACTACATTTATTTAGCTTTGAGCTTTATACTAGAGTTGGTAGATGCTAGTTTTATGTATTTTTGCCTTAGGAGTTAACAAAATTATTGTCTTTGATCATCTTAAGAAAATTTTCTTCTTTACCTTACCCTACTTACTCTTAGATCCACCCATGAAATACTTTAGCTTAGTTCATGCTATAAATATCCATCATTTATTTTTATTTTGGGTAGTAATTGGCAAAGATTGAAATAAACCTACAAAGATTAGCAAGAAGTGGTGTCACTGCATAACATTTGTTTTCCCTACAATAGGGTCCACTTGCATACTTTCTAAGTGGCAACCATATCTCTACTATCTATGTTATTTCTAGTAGTAATTATTTTAACAACTCAATCCCCTAGACTTCTAAGACTCAAATTTGAGTTTCTTACCTTCCCCTTATTCCCTAGTGATATAGGGAGCACAATACATACATCAACAAGAAGGAAATTTTTTAGCACTAGAAGGAGGGCCTCTATGCAATTATTTTCATACATTTTTATATAATTATAGTTTATTTTGTTAAAATTATGCATAATAGCTTCAAAGTATGCAAATATTGTTGAATAACACTAAAGATATACATTATTTACATGGATATTTACACTATTTGCATGAATATTTGCATCCTTTGAAATATTTCATCAAGATTAGTGTTCATTCGTGAAAATTTAGTGAATAACCTATATATTTGTTTAAATTAGTGAAAAGATAAGTGAAATGCCTTGTTCTTAAGGCATATTAATAGTTATTTTGGTAATCTTTGCAAAGTTTATTTTAAATTTGGTAAAAAATATAGATATTTTTAATAATTTATGCAAAGATCAACTGCTAAGACCTCATTTGTCCTAGATTTAGGAATTTAAGATTATATTTGCTCTATTTCATTAGGGATTAAGTGAACCTTTACATAGATTTGTGTTTAAAGTTGTTTCAAAGTTCTCAAATGATTTTAAATCATTAAAAAGGCATAGAAACACTCTGGTTTGTTGGTTAAACAATAATATTTGTAGGTTAACATGCAAGACTAATAATATTTGTGTAGGTATCAAATATTTTGAGGTTTCAAGGCTTAGATCCTCAAATAACAAGGTAAAGTTGCTTGATATAAAGCTTTTCTATAGAATATCGATTGATATTTTCTATAATTGATGTTTGTGGCACTATTTTTGAAGTTCTTTTGCTCTTATCACCCATTCTACATCCTAGAGTTGCCTAGCATTAGGACCAAATCTTGATCTAAACCCAAGATCCTTTTAACATCCTTAAAACCCCATAAAAAGGCTAGAGTGGACAAAGGAAAGTGTAGGAAGTCTAGGACTTAACCAGAGTCTCCATCTACCCAAAATTTGTAACCTCTCTTGCCAGTCATGGCATGATTAGTTAGTTCATCCATAAAGGTCCTTAAACCTATGCATGATTTTCTAAATAATATAGAGAAATATTTGCCTGTCTTTACCCCCATCAGTAGAGTAATGGTTGAGGATCATATCAATTCCTTTAAGGCATCTTTGATATTGATTAATGTGATCAATGAGGATGTCACTTTTCATGTTTTTCCTTTCGCATATTGAGACGTCACTTATGATTGATTCTTTAACTTACCCAAAGATTCCATCATGAGATGGGTTCAGTTTAATGATACATTTATCACCTAATTTGGTAGGGTAATTATATAAGAATGCATTAGATCCAACGATAGTTGTCTTCTTGACAAGAGCCTTGAATATTGACATGCTACCTTTAGCCTATGTTGAGGCCATCCATATTGATGATCAAATGCACCTACAAGGGAACCCTACCTTTACTATACCAAAATTTGACCCTAAGATGCCTTATTTAAACTTCATACCAAACATGAATTGAAATCACCCTATATTGAACCAATTTCTAGTGATTAACTACTTTTCTTTGATCCATGTTGCATCCAACTAGCAGCTAGGTTTCTTTAACCAAGAAAATATTGGAGCCCATACCTAGAATAATGTCAACCAAATGATGGTGATTTTGAAAAATACCAATATTCAAAATACAACCCAAATCAAGAACTCAAAGCCTCCAAATGGAGAGCTAGAACCAATACAAATAACTATTTAGAAACTTACCAATGATTTCTTGGATCTCAAGAAACAAGTAGGAAACACTACTAAGAGTTTCAATAAAAATTATAATTTCTAAAGATATAATATACCTTTCAATAGGCCTAATAACAATAGTGATCCACATTTTAACAAACTACCTAAGATCAACATCTATGAGATTACCCTTCTTAACTAGTGTTAAGTGCACAATATAACTAGGCATGGAGAGCTAGACTGTGTTGAGTTCTACCATGCCTTTGAAGATATTCAGAGCTAAATGGAAGGATTGAAAATGAATCCCACTAATCAAAATAATTCTAAGATATTTTATATTACCAATGATGCCTCTAGAGCCTAAAAACTATATGCATGGTTGAGACTTATGACTTTCCTAGTTAGGATGAGAATTAACCTCAAGATAATGTCAAGGATATACAAAATTTTAAGCAATACCAAAAAATAAATTATGCCTTGAGAAGTAAAATTCAAAACCCACCTATAACAACTTCTACTCTACCTAACAAACTGAATACACCTCTTGATAGCAAGATAGATAATGATCCTTCAAACCCTAAAGGTAAGGAGAGTTAGCCAACAATGGAAGTTCCTTTTACGATGTCAAAGATTAGATACATCATAATGGAAGACATGAAGAATATCAAGGAAAAAATAACATTGCATGATCTCACTCAAATCACTAAATAACATGATTTGTTTTTTAAGTCATTTAATGAAAAGCCTAGATCCAACAAGGCTAAATAGGCCCATGAAAATGTGGTAATGTATAAGAGTAATCATGAAGTTCCTCAATTTTTATTGACTATTATAATTTTTGGTAAAATTCTTCATAATTTCTTGGTTGATTCTGGTACTTCAGCTAACATTATTCCTCTAGGAATATGTGGAAAACTAGAGTTAAACCCAATCAAATCAAAAAATATTGTAGTGTAGTTGGACAAGTCAAGAGTAAAGGTGGTAGGTGAATTGTTGAATATCCATATATAGCTAGTTTATAGGCCTCAAATCTAGTAGTTCATCGACACCCAAGTCACTGACATACCTAAAGCTTATATATTGTTATTGATCCATGATTGGACTAAATCTTTAAATGGATATATGTCCATTGATTGCTCTCACATGTGGATACCTTGGCATGGGATTCCTAATAAAATTAGGATAGACAGGGAACCCAAGATGAAATACATAATTACTTAATACAATGCCAAGAACAAAAAGGTAAACTAAAAATCCTCAAACTTAGGTGTTTATATTTTTGAAACCACTAATGTTGTTGTAAATGATAGTGTAAAGGAAGAGAACAAAGGTCCCTAGACACTGTACTTTGATGGTGCATGAACAAAATAAGGTTTTAGTTTTGGGATTATTATACAAATCCCATAGTCAAATAGTATCTAGTTTATTATAAATTATATCTCTCTTACACTAACAATTTAGTAGAATATGAAACCCTTATTTTAAGACTTCAATTTTCAATTAAACATAAGGTTAAGGAACTAGTAGTCTATGGTGATTCTGAGTTAGTTGTTAATCAGATCAGGAGTAGATATCAATGTAAGCTTTCTTTTTTAAGAAAGTATAAATTTAGAGCTTGGGATATAATTGAGTACTTTGACTCATTCAATATTGTTTCCTTACCCAGGGAGAAAAACCAATTGGAAAATGATTTAGATTTAACAACATCAAACTTGGTGCCTCTAAAAGTTTTGAAATTGTAAAATTTCACTATGGAGATAATTCCATACCCCTTTGTGCCAGATAACATCAATCACTTCCAAATTTTTAATGATTATCAATAGATAATCGACTTCTTACATTGTGCTATAATGTTCAAATCCTCCATTATCGATGAGTAGGATGAAGGTTCTGTGGAAACTCTAAAGGAAAATTAAGATGGGGTTATTCAACTCAAGGAGAACCTAATACCAATTGACATGAAATCCCTGGAAATGATGTTTGAACCAGATAAATAAGGAACTAAGGCTAATCCACCCAAAGTAAGTGGAAAGCATTATAGTCAAGTTAACTTGGGAAGTCCTAAAAATGAACATAATTTCAACATTGGTTTAGTTTTCCTTGATGAAGAGCAGAAGGAAGTCACTGCCTTGTTAACCAAGTTCAAGGACATCATTTCATGGTCATATGATGACATAAAGATATTTGATACTAGTGTGATTACTCACACTATCACATTGAAATAAGCATGTAAACCTTTTAGGAAAAGACAAAGACCAGTAAATCCACTGCTATAACCAATGATGTACAAAGAAGTGAAAAAATTAACTAATGCAAGGATAATCTTCCCTATATGACACTCAACATGGGTTACCAATCTCATGCTTGTCCTAAATAAGAATGAAGAAATCAAACTCTATGTTAATTTTTAAAACTTCAATAGATCTTTGGAAAATAAAAATTATCTCTTTCCATCCTTAGATTAAGTCATTTATTTAGTGAGTGGGTCTGGAATGATGTCATTCCTCAATGGTTTTTCAACCTACAACCAAGTCCTAGTGAACAAGAGTGATAAAATGAAAACTACCTTCACCACCAAGTAGGTAAAATTTTCCTACAAATGAATGTCATTTATATTAATCAATGGAGGAGAAAATTTCTAGTGAGTAATAGACCATTAATTGCATGGATTAATTGGTAAGTGCATCATTATATACATGGATGATCTAATAGTTTTTTCTAAAAATAGGGGAGATCACATGATGCATCTGGAATAAGTGCTATAAAAGTGCAGAAGGTATGGCATTTCCTTAAACCCCAAGAAAATCATATTATATGTAACTAAAGGTAACCTTTAGGACATGTAATCAATCAAGAAGGTATGACAATTTACCCTAATAAGATCAATGCAATTTCAAAAGTAGAAGTTCCCAATTGTTAAAAAGAGTTAAAATCTTTCTTTGTAAAAATCAATTTTGCAAGAAAATTTATCTCTAGTTTTATAGAGATTGTGAGACCACTCAACACCATACTAAATAAAGATGCTAAGATAGAATGGATTATTGAAGCAAAGAAGGCCTTTCAAGATATCATGGATGCTATTGTTCAAGCTCATATTTTGATAAGTCTTGATTTTAATAGAGATTTATATCTATACTCTTTTACTTTTGACCATACTTTTGTTGATGTTTTAACATAAAATTAAGATGACAAAGAACACCCCATAGACTTTATGAGCACCAATTGGAAGAATGTGGAGTTGAAATATCCTATTCTAGATAAGAAAGCCTATTCATTGGTAAAGTTTATCAAGAAATATAGGCACTATATCCTAAGAAACAAGACATATGCCATAGTGTATGATCCTACTGTGAAATTGATGCTAGGATAGAATGAACTTGGAGAATGAAGAGGGAAGTGGATGACCAAACTCCAAGAATATGACTTATAAATAAAATATGCAAAGTTAGTTAGGGGTCAAGGTCTAATACAACTTATTGCAAACACTCATCTTCACATTGATGTTTTGTAGGTTGAGGCAAGCAAAGTACCTGGTGGAGATTGGTACAAATATGTTGTTCACTATCTACTACATGGAGTGTGTTCACTACACTTGAAAAGAGAATAGAAAAGGGACCTTAGGCTGAGATCATCCCATTTATGATCAAAATAGGATTCCTCTATATAAATAACTATGAAGTAATCTATCTAAGGTGTTTTTCTAGAGTAGAGGCCACTAAAATCATAGACAATTTCCATGATAATATGGGAAGTGGTCATCCTTTAGGGCATACCATGACACAAAATATTAAGAACTGGTTATTATTGGCCAACCATTTTCAAGGATGCACACACCCATGTGTGAATATGCCACCAATTCTAGGTATTTGATTAGTGAGAGACAAAATCATCCATGCCTTTGTAATTAGTAATCAAATAAAATCAATTTCCTTAATGGGGACTCAAATTTATATGAGTAACCAATCCCAACTCCTTAGCTAGACACAAATTCATGTTCACAACCATGAACTATTGCACTAGGTGGACTAAAGCAATAGACACCAAGAACATCAAAGTGATCAATATCATCAAGTTCCTTGAATAAAATGTCATTGATTGATTTTGGATGCCCTTATCTTTAGTGTGAAATAATGGCCTAGCTAAGTTCATTGAATGGGTATATGACAAACAAATAGTCATCAAGTCTACTTTAAACTACTACCTTTAGGGTAATGGAGTGGCTGAGTCCACTAATAAAAAATTGATGAATTCCACCCAAAAAATTTAACTAAGAGAATGGTATTCCTTGATAAAATATGTTTTATAGGCACACAAAACTAGATACAAGTAAGTGCTTAAAGTGTCCCCATTCTTACTAGTCTATAAATAACAACTTATTTTTCTTATCATGCTAAAGTTTCCCACTTAGGAGTTCATAGCTAAGTACATTGAAGATGATGAAAGAGTGCAATCTCAGATATTAAACATCATCCAAATGGAGGATGCTAGAGATGAAGCATTGAAAAACTTTAGTAAGCATTAGGATGTTTTGAAAAGATGGTTTAATAAATGAGCCAAAGTTAAAGCATTTTAAACCTCAGACTTAGTCCTATTATGGGCCAATGCCCATTAAAAGAAAGGACAACATGATAAGTTCACTCCCCTCCAAATTGGACCATACCAAGTGGCATAAATATTGGGTGAAAATGCATTTAGACTCAAAGACCTATAAGGGAACGACTTAGCCTTGCCAGTCAATGGGCAATACATGAAACATTATTTATCTACTACCCTATCACAAATTCCAAAAGGATAGTAAGATTTTTTAAGACTAGATCAGGTAGGATTTGATTAGTATGCTTTCATGTTTTTATTTTTTGTTGTGTTATTTATTTCTTTTGCTTTCCTTTCCTATTGTTTATTTTCTTGCTTTGATTTATATTTGTTGTTTATTTTCCTATTTTGTGTTGTAGCTTAGTAATAAGTCCTTTAGACAAGAATTCATTGGCTCAATTTGTGTTAATCTAATATTAAAAGGAAAAGGAGGGATTACTGGTCTTAAACATTGGCTATCCAAAGTTTGGAAACCTCTAGAAATGTTCTAGTTTAGATAAGTTGGGTGAGGTTACTTAGAAATTGATTTTCTCATGAAAGTCCTAAGTTTTTTTAAAGATGTAATATAGTTTAGATGACTGATCATTTTCTTGAACAAGAGTTTGAATATATTTATAACATCATATTATCACTTAAATTCATTAAATAAATTACTTGGGTATAACTTGGTATTTGAAAGTGAATTACATATAGATTATGTCTTAATAAAACCCTACACCTAGCTAATTTTGGTTCCCAACCATTCTATTTTTTGAATGCATGTATTAAAAAAATGATACACCAATGAAGTGAAATCATAAACTATTTCACATTCTATGAATGGTGATTTAGGAAATAACTATCAGGGCTATGGATGCCTTGATGGTAGTAGAGGAAGTCACAAAGTGGAGCCAAAGGTATCTCTATTAGGGCTATGGATTCCTGGCTGGTAGTAGATCAATACCCAAGCCATCCTTAACTAAGAAAATCATAATTATATAAAAATCTAAAGAAATCTTCAGTCATTTCAATTTTGATGTTTTTAATTTTGAAATTTATCATTTATGAACCCAATGGAAATGGTTAATGAACCTCAAATCACACACATAATATGATTATTTTCAAGGTTCAAACTCTATTTCCAGCTTATGGGATTTCATTAGTCCTAAATTTAGTTTTGACACTAACTAAAGATCATAGTGAGACAACTAAATTTTGATTCATCTTTAAATAGAAGATCTGAATTCTAACATTTTATAATGTTTCCCTATAGAGTTCACCATTTATTGATGATCAACTACCCCCTATTCCTAGAATGGGGACCTTCCTTTCTTAATTTCTCAAAATGCCTAAGATGCCAAGCATGTTAACTCATTTTAACTACATAAATAATTGATTTAATACTTCCTAGTAATATTTGGTTAATTATTCATTTTTCAATATAGATTAAGACTTATAAATATTTGGGTTATTATAAATTCTTTAAATTTTATTCAAATAATGAATCATTAACCATTGACACTTTAAAAATGTGCAAACAAGCCTTTGCTAAGAATTTTCTACTTGGTTCCCTGATTAACATGAGCATAACAAGCTTCACCTATCATATTGAACTAACCTTATATTTTGTATAAAAAATTTACTTACAAAGTTCTACTTTAAACTTGTTTTAATTTTTTTAAGATGGGTATTTGATGTTTTCAGAAGTCTAATCTAACTTCTCGCTTGACCTCATAAGATGTCTAAATTAAATTAATAGTTTGTGATGCCTCTTAGGATGTCAAAATCAAATATGTGACTCAAAAGGATAGGTTTCCACCTCATTGGGATTTATAATGCCTTAGATATTCATCTTGCCCCACACAGAACACTTGGAATAGATCTATCAAGTTTACAAGCTACATGGCACCATCTAGAGAGCTCATGAGAAGACTAGTCATTTAAATTCAAATATTGGGGATACGTGTAAACATCTTAGCCTCTATGATCAATTCCACTTAATTTGAGATACCATGCATCCCACGATAATCCAAAAGTTTGTAGTATGCCATTGCATGTCTCAATCATGACCGGTCATATCTGATCAACCCTCCAAAGTGATGCACATCCCTTTCAAGTCCATCTGATAGAGATGCATGTCCACACCATGTGGTATCCATATAAATCTCATAATATCCCTAAATAAATACACCTAATCCATCCAATCAATGTTTAATGGCATATAACTAACCAAAGCTCCTTCCAAAAATGACAAATAGTATAATTACAAAGAAAAACCTATGAGAATTATGTGTGTCCCCTTTAGACCCATATGATGATGCCACATGCCACTCCCACTCTAATTTTATATAAGATCAATTGGATTACCTCTAAAAATTATGTGTGTCCCCTTTGGACATACATGATGATGCCATGTGTCTTTCCCATGAAGCTGCATCCTAAGATCAATGAGATCACCTATGAGAGAGACTTGTGTCTCCAACTGAGCCACATGAATAGTGTCTAGTTACTGATAATTGGAAAAAATATTTTTGAAGATGACACTTATCAATAAAATCTTTGATAGCCTTTCAAAGGCAATATCTGGCAAGGTAGAGCTATGAGTGCCCTTTGAAAGAACCACCAAGCAAAGAAAGGCCCCAATTACCTACTGAAGTGATGTGTGGTACTCCCACAACCAATCAAAATGAAAAGGCACCACCTAAGAGCTCCCATGAATTAAAATATGCCATGTGGTAAATTAAAAATTATTCATCACATTAAGATACATTCTAAGAGCCTATGAGCAATCAAAAGGTGTCATATGTCCAAATTTAAGCCAACTAAGAAGATTAGTCACATCTAATCCCAATGAGTGCTTAGTTGGATCTGAGGTGGCATGTCATGTGTTAAAAGGTGGAAATATTTAGATTTAAAGATAAAATAAATGTCAAATCAATGCTAAATTTGAATTCTAATGCAATTAAATGCCAAAATTAATAGTTCAAAGTGATTCAAATGTAAAGTTGATGAGCTTACCATTAATATGGCTTGAACTAAGATTACCATCAACATTACATTAATAAAAAAATCTTTCAAAAATATACTCAACTCAACTATTGTTACCTACATTTGCATTTTAATCTCTAAGCACTTTCTCTCCCTACCATCTATGTCCTCAATATGACAAAGCTCGAGCTATTCACAAGGTTGCACCCAGGCTACCATTGTTGGGGTTCAAAATTTATAGAGAGATATAAAACAATGGTGGTTGCTATCCAAAATACTACATAAATGGAATAGGTATGTCCTTATGTTATTGTTAAGGTCACCTCCTTCAAAAATGATGATTTATTATTCCTGTGTGGTAATTCAATAATTTTTAAAGACACGTAATTCATCCTCAAAGCCATAAACTTAGGGGACATGCATTATAGTAGCATCTATTACAATGTTGATAGAGATAGGTATCTTGATGAGGCTGAAATAATTCCTCACATAATCAAATTGTAATTGGACATCCTTTCAATCTAAGATGCCACCCTCCACAAGGCTACAGTGAAACTAGAGGTCATGCCTTGCACAAACCTAGTTTATAGGATCTTTGGAAGGTCTAGATGTGAAGATGAGTTGCTCAAATTCATGAACCAAGGGATCCTAATTTATTTCATTTAAAATCCCAAATTTACTCTACCATAGGTAGAATAAAACTAGGGCATCATTGACGACTAGTACGAGGTACACAAACTAGATACAGTCTTGGTTTCATAGGTGATTGACCCAACTGGGGCTGTTTTCATGGATGACCAAGGGAACATGCTAATTCATCAATTTAGGAAGAGAGTTAGGATTGGTCTCACCCTCCTCAATAGAATATATGTCAAGTACACATTGGGTATGTAGCAATAAGGACCCTCTCATTACTACAAATCATCTTGGATGACCAATTGATTCCCCCACTTGTGGATATTATTAACAACAATTTGGTGTATGTAATGAATGATACCTAAAAAAATGGTGCCCCTTTATACATTATGAGATACCTATTATATTCCATTATTAGAGGTATAATTATTAAAATTAGGTCAATCATTGAACCTAGATATTTCAATTGTAGTCCTTTAAACTATTAACTAATCAACATATATCAATTTGATCAAGAAGCATTAACAAGAGAGCTCATGCATTCAATGCATACACAAGATCAAACAGATAACACAGAGTTTCTATGGGAAACCCTCATGGGGAGTAAAACCCAATCTCAATCCTATAACAAAAATGGACTATTGTCCTATAATAAATTACAAATAAGAGGCTGATCAACTCCTTTAGACCAATAAACCTTGATCATATCTTCCTGGCCGAAGGTATTTATTAAAATACCTATTTCACAAGGAGAAACTACCCCTAAGAAAGATTAACTCCTTTAGACCCTCATTTGAACACTTATAACTTAGAAATGATGTCTTCAACACTTGATGATGGATCTCTATTTTCTAACCTTTGCACAAACTCTCTCTTTATCTCAAATAGGCCTCTCACATATGCATGTCACAAACTCTTTCCTTCTTCACTCAAACTATCCTCATATGCACACTTAGACATCTTCGCATATCCTCAAAATTCAAGAGTGTTATCTTAACATTAGGAATATGAACTAAAAGTTATACATATAATCAACAAACTATTCTGGTTATTAACACAACCAATAGGCACACTACCTATCTTTCACTCCACAAATCTCACATGCACCTTGCAATAGTCTCTCTCACATACAAGTCTTCCACTTCTAAAATCTAGAAATCATCATCTTTAATTTCACTATATATAGAGATATCATGATTTATCAACATCTTAGTATGCCACAATACATGCCTTCACTCTTAAGGTAACTTACATAGGTCATGTTTAAGCACAATCCACTCCTAAATAGGCCTAAGTCACTTTTAGGTCTTATGGAGATGAATTTATATCTTTGATACTTCTTTGAGAATAATAATAACATAGGTCCACTTAAAAATACATAGGTCCACTCTTTATGTCCCCTAAGACATCCTTAAATGATCATAGTCATCTTTGCTCACCTTTGTGTATGATCAAACTGCTCAAATGAAGACCTTATATACAAGAACACCATTACTAAACACATAGTCAGCTTATTAATCATTTTTCATACTCAATATAGATTGATCACACGTCTAAAATACTTACATATTATCTTCATGGAGTCTAAAACACTCCCTAATAGACAATTCACCATGAAACATCGAAACAACATCTATATAAGCTCAATTACTCTTTTCAAGTCACCTATAGAACAAACACAAAACAATATTCAACTTTGGAGCTCAATATATTTGCATGCATAGAATTATAAATATTCAAATCCATATTTATAGATGCAACTTGGAGTCCTCTACCATTTTTTTTACTATATGAGCAAATTCATCTTGGATCAGAAGTTATATCCCAAAAACTAAACACTAGTTTTTCTTTTGTAAATTCAAATATTCAAATACAAATGATCACAGTTAACCTTTGAACACAATGCTCAGATCTCATGTCCTCTTAGACCATTGATCAAGTCTAATCTTTAATGCATAGTCTACCAAAGCCAAATGTTAAACATCTTCCACTTTGACCTCATCTTATGCACTCTGGGAATGTTGACTTATTACGTATTGTTGATTTCTATGGATCAATGAAGTCTTTATCAAGAACCATGTACCATTCAATCAATATATATGATCACACATGATCCATTAGATCCTTATCCTATACCTTTGTTCATTCATTAAACTGTGGACACTTGTCCTCATCATGTAGCTTCCTGATATCTTGGACCACACACACTTTATTGATCTTCTAAGACTTACTCGACCTTTACCTCTACTAAAAAACTATCAAATTGACCCATTTGACTCTATGCATATCATATATCTTCATTATATGAACTCCCACAATATATTAGATCTCTACTAGGTCCATATATTTAACATCATGCAAATTGACTAAGTATGAGGACCAACTTCAATATGCCCAGAAAGCCTACTTTGGATTGTAATAACTTCTTTTGTGCTTAGATGCATGATCTCAAATTTACACCTCATGATCACTTTTCAAAGGAGAATCCATCTATATAAAAAATATATCCTAGAACCTTCACACATGAAATATATAACACCATTAAAAATCCTTCTAAAAAACTTTGGTCACAGAGCCAACTATGCTTAGAATTTGTTTGGGAGACCAACTTTGCTCCTGTATAACTTTTAGCATGCTTTAGTGCATGATCTCAAATTTAGCGCAAATCAACTATGCTAAAAAAATAACAAACCCATATTATCAATTTATCTTGACACATTAACATGTGAAATATATAACACCATAAAAATTCTCACTTGAATATTCTTGCCACATTGCAAATTTGGCTATGGGAAAACACTGTCAAAATGCCTAGAAGCACAAGTTTGCACATGCATATATTTTGACGTGCTTCAATGCATGACGTAAGAATTAGCATATAAAAACTAGGCACAAAAATGAACAAACACATATGATAATTTTATCAAGACACCTTCATGCATGTGAATGTTGGCATCATCAACATGCTTACTTAGCTCTACTTAAACCCTTTATAAATATGGCTAAGTATGGGAAAATAGTGAATTATATCTAAGTAGCTAGATTTGCATCCTCATATATTTGGTCATGATTCAATGCATGACTTTATATTTAAAACATAACAACTAGGTACTAATGTGATCAAAACCATATGACCAACTCCCCTCGACTTACTTCCACATGGCAATGGTGAGATCATCAAATTGTTTATTCAGATCTTATACCACTAGACTAATGTTACCAAGATAGTCATAATGAAGAACTAGATGAATACCACTCATTCACACAATCACTCTAACCACCATGGACCTCTGATAGGACCCCTTTTACATGCTCAATAACTTAGATGCATCCCTAATCATCTATGAATAGTCACACTCTAAAGATCAACCAGGCTTATTTCAAGCATAATTTATCAAGCATATTACACACTTTTATCATTTTTACTTAGGCTATCAAATAAATTCATCCACTCACTATTAAACCCCTATGAGATCACTAAAAAATATCCAACAATATCCCCCTTTTTCATTGACGTTGAAAAACATCATTCAACTCACCTTCTCTCTCTTTAAGCATTCCCATAATATGAACTTTCTCCCCATTTGACACAATGACAAAGTGGGCACCAGCTGATATTGAGGAAATGAAAATAATATCAAAAAATAAAGGTCCATCTTATAAATATTATACAAACTCCACCTTACCTTGAGCTAACCTCGTCTTGCCTTGACACCTTCCTCTGGCTCCATGCCTAAACTATCTTCAACCAAGCACTTCAAAAAATGAAGAAAGAACATAGAAAAGAACTAAAATATGATGTATCTTACCAAGAAACATCTTAGAGGGACTCCCCCTAATATTTTTTTATCAATTTCACCACTTGATCATCTTCAAATCTCCATATACAATGAAAAATCACTATGCAGGCTTACTAGCCTTCTCTCTCAAGCTACCATAAGGACCACCAAAAGAACTTAATTCCACATACCAAATAGGAAACCTACTATAAAACAACTTGGGAACTCTCCTTAAAACATACATACCTTTCTATTTTGTAAATACTGAGCAAAAACATCAAATATTCATACTAGGCCTATCTAGACTCCTTGTCGCCCTACCTATAACTTGTAAAGCCCACACCTTTCAGTAGAGATGTATTTAGGAATTTAAAATTCATATATGGAGCACTCTGATATGACTCTTTAAAAACACCAATTTTCAACAACTATCTCATCTTATGCAATATGCTTCCTTCATAAACCTACTAGTCAATTAGGCCTCCAACATGACAAAATTTGAATAAATTGAGAACCACAAGCCTTCAAATATATATGAAGCTTGATTTGAAACCCCATTTAGTCCATTCAACATATTCATAAACCTTAGACCTCAACTCATAAGGTATACCAATTTTCTAGCAAAGCCTAAAACCCTAGAATCACAAAGCAAACAAGGTCAACACAGCATCTTCCAGTCAATGTCAACCTCCAAAAATTCTTGTACACTTGGAGACAAATATTACTCACTTCTAGACTAAGATTTTAACTTCCACACCATTTACCTTGGCTTCCTATAACCCATTTTAGGACCTGTAAGCTCTTAAGCACAAACAGGGAGACCCAAGAGCTAACAAAAATCTCCAAATTTACTTTAACATACTTTCAGATCACAAAATCACCTAGACCATGTTAGGATTAGTTTTCACATTGTGTAAATTTGGGTATTTATCAAGAGGTAAATATTAATAGGTTTGTTAATTAATATTTTTAGTAATATTGTTATAAATAATAGTATGATATTAGATAAAATATATTATTATTGAGATATATTGTTATAACAATATATCGTATATAGGTTTGCATAATCATAGGACTTTGGGTGAGAAAATGATGGATAAATTATAGGAATCATATTCCTATATATTTAAAAATGTGTCCTATATGAAATAATATAGATCAAATTATTATTATTATTGTAATTAAAATTCTCTATGTATTGTTCATATTTATATTTAACTCTTTGAATTCACAACAGTGGTATCAAAGCAGGAGATCTCTATGATGAATTATTGTATTTTTTTGTAGGGTCAACCATAATATTTTTATTATCCCCATCAATGATAATCCTACAAGTTAAGCATTGAGACATATTTTTAGTTTGAGTTTTATGTAATAATTTTAGTTTATATTATCTAGAAAGATCTAAAATTTATGTGAGATAAGCGTGAATATTTATGCAGAGGCAACATGATAGAAAGATCAAAATCCAACTAGAAAAGAGGATGAGAAGAGGAATAATGCTTATTCAACAATATATTGTGTTAAATTTCTATCAAGAATATTGCATTAAGCTCTATCTAAAAATGATTATATATTCTTATTAGTTTTGATTGTGATCCTATTCAAGCTTTTTGCATTGGACCAATTTTCTAGATTTGCATTCAACCTATTAAAATATCAAGACTGATATTCAAAAGTTTGGCATCATTATTTGTTTTCAATACATGTATACATTTCCAATGTTCTCATCAAGTACTTGGATTTTAATTTTTACCTATTAGATCATGATATTCCTACATCCACATGTCTTTCATCTCTAAGTATGCTTTCTCAGATTTGAATGGATCAACCATTTCTCTGTAAATCTATAATTCTATTACATTTGCATGTGGCAACACATTATAGGTTCAGTCCATACATTGGCATCAGATTTTCTAAGATTTTAATGTAGCTTTTCTTCGAGCCATTCATCTCATCATCAAACATTGTGCTAACTATTATTGTCATCCTATCAGATTACAAATCCATTAATCTACAAATTATGCCTATTGTTCCTATCAATAAAATAATTTTGCTTGATGTTTGGTGTAGATCTATAGAATTAATTAGTATGTTTGAAGTACTACTCAATGCAGATCTACATCTATCTAGAGGATCACGTGCCTTCAATCATGACATCAAATTGTGCCAATCATGCATCAAGTTCCAAATAGGTGTAGTTTTATATGTTTCCCATGCATGTCAAGATTATGTTAAGTTTGGTGTTTTATAAAATATGTTTCAATTTTTTAGTGCATTTTTGGGTTCTTGTCTTGTTTCCAATTTTTACTCATATGTATTGGGTAATTTGTTATTATGAGTTTAGCTAAAGTTCATTGATGTTTAGTCTAAAAAGTTTATATTTGTTAAATATAGTATCATCTATAGGGAATTCATATATATGTTATTTTATTTTTAAGTCAGTAGTGTCTTATAGCCTATTTAGTGTTATTCAAAGAGTTAAAATAAAAAATAAGTCAAATAAAAGTTATTTGAGTTATATTGTTAATATAAAAATGAGTAAAGTCATTTTCTATAAAATTTAGTTTTATAAAATGTGTCAAAAAATATCATTTTATGTACGGATGCATTATTGGGTAACCCCAACATCTTTATTTAAAATGAGTCAATATTATGGGAGAGTTTCTCCTCATTTGAACTTCATAGACATTATTGTTGAGTGAGTAAGTTATTTAACTAGAGGTTGGAGGATAAAAAAAGGATGTAGGTCTTTCAGCAACCTCTCGTTAGTTGCCAAATATGGGGCTACACCAATGATGTTGTGACATTTTGTGTGGTGTGTTATTTTCAATTTTTTGGATTTCATTTTTTTAGTTTGGTGTGGTAGTTACATTTACTTTTCACCATGTGTGAAAAATAAGAATAGTTTTACTTGTTCACTTGTGAATGATATTCCCATGTAACCCCTTTTATGTATTTTCATTGGATAATGTTGATCTAGAAAGAATTATAGCAATCATGATGAAAGGTTAGTGGTAAACCTATGAAAACCATTTTGTAAGGTTATTGGTGAACTTGTTAAAACTATTTTGTAAGGTTATTGTTGAACTTGGAAAACCAATTAAAGATGAGTGTGAAGGAAGAGATGTGTGATGGCACATGTATGCAGAGAAAATCATGAGAACATGGAGGTGGCATGCTATAATTAAAAAATGAGTTATATTGTACCATGTAAAAACTATGGGTGAAATGTTAGGATTAGTTTTCACATTGTGTGAATTTGGGTATTTACCAAGAGGTAAATAATGATAGGTTTGTTAATTAGTATTTGGTAGTAATATTGTTATGAATAATATTATGATATTAGATAGAATATATTATTGTTGAGATACATTGGTATAACAATATATCATATATAGGTTTGCATAATCATAGGATTTTGGGTGAGAAAATGATGGAGAAATTATAGGAATCATATTCCTATATACTTGTAAATGTATCCCTCGATTGGAACCTCATCACTAGGTATAGAAAATTGATATTATTTGTATGAAGTTTGTTCAACAATAGTAGGATGTTCACTTGGATCCATACTTACCTCAGAACTAAACCTAACCAATACCTTGATATTCTCCTTGAGCTTGGTCTCTTCATTCTCAAAATGAGCAAACAATGAGACCTCTTGGACTCTTCAACTTCAGAAGCATTCTCCACCATATCAAATAGATTACTTGGACCTACAAACTCATCATAATTCTTACTTACCACATTTGGTCTCCATGAGTTAACTTGCCTTCTTCCTTACACTCTATGAGTCTGATTGAATCTATTCTGACTTGTAGGCCTTTGCATGTAGAATCTATCAATGTGACCTTTATTTTGACAATTGAAGCACATCATACCTTTTTCAAAAATCTTATTTTATCTTACCAGATTTGGACAAAATCTTGTAATGTGTTTTATGTCATAACAACTATAACACTTAACATTTCTTGAAGGAAACTCAGCTTGTCTTACCTTAAATGGAAAACATTTTGCAAAGTGTCCCACATCATGATATTTAAAAAACTCAATCTTTATAAAACTTTTTGATTAATGACCTCCATCATAGTTCTATGCAAATTCATTCTTAATAGGTCTTCTACATTCTCTAGCTCTATGCCCAAAGTGATTACAAGTATAGAAATAACTATTAAAATTTGCACACTTCATGGAATTTAGTTGTATGATCTAATATGCATTCATTCTAATAACACCTTCATTCTTGATTGTCCTTAAAGGCTAACTATCCTTGTTCACATTATTCTTCATCTTGTTTTGAGTTACAATCTCTCGTTCTTCTTTGTATCCAAGACCAGTTCTATTACTTGCATGATTTTGATCATTCAAAATATTATCTAGATCACATGAGCTATTTTAAAATCTCATAAATGACATTAACTTACTAGATACATTCTCTAATTTAGATTACAATGACTCATTTTCAATCACATGCCTTGCAAATTCATCTTCTTTAGCTTTTAAGCTTGTAGATAGAATTTCTAATTGAAAACTGAGATGTTTGACCATATCTTCATGTTCCTTGGCTTCTTCATCTATTATTTTCTCAAACACATTGAATTTATCCTTAAATTCCTTGAGTTTATATTTCATCTTCTTATTGATCTTCTTTTCAATCTTTGAATCTTCATGAGCATTAGTCAAATCAATCTCATAGTCCACCTCATTTTCATCATCATTTGAATCACTCTAAGTAGACTCCTTTTGTTGTGAAATACTTTTTTCCTCAGCCATGAAAAGGGATCTATCTTCAATAGGACCATCATATTCATGATCATACTTTGAGTTAGTGTCTTCACTCTCATCTGATGAGTTGCAGTCTTCTTTAGTGTAGAGACTCTTTTTGTCCTTGAATTACTTCTTGTTGTCAAACCTTCTGAATCCCTTCTTGATTTTATCAAACCTAAAAGATCTCTTGCTATCATCATGACCTTTATCATGCTCTTCATCATCTTCCTTATTATACTTATGAAGTCACTTATTATAAAAATGTCTTATCTCACCACAATTGAAGCATTTGAGAGGTAGTTTACCTTTATACTTGCTTGAACCTATTCTCAAATTTATTAAAATCAAAGCAATTATTTCATCCTCATCTATATAAATAATGTCATCCTACTTGAAATTATTACCTTGGAGCTTCTTCTTTGTCTTCATTTCAATATTTAAATCTACTTCCTTCTTTGGTGGTATATCATCATCCTTCCTCATCTCATAGGCATTAAGGGTGCCATGCAATTGATCAATTTTCAATTGAGTAAGGTCATGACTCTCTTCTATAATAAATATTTTTAGATCAAACTTGTGGGATAGAGACATCAATACTTTTTAGCAATATTAGTCTCTTAAATATTCTCTCTAGGACCTCTGATGATGTTCACTATCTCATCAACTCTCTGTAGAAAGGAATGCCATAGTATCTTCTTCTTTCATCTTGAGACTTTAAATTTCCTTCTGTGAGTCTACAACTTAGAAATATTGACCTTTGAGTCTCCTTCAAAAATATTATTCAATTTATCCCATATTTCCTTGGAAAATGTGTAATGAATTATTTTGGTGAACTCAGTCTCTGTAAGACCACAAGTGATGGCATTCATTACCTTAGAATTTTTCTCAAGTAGCTTCTTGTCTCCAACATTGGATAGAGGAATAGAAGGATCCATATAACCATCCAAAATAGATTTCCATACATCAAACCCTAGGGACATAATGTATGTCCTCATCCTATCACTCCAAAAATCATAATTGGATTTATTGAACACTGATGCTTGCTTAGTAGATAAACCACTTTGCACATTATAACTAGCCATTTTACCTTGGATCACATTCAATCTATTAAGCCTTTACCAAAGGACCTACTATAATACCAATTGTTAGAGGTATAATCACTAAGATGGGGATGAATTAGTGAGCCTAGATATTTCAATTTCAATTGCAGTCCTTTAAAAGATTAACCAATTAGCATATATCAATTTGATCAAGAATCATTAACAAGAGAGGTCATACATTCAATGCATACACAAGATCAAACACATAACACATAGTTTCTATAGTAAACCCTCATGGGGAATAAAACTAACTCTCAAGCTTGAAACATAAATGGACTACTATTCTATAAGAAATTATAAATAAGAGATTGATCAAATCTTTTATAAAAGAAAACCTTGATCATATCCTCTTGACCAAACATGTTTAGTGAAACCTCTATTTCATAAGGAGAAACTATCCCTAAGAAAGATCAAATCCTTTAGACCCTTATTTGAACACTTCCACCTTAGAATCTATGTCTTCAACACTTGATGATGGATATTTATTTTCTAACCTCTACACAAACTCTCTTTATCTCAAATAGGGCTCTCACATAGGCATGTTACAAACTCTTTCCTTCTTCACTCAAACTATCCATGTATGCACACTCAGACCTCTTCGCATATCCTCAAACTTCAAGATCACTATCCTGACATTAGGAACATGACCTAAAGGTCATACACATATTCAATAAATTTTTCTACTCATTAACTCAAAAAATAGGCACACTACCTATGCTTCACTCCACAAATCTCACATGAACCTTGTACTAGTCTCTCTCACATACAAGTCTTGCACTTCTAAAATCTAGAAATCATTATCTTTGATTTCATTATATATAAAGATATCATGATTTATCAACATTTTGGTCAGCCAAATTACATGCCTTCACCCTTAAGTTTACTTACATAGGTCACACTTAAGCAAAATCCACTCTCAATCAAATATGCCTAAGTCACTTTTAGGTTCTATGGAGACCATTCAACTCTTTGATATTTATCTGAGCATAATAACAACATAGGACCACTTAAAAATACATAGGTCCACTCTCTATGTCCCCTAGGACATCCTCAAATGATCATAGTCATCTTTACTCACCTTTGTGTATGATCAAACTACTTAAACAAAGACCTTATACATAGGAACACCATTAATAAACACATATTCAACTTTTTAAGCATTATTCATACTCAAGATAGGTTGATCATACCTCCAAAATAATCATAGATGATCCTCATGGAGTTTAAAACACTCCCCAATGGCCAATTCACCATGGAACATCAAAACAACATCCATATAATCTGAATTACTCTTCTTGGGTCACTTGTAGAACAAGCACAAAACCACATTCAACATTGGATCTCAATATCTTTATCTGAACACACTTTCAAATTTTCAAATCCATATTTCCATATGTGCCTTAGAGTCTACTAAATCCAAACATTAAAAAATTTCCACTTTGACCTCATCTCATGCACTCTAGGAATGTTGACTTATTGCACACTGTTGATCTCTATGGATCAACTAGGTCCTTATCAACTACCACATACTATTTGATCAATATGTATGATAGCTCATGAGCCATTAGGTCTTTATCCTATACCTTTGTTTTATTGTTAAAATTTGAATACTTGTCCTCATCATGTAGCTTCCTGACATCTTGGACCACACATGATCAATTGATCTTTTGAGACTTACTCGACCTTTACCTATGCTAAATAGTTATCATATTAACCCATTTGACTCTATGCATGCCATATATCTTTATTTTATGAACTCCCATGAGCCATTGGATCTCCACTAGGTCCAAATATTTAACATCATGAAAATTGACTAAGTATGGGGACTAATTATAATATTCTTGAAAATCATAATTTGGACTACAATAACTTCTTTTGTGCTTATATGCATGATCTCAAATTTGGAAATCATGATCACCTTTCAAAAGAGAATCCATCCATATAACAAATAGTTCCTATAACCTTCACACATGCAAGATATAGCTCCATTAAAATTTATTCTCAAAAAATTATGTCATAGAGCCAACTATGCTCAGAATTTGTTTGGGAGACCAAGTTTGCTCCTACAAAACTTTTGTCATACTTCAGTGCATAATCTCAAATTTAATGCAAATAAACTATGCTCAAAACTAAAGAAACCCAAATGATCAGTTTCTCTTGACACCTTCACACATGTAAGATATAACACCATAAAAATGCTCACTTGACACTATTTCCACATTGCAAATTTGGCTAAGTATGGGAAAACACTTGCAAAATGCTTAGCCGCCCACCTTGGCACATGCATATCTTTTGGCATGCTTCAATGCATGTCTTGATAATTAGTGCATAGAAACTAGGTAAAAAAATGAACAAACACATATGATAATTTTGTCCAAACACATTCATGCATATTAACTCTAACATCATCAACATGCTTACTCAAAACTACTTAAACCCTTTGTAAATTTGGCTAAGTATGGGAAAATAGTGAATTTTATCTAAGTAGCTAACTTTTCATCTTCATATCTTTGACCGTGATTTGATGCATGACTTTATATTTTGTGTATAATATATATGTAATAATTTTATCACAACCATATGACCAAATCATCTTGACTCACTTCCACATGGCAATGGTGATATCATCAAACTACTTATTCATATTTTCTGCCACTAGACCAATCTTTCCAAGATGGCCACAATGAAGAATTAGATGAATACCACTCATGCACACAAGTAATATAACCACCATGAAGCTTTGATAGGGCCCATTTCACATTCTCAATAATTTAGACTCATCCCTAACATATCTCAATAGTCAAACTCTAAAGATCAACCAAGCCTACTTCAAGCATACTTTATCAAGCATATTGCACACTTTTTTCATAATTACTTATGATATTAAACAACTTCATCTACTCACTAAGAAACCTCCATGACATCACTAAAAACTCTCCAATATCCATCTATACAACTACCCAACTAAGTCCAAACTCATGGTCTCTCACATGAGATAGATTTATGCCCCAATTATTCTCTATAATGCATATCCACAGCATCAGGCATAACATCAAGGTAATTATAGAATACTTATACCTAATTATATACAAGTCTATCACTAAGTGTGAAATTTTAAGAGTTCCTCTAGAGGTTAGATAGACATTGAAATAAATGGGTAACTACTGGTTATACCTAGATGGCACAGTCATCAGGGTAGAAGGGGTGATGGTAGTTCCCCTTAGGTTGCCAAGACATATACCAATGCAGTTAGATGATGAGGAGATGGCCTATCAACTACTCCATGGAGTTGATGACATATTTAAGATAAAAAATAAGATAGTCCCATAAAATACTCCTTAAAAGCTAGGGAGGACTAAGATTACATGATTAAAGGACATTATAGTGGTTTTAAGGCATAGGGAGTTATACCTATTACCTAAAGATGATTTTATGGCATGGGACCCAAACAATGTCATTACAAAATATCTCTTTAAGTTTAAAAAGGATGTGGCATTAGAATATAATTATCAAGAAGAATTCCATGAATGGATATACCTAAATTCCATGAATGATGAAGTAGTCCTAAAAAATATAGCAAGGAACAATACCAAGCTTGAAATGAGGCTGGATAGGGAGAAGAAGAAGGAAGACATCATAAGGCCTCAACTTCCACCAACTCATGGAAGCATATTTAATGAAGACTATGAGGCTAGGAAAAAGGAAGAGGAAGATGCCAGTGTTCTTTTCATTAGCAACCAACCATGTAGACCTCTATTATAGGCTACTTCAAGAAACCAAGGCATGCCTATAAGCTCTAAGCAAGAAGAAACTAGCAGCTAACAAGGACCTAAATTTGTATTTTCCTCTACTATGGGAGCTTCCATAGAGATCATAAGCCAACCTATCCCAGATGCCATTGACCTTGAATAAATACAACAAGGCATTAAGATTTTAATAGATAAACTATAGGCATTGTCAAGAAGAAATATTGAAAATGTCTATAAGAGAAAGAAAGATCCAAGGACTACAATGAGGGGAACAATCCCACATCCACAATAAAATATAGATGCTACCAAGACATCTCAAGCTCTTAGTTTAAGTACAACATCATTTCCTTCTTTCATAATTATTGGTATATTTATTGTTGCTTCTACTTCCATGTTTGCTTTCCCCACTGTTATCCATCCATTGGCTCCACTATCTTTATATTTTGAAATGACTCCTATCCAATCCTTAATGGATACTAAAATAGGCCAAACTAGTGCTTCCCTTAGATTTACCATTCCCCACTTCATCTCCCATGCCACTACCAACATTTTATCCTCATCAGCCCCCCAAAGCACTAGTGTTAGCTAGGATATGGGTTTCACTCCTTCTTAGGCAACCACTACCAGTGTATCACTTGCCATTTGCTCCCCTACATCTATTAGGCCATTAAGGCCTATCTCCAATATGTTTCAATTTCCTAAGCCACTCAACATTACCATCATTTCTAAATTTAATGTGTCATCAAAGATTCCTTCATTTGTTCTCAACATGGGTGCTAAAAAGTCTTTATTTGATCCACTTAGGTAATTAAACCCAATAAATTTATTCATCCATGTCATAGACTTGGATTTTTCATCAATTTAGGAACTTTATTTCACCCACCTCTCACACAACCAACATCTAATACTACCCCAAATTGGGATAGGTATATCATATAGGTAGTAAGGTAAGAGAGTCCTTAGGCATTCCTCACTGTAGCTCAAGTTGGGTTGAGGTTTGATGTAACCATAAGAATAATGAAGATAGTGGTAAGAATATAGGTTGAGCATCCACAGTCAAGATCAATTATGATCCAAGAAAGTGAATATTCCATCTTCATTTTAACCAAGAAGAAGAATCTTGGCCCCGAAGAGGTATAAGAATATGCAGAGAACCTTATGTCCATAGTTTAGGCTCAAGTAAAATCTAAAATTTCCTTGATGAAGGGGATACAATAGGAATTGAAAAGGTTAAAGGATAAAACATTGTCTAATGTGCTAGAGGGCACTTTAATTTTAATAATAAATGTTATTAATGTCTTTAACCTATATAAGGTCATGAATAAAATCCAAGCAGGAAGATGGGGTCTATAGTCCAAAGTGGTCATTAAGCTTGACCAAAATCTTGCACTTTATGATGAAAAGTTGGCAAACTTGGATAGAGTTATAAGAAGTAATAAGTTCTCTAATCTTAAGGTATTACCACTTGAGGACATTATTCCTGCACAAACTATCTTCTTGAATAGGAGGAGGATTTTAAAGAGGTGGCTTGATCAAGTCAAGGATGTAACTACATCCTTAGAGAAGATTGAGTTTAAGATAGCTCTATTGCTGAAGGATACCATGGTCACCAGGGTGACTAAGCCTAATGTCTCCTTCATGGATGATCAAGAATTTAGAACCTAGATGAAGGTGTTTATGGCCAAATTTTAACAAGACATAGCCAGTGAAAATACTACTATAGAAGTGATGAGCATTATAGCATTTTCCAATCAAAGGCTAGATAAAGTAGATGTAATTGAAGAAGCACTAAGGCCAATACTCATAAAACATGGAAAGCTCATCCAAGAGATACCAAACTTATTTTGGCCCATGATCTAGGACTTTTCTTAGATCAACCAAGATTATCTGGCATGTGCAAAGGTATGGACAAAGGAGGAAGTGGAGAAAAAACAAAGGCCATAGCAACAAGAATTGTATCAGCCACCTTTAGGACCTTAGAGAATATTATATTTAATTTTGTAAATTTGAATGTAAAATATTCCTCTATATGTAGTATTTTATCCACTTAGATATTTGGGTGCCTTTTTATGGGCCCAATTAAACTCGTCTTAGGAAATTTTGATGCCTATAAATAAGGGTTTCCCCCTCATTTGTAATCAGAAATAGTTGTTGCAAGAATTAATACAAAAGAAACAAAGAATTCATAAGTTTGTCTGAAGTACTTAATTGTTTATTTTTGTATTTTCTATTCCTCACACTTTGATATGACTAATAGTTTCTTTTCTACAAACTAATTTTGAAATTACATTCCATATATGCATATGTTATCTTGAGCTTAACACAAGGCTGATAAATTTGGTAGTATACTTGCTCTATTTTCTTCTCATTTACAACTGAATGTGTTATGTTATTTACTATGAGTGAGAAATTTTATGTAAAGTATGTTGTTATACATATGCATTTCCTTTCCTCTAAAGCTTCAACTACATTTGTTTAGCTTTGATCATTATTCTAGAGTTGGTAGATGCTAGTTTTATGTATTTTTTCCTTGGGATTTAATATAATTATTGACTTTGATCATCTTAAGCAAATTATCTTCTCTTCCTTACCTAATTACTCTTGGATCCACCCATGAAACACTTTAGCTTAGTTCATGCAATAAATATCCATTGTTTATTTGTATTTTGGCTATTAATTGGAAAATATTGAAACAAATTTGTAAATATTAGAAAGAAGTAGTGTCACTGCATAACATTTATTATCCCTACAATAGGGTATGTTTGTAGACTTTCCAAGTGGTGACCATATCTCTACTATATGTGTTATTTCTAGTAGTAATTTTGTTAACAACTCAAGCTTTGAGTATTCCAAGATTCAAAATTGAGTATCTTACTTTCTCCTTGTTCCCTTGTAACAAATGGAGCACAATATGTGCATCAACAACTTCCAACATGGAAATTAACATGTTTACATATTGATTGGATCCTCTAGGAATAAAGTGAATGTCAAAATCCTATAATTCCTCCATAAGATCCTAAACCCTATGTTTATATGCCTTCAAGATTGTATTCTTGGATACACTCAGGCCTCTTACTTTCTACACTACTAATTCACTATCTCCTTTAACCTGCAGAAGCTTAATACCCCTCTTCCTTGCCCACTATAGACCATGAATGATATCCTCATATTCTATAGTATTAAAATGAATTGAAATATTACAATAGAATAATAACTTTGATTGAGAGGAGAAATAAGCATAACACCTATCTCACTCCCATTCTGTGATCTGGATCCATCATAGAACAAATTCCAAACTCCTTCATGATTTTGGGTTATGATAGTGAGACTACGCATTATGGCAGCTTCTTCATGCATGCAATAAATAGCAAAAATTGATTATTCAATTCTTTTATAAGGATTATAACCATGATTATCAACTATCCACTCATCAAGGAGGAAATCTGGTATACCTTCAAGTGATTTGGAAGGTTCTTAATCATTTAAGTGTTCATCCTCTTCTGAGATAGTGAAATTCACATTTTATAAGTTGGGCATACAAGGATCCAAATGAAATCTAGATATAGGTTTAGACATTATGGTAATCTTTGTCCCATACTTGATTCTAAAAACCATGTAGAACCAATCAAAAGAAATATATCCCCCTATTTTGGTAGTGAAATCCTTAGACAAGAATAAAGTAATGTAGGGGGGAATATTAACTACTACCACATCTTGTGATATATTAAAATTAGGGAAAGCAACTAAAATAACCTTAAGATCCCTAAGAACACTCATGGTATTAGTAGGAGATCCATCTAACTATAAAACTCCCTTTTCATGAGGCTCATATTGAAGTCCCAACTTATCAGTTATGGATTTAGGCATGACAGAGGTATTAGCCCCACTGTCAATCATGTAATTATTAACAAGGATATCACAATTATAACTAAAATATATAAGGGAGGTGGTTTAATCACCTTTGATACTTGATGCTCAAGAGATTGACTAGAATTTTAAAGAACAACTACTTTTTTTGCTTGTTTGTTTGAAACATAAATCTTGGAGAGCTCTTTTTTCAAGAGATCATTTTGTCCCAGAATAATCAATGTGTCAAATAAATAAATAAAGATAGGGGCCTTATTAATTTTATCATTAATTCTAAGAGGATAAGTGGCTATATTGGTTTATAATTTAGGAGTAGAAGTGTTGCCTAAATGTTGTGTAAATTTTGGTATGAAAGGACCTTTCTAATTATGCCCCTTACCATCTTGTATTTATTGAGTTGATGATAAATTTTGAGTTACATCTTGAGTGGTATTCTTTTGAGGTGGTTGAGAAGGTATAAGAGCTACCTTTTTAAGACCCAAACCATCACCAATTACCCTTATTTTGGACCTTGTGTAAATTGCAACTGAGTTATCCACATTAGACATATTTTGGCCTTGATTAAATGCCATATGATCAAAAGGATTTTCACCTTATTTAAAATTATCAAAGGTAGTTTCTAAAGGTTTTTTGATTCCACCTAGTCCTTGCTGACTAGGTACCTCATATTGAATAAAGTAAGGAATGTCTCCATGTGATAGATAAACTTCCTTGTGTTGTGAAGGTAGCTGATAATCATGTGGTAGAAGAGTTCAACCTTATTGCATGAAATATTATTGACTCCCCTCACTAATTGGATCCATTTCCATATTGTTTGACTACTCCCATTGATTAAACCATTGGCCTTCTTGAGCATAATTTCTCTTAGTTAGAACCAAATCTTTGGAATTACTAGAATTATTGGGATTGTAAACATTAAATGATATGGATTTTGTATTTTACCCTTGACTTTAATGATTGGGTTGATAAGGAGGCCTATTATACTTATAATATCAGTAAGGCTTGTAAGGTGGAACTTGTTGCCTTTCTAAAGCCACTAGTTTATTATTTTGAGCCTTAACTGCACTCTCTATCTTACCTAATCTATCCACATAGTTACCACTATTTGATCAAGATTAGCTAAAGTTGGTAATGGATAAATGGTAGGCACAAGATGGTGAATCTCTAGAAACAAAGGCATAAGTGGTCTAAGAGAGAGTTTGCCTACTTGTATTAGGTAGTTATCAGCCCTTATGGCTACTTCATATGCCTTTGGCAAGTTTCTTCCTCCCATTAATTATATCATAACCACCACATCTGAATTTAGAGATTTCAATTAATACAAGAATGTATAGTTATCAGTGGATTTAATAATTACAAGGATCTTATTCTAAGTTTTCTAAAACTTATAGTTAAAGTGTACCATGAACTCCTGGGGGCTTATCTTGATTGTAGTAAGTTGATTCACCAAGGAAATATGATCAATCTTGTATTAAAAATGCTTACACAAGAGTAACCAAACTCATCATAGGTGTTAATAGATGCAAGTGTCAAACCCATGTACCATTGGAGTGTCAGGAAGTTGCCAACAATCTCATGGCCACATTCCCTTGGGTTACATTATGAATTGAACATAGATTGGCTATTTATGTAATATTCTCAATAGGATTAATTAGATTTTTTATTATGAAATAAGGAATTATATTTAAGGCAATAGTAGGAATATCATCAAACTGATTGAAGTTCAAAGGGCTGCCACCATTAAAAGGCCCAAAATCTTATATCCTAATAATAGCCATTTGAAGTATGGGATTTACAATAGAGTTTTTTTGGATAATATCTTTTGGGACAAAGGAGGTTTTTGGGAAACATTAGGAAAATATTAGGTTTAGGATTTAGGTTAAACTAATAAGATATATTTTTATTAATTATATGAAAATATAGCTCAATAAATTAAGCCTTTTTGCCTTTTGAGGAATATCTTGTAACCACTCTTGGCATGAAATATCTGAAAATATACCTCTAACACCTTTGAAGCTTGATAATGTATTCAAATATGCATATGTATTATCCAAATCCATTGAATGAATAGTCTCACTAAGTGTGCTAGAACTGTTAGCAACCTAAGTTGCACCCTGTGAAGCAGATTGCCAGTTCTCCTTCAAACTTAGACTAACATTGGATTGGTCTGTAGGCTATGGGATACCTATAGCTAGAAAAAACATCTAGATTATGAGGTTATATCCTTTGATGTATCAAATTGAATATTTTTTTCTAAAACCTATTTTTGTATTGGGGGTGAAAAGAGATAGAAAGATAATGTGAAGGTAAAACCTATGCTAATGATGGTGATGCACCAATTTTTGAATTATCCTCTCTTACCCTTATTCATAAGAATAATTGTGAATCAAAATGGAATATATTATCAACTATAATTTCTTAATATAATCATAAACATGGGTATTTTAGATGAAGGTTAGATAGATCTACAACTTGAAGGTAAGGGAATGGAGGTCTATAAAGACATTACACACTAATTTACTCTTCAACACAATTCTATCTCTTAACACTTCATGTGACCTATAGAGGATGAAAAAATAATATTTGGTGAATGAAAGGAATTGAAAAAGAAGATAAAAATAATACTCATATACAAATAAATAATCAATAAACACACTAACAACTATGAAGAAGTTTGCAACAATCTTTTTTTATTAACTCAAGGTGCAAGTTACGATTTCAACATAGTTTTTGTATACCAACCTGAGGGATCCAAAAAATAAACCATAAGGCCTCAATCTATATAAAATAAGGTGAGAAAAATAATCATGGCATAGAGGAGAAGACAATGACATCAATCTATCATTAACTCAAGTATTAATTCTATTACAAATAGTCCTCAAAAAGTCTCTCCATGATTGATGCTCCTGCATGACCTAATGCATTGAGATGAGGTGTTTGAAGATGTATATAACTAATTAAATATTATCATTGAAGCATTTTATGCATTTATTTTTCAAATAAATCCTCCTAAAGATCATTTATGTGTGGATTTATTACTCATGGGTTAGTTATGCATGTGATTTCCAATTAAGATAAGTTATGCATGGAATTGCCACATAAAGACCAGTTATGTGGTGTAATAACTCTAAATTAAGTCTCATAAATATCCATCTACACCAGCCTTTATGTCTCTTTGTTGATTCACTAAGTCTACTAGACCAATTAGGCATACTAGCCTAACTACTTGTATTTGATGGCTTTGAAAGCCTACATAAAACTTTAGAAACCTATGAAAAAGTGATTTTTAGGCCTAAAACAATGCCTCAAATAATGATATAGGTCTTATTGAACAATAAACACCCATAAACATGACAAACTAAGTGATTAGGTCACCTTTTCCTTCACTCCATACTAGATGATTGTGAAAGACTCATAGAGGCATTTATAGGCATGGTTTTGATCATCTAATGACTTGAGAAGGTAGAAAAAGTGTCAATATTCACTCTCCAATGATTGACACTTTATTAAACTACCTTATACCTTTATTTTTACACTTTTTCCTCTCAAAACCCTATTTTATGACATGTTTGTACACCATTCATACAACAAAATGCCATAGAAATGAGCCTTTATGAGTTTGCTAGATGATCCAAATGGTATTAATGTGATTTCAATCTATTTGGATGCCTTTTCATTCAATTCTTCTCAATTAGGTTTGTATTAGGGATTAGGGAGGGTTAAAGAATGATCAACACTCTTAATGATGATTCATAAAGTTTGGGTATTTAATGTTTGAATGAATGCCACAAAAAATTAGTGTATTGGGCTCTCTACCCCTCCCAAAGTGACCACCTTCCCATGCAAAACATTTGTATCATGGTGAACATGTGAAGTCACCTCTCAGAGAAGAAAAAAGGCTCTTTGATCATGTTAGGTGTTTTAAGGCCTAAATGACTAGTCATATCACCACTCTTGTGGCTCAAATATAACATACACCTCTCTAAAAACATGATTATGATGTTAATAAATATTTGAAGTGCCCTCATGACCTTATTTTGCATTCTTATACCCAATATGATGGCACTATATAATGAATTCAATAGACAAGCATATGTGTATGCAAATTTCTTCAGGATTATGAGCTCATTATGATTTTAAAAGCCTTTATCCACTATATAAAACATGAATAACCTATATGAGGGCCTTTTAAGTCATGGTGTTGGCTTGAATAAGCCATTCACTCTCTATCTATATACATATATCCCCTTATTTGGACATTCAGACCTATTTGCCTATGAAAGTAGTCATAAAAACCTTATAGATGGTTCTTTTAAGGCTTTTTAGGGATTTTAGGACCCGTTATTTCTTCTATATCTCATTTTATAAGCAAACACCTTTCATTTCCTTGCTAACATACTCAAATTAGCCTTCTCAGGCCTAGTTTGTATAACATGGCTCATGCACATGCCAAAAAATACGCTATGGAGATATTTAAGAGAGTTAATAATACCAAAAACACCATTTCATATCTCAAAAACTTTATTATAATGCATCTTGAGGCATATTTCTTCCATCAGGTGTCTTTTAGTGTTTTACAAGGGTTTTAGGGGTTTACACTTCTTACAAATGATTCATCATGTACAGACCCCTAATGGAAAAAATATTTCCATATAGTTAAATTAAATTTACCCCTTCTACAACCCTAATCAACTTGAGCTCACATGAAAAAAATCCATCAAGATAGGTACGTAGTGAAGTGGTTCTTCGATGAACTATGTAGACTGTGTAAGTAGAAAGGAAGGTTCAAGAGCAAAAATGACAATTTGGTTTCATTATCTTCACTCAAAAACTTCCTTAGGTATTTTAAATTAATTTAATCATCATTATAATTCTCATTAATGTGAAATAACACATGAATCAGTTCAAAAATAGTAGCAAGGTTTCTTAGAGGCATAAGGCATGTCTGCATGTTCTATCCCTCAAGGGCATATTGGCATGCATTCTGAGTGTGATCCATATCAAAAAAAATATGATTAATAATTAAACCTTTCCTTACCTCACAAACCTTCACATAAGGTTAAAACCCTCTGTCATACCCATAGACCTCCTAAAAGTCATACTAGTTCCATTACTGACTGTCAACAAACTGAGGTATGTTTATGAAAAAATAATGGATGTTTCCACTAATTATATGACCTTATTAAAACCATTTAAATTTAAAACCACTCATTACCATCACTTTTACCAATTTTCATAGCTATATCGTTCCTATAGAGGCCTTAAAACTCATTTCTCTTAAAATTAGCTAGTGGGCTACCTAAGTTTTCATGCTTCATGGGTCCATAACTAAGTTTGCTTATTTTCACCTTGTCACTATGGAATGAGAGTGTCAAAAATCCTTTTATTATGTTATATTAACCTTATTTCAATATAATTTATCCTTCATTAGTCACTTCTCCGTCCTATGCACCCTATCAAAACACCATCTCTCTTTATTTTCTTCAATGTAAATGTCTCTAGCGGTATTGTTATAGGTATTTATTGGGTAATTTGAAGTGATTTTATTCATTCTATCATCACTTATAAATTTTAGACCTCCCATGTCATTTTTAACCTTCTTCTCATTTCTTTCTTGGTGCATTGTCTCTTCAAGTGTACTCTTAGGTTCCCACAGTCTTGATTCCATACACAAGGACATGTACCTTCATGAGCTTGTAAACATTTTATAGAAGTCATGATCTTGATAAAGGTTTGGAGATATCAATTTATCATTTAAATTGATAGGTGACTTTCATAATATTCCTTTTTTAATGAATTATATCTTGAATTTCACCTATCTAGGGTATGTGGATATGTCGATACAATTGACCCTAGTATTGGTTGTGTGTGGCCAGTTCAAGGTTGACCTTAGAGTGAACCTTATTTGGGAAAATATTCCTTATACCATAACCTATTACACATTTTCATTATTATTTTTAAGCCTTCATTTTATCATGTGACTCTTCTATAGATTATTATTCTCCTATCCCCCTTACAACTTGGAGATATACTTGTCTTGGCAAGGTTGTAGATGATATTTCATGAGGTGAATGGCCATACTACTTGTAATTTGGATCTCATGGATTATCAGTATTAACCATCTCAATTGAATCTTAAACCTATTTATAAACCTCATTGATCTATAAATATCTAATAAGATCTTCACAGTCCATACAATTTACTCTAGTATTGGCATACTTCAAGAGCCATCTAACATTGTTGTAGGTGAAGATTCACATGAAAATATGTCCTAATCTGAGTTTGATCCATACTCAAGGTCTACCTCTAATACAATTTTTGTACCCATCACTTTTACATATGATGCTTTCCATAATCATCACTCTATATTTTGAACATAGACTTTTCTTCATTATAGGCATGATTGTGTATGAGAATTTGACCCTTGTACAAACTATGTGTAAGTTTTAGTTCTTGAAATTGACACCAATAGACCTCCCAAGTCCCTCTAATACTCTTTCCTTTCCTTAAAGTTCTTATTAGGTCAAATTTCCCATAAAATATCCAATTTTCTCCTTGTTTACATATTTGGTTTCACCTTTCCTTAGCATGGTTGTAGATGATCATCACTATGTTGCTTGTATGGAATGAGATAAGATTTGATGCTAGAAGACCTTGAGGAAGGCTACCAAAATTATTATGATGTTCCTCCAACTTAATGAGAGTGAAAACCTTACTTTATAGACCTCAACTCATAAACCTCAACTAATATTGAACTCAACAAAATATTATAGATGTACTATGACCTTGGCTATAGGTGGAGGTTAACCTCTTAAGCAGGGTTTTAAGGATTTTTAACATAGCTTCATGACTATAATGAGATATATCACTCTTGACTCTTAATTCAAAATGGATACATGAGGTAAAAGTGAATAATTAGGTAGTGATATTGGTAAGGATGATGGGATAAATGTAATTGAGAATGGAGTGGAATGATAAGCTTATAGCTATGGTGAAATGGTAGTGATAAGGACTATGAAATTGAAATGAAGCATAGGAGTGAAAATGGAAAATAAATCCAGTATCAAGATAGTGATGAATGATATTAGGGAAGCATAGGAATATTTTTTAACAAAATATACCACTTTGGAGGTCTTTGAACAAGCATACACTATTAAAATAGAAACCTTTGAATCATCAAAATACCTTAACAAATGCTAAGTTTCCTTAACAATTGTTAAACTAGGATTGGGAGGATTATTAATGGTGATTGAAGCCATATTAATTTGAGTGAACTTAGGTAACTTGAGTGAATGACTCCTGACATGAATGAAATCCTGTAAACAAAATCATATAGAATCTTGACATCTTTAAATCTCTCATGAACCGTACAACCTCTTGAACTTACTTGTAGACTAAATATTGGTAGTTGATGTCTTATTTAACTTTATGTACTCAAACGTGTGGATAAAACCTATCAGATAATCCATGGAAGGTCTATTCAATACCTTATTAAACATGAACAAACACTAATTTTATCAAAATAGTCAAGTACTTCTCAAAACCGTACCACTTTTTTTGCCTTGTGAGGATGCAACTAGTGAATGGAACCCTTAAGTTCTTAACCTTTGTTCATAAATATAGGGATACAAAACTAGAAACCAATACCCATGATTGGTAGTTCATGAGGTGTAGTTTCTCTGGTCAAGAGCTTATATCTACTTTCTCTCTCTATAATATGGATTAAGCTTAAACCTATGATGATCTTGTTATCTACCAATGAACCAGCCATGGAAAACACATTGGTTTTGGTCTTTATAAGAATTCAAACCTACCAATATATTCACCATGTGTCTAAAACAAGTTTTTCTTGCATCCCATAGATTCCTCCTAAGTATATCCATACATTACAGATTCATACCATCTAAAAATATTGTTCAAGCCTATAAATTCTCTTTAATTTCCTCTTCTTTTAGCTTCAAATCATCATTTTAGATCAAGATGAAAAAATATACAGGTCAAAATCATCTTTAAAGAAAAAAATACACTCATGAGAAGAAAAATATAGATCATTTCCACACATGGGAACTCTTTTTATGGCCAAATAAACTTATAAGCTAATTGAAAATATGTTTCCAAAGCATGAAATGATTGAATTAAAGTAATTTTATGACCATGGGGTGTTTACAACATATTAGGAATGATTTGATGACCTTTTGAGATCATAATTTTCTATTTAAAGATCAAAACCTTCACTTTTAGACCACATACACATAATTTCATAAGAAGATTACTAATGAATATCATGGAAAACTACCTTATAACCTTATTAAAGGTTATTATTGAGGATTTTATGTATGTTCATCACCCAATTTTATGTATTATAACCTATCATGCTTGAATGTATTGGATACATCAGAGAAACTCACAATGAGTCATCAATTGTCATCTTCAACCATCTTAGCTCATTGGGACTAGATCATAAGACCACTTCAATTAATTGTTAAATACATCACAATATACTTAAACATCATCATGATAATTGACACCAATTGACATGACATTGAGACATACTCTCTTCACTTGATAGTTAATGAATGATATGGTTGTCAAGCACATCACCTAAGGACATAAGACATCTAGGAGGTATGGTGATCATAAATAGACTCAATGACACCTTTATCAATGTTTAAAAGACTTCAAGAATTAAAAAGAGACATCATGACTCAGGATAGCATCATGCAAATTCTTATGTGAGTGTCATGAAAACTTTTTAGTTGTAGGGGTTGGCATTTGGCCTTGAAAGGACAAATTACTAATAGTAACCATTTTACCCATTAAGTCTATTAATTAGAGGGAAATCAATGTAGATAGTCTCCAATCATTCATTGATAATTTCCATTTGACTATTTGTTTATGGATATTAGGCAAAACTCATTTTAAGTTGGGTGTCATACTAGAGAAAACTTTCCTTTCAAATGTGACTAGCAAAATTGTAATCACAAACACAAATGATTAAATTAAGTATCCCATAGAAGTGGAATAATTGATCAAGAAATATTTTTGAAATGGTGGAGGTGGTATAAAAATATGGTCAAGGTTGAATAAATGGGCATACTTAGAGAGGCAATCCACCACCACTATAGTCACTAATTTATCTCTTGACTTTGGTAGTCTATAAATGAAGTATATGGAAATATTTAACCATACCTAGGTAAAAATAGGCAAGGATTGAATTTTTTTAACCTTAAAATATAGATATGATAATCTAGGGTTAAAGTGGTAGAGATAGCCTAGGGCACAACGATGGCAGACTATCTCTAAAGTAGGCCAATTATTTGTGAAACTCGGATAAAACATATACTAAATTAATTATGATGAGATGTTAAAGATACAAAGTATAGGTCTGCTAAATATTTTAATTATAATGAAAACAAGATAGTTGATTTTGATGATAATACATATATGGATATATAACAAGCAAATAGTAGACTAGATCTGGATTCTAGAATATTTGCTTAGTTTTGGAAATTTTACCTTTGTATCCATAGACACTTACATTGACCTGGTTGTGTCGATGTTACTATCTAACTCAGATGAAAGTGTCTAGTATGGAATACCTACTAAAATTATATCCAAACACATGGATGCTTCTAGGTTTTGTGTCACCTTCACTTTGATGCATTTAGATCTGGGTTATGGATTTTTTCTCCTTGTCAAATGATAAAACACTAGTTCTTCATCTTCATATTGGTTGTGAAATAAATGGGTTAGCATGCACATGTTTTTAAGTTATCATAAATACCCATTTTTCAATGAGAACTTCTTACATATCTAATTCTTTGTAGAGGGCCTCAGACTTATATAGTTCTCTACTATGTGTTGGCTTGTGTTTCAATCATATAATGTGTGATAAGCAAGTACAACATTGACCTAGTTTGTAACTTAACAAATGTGGCTCATGGAGTGATCCTTTATTAATTCAAACCTATAGATAGGTTGTATCTATTACTAATATATAAATCAAAGAAAAAGTGAAGCTTTACTCACTTGAATGCTTAATTGAGTACTTATGGTAAGTTGCCTTATGAGTTGTTAGGTCTTTCCAAGTCTTTTCTAGGTTAGGAATGAATAAGGATTGATATTATATTTATACAAATCCTCTTGGAGAATATATTACATTCAAACACTTAGGATGAGTTTAGGATATGTTTCATTTGTAAATTAGATGAATTTATGATGTTAGACACTTTTTTAGGGATAAGACACTTGCTTCGATGTATGTGTATGACTAGAAAATTATTGTTAGGGCAGTTAGAAAATAGGTGCAAGTCAAAAACTTGTAGATATGGAAGATAAGTAGGTTTATAACATTTTGGGCAAGATAGAAGGTCTGAGTCATCAAAATAACATTGGTCAGACTAAGAGATAAGTAATTAGGCACAGAGAGAGTGTACACGAGCCTTTTGATAGTAAGAAAGGTCTAAAAACTAAAGGTACATCCATGATATGTATTTTCTAAGTGTACAAGATTGGGGTGCTATATAATTTATAAATAGTGTCTACATTCCCCCTTCCTTTAATCTAGTAATGAAATTTTTGGTTTAAAGAAAAATAATTATTAGGGTAGTAGAAAATAGGTGCAAATCCAAAACTTGTAGATATGGAAGATAAGTAGTTTTATAACACTTTGGGCAAGATAGAAGGTCTGAGTCATCAAAATAACATTGGTCAGACTAAGAGATAAGTAATTAAGCATAGAGAGATAGTGTACACAAACCTTTTGATAGTAAGAAAGGTCTAAAAACTAAAGGTACATCCATGATATGTATTTTCTAAGTGTACAATATTGGGGTGCTATATAATTTATAAATAGTGTCTACATTCCCCCTTCCTTTAATCTATTAATGAAATTTTTGGTTTAAAGCAAAATAATTTTTAGGGCAATTAGAAAATAGGTGCAAGTCCAAAACTTGTAGATATGGAAGATAAGTAGGTTTATAACATTTTGGGCAAGATAGAAGGTCTGAGTCATCAAAATAACATTGGTCAGACTAAGAGATAAGTAATTAGGCATAGAGAGATAGTGTACACAAGCCTTTTGATAGTAAGAAAGGTCTAAAAACTAAAGGTACATCCATGATATGTATTTTCTAAGTGTACAAGATTGGGGTGCTATATAATTTATAAATAGTGTCTACATTCCCCCTTCCTTTAATCTAGTAATGAAATTTTTGGTTTAAAGCAAAATAATTGTTAGGGTAGTTAGAAAATAGGTGCAAGTCCAAAACTTGTAGATATGGAAGATAAGTAGGTTTATAACATTCTGGGCAAGATAGAAGGTCTGAGTCATCAAAATAACATTGGTCAAACTAAGAGATAAGTAATTAGGCACAGAGAGATAGTGTACACAAGCCTTTTGATAGTAAGAAAGGTCTAAAAACTAAAGGTACATCCATGATATGTATTTTCTAAGTGTACAAGATTGGGGTGCTATATAATTTATAAATAGTGTCTACATTCCCCCTTCCTTTAATCTAGTAATGAAATTTTTGGTTTAAAGTAAAATAAATGTCATGTCCCCTTTTTAATTGACATGTTCTGAGTTCATGGTTAGTCTATTATGCGACCTTCATAGGCTAATAAGATGGATAGAGGGTCATAATGGAGCTTGGCTCGACTTTGATTCATAGGATTCCTACATTTGATTTTCATTCAGGGTATTTCAGACACATTTGGCCTGAGCTCCTACTTTTTAGGGATATTTGATATGCAGCGGAGCGCCTTTATTGTGGTATGGTTATGTGCGGAATCACTCCCCGATTCACTAGCTTCGATCAGTTCGTGGATCCGACATGTATTGAGGGAGATATTAATATTTGATTGATTTAATCAAATATTAATTATTTAGCCTATTTTTAATTAGAAACCCTAATTCTAATTTAAGAAACCCTAATTAGGGCAAGCATATCTTTTGAGGGTATAAAGGTTTCTCATGGAGGCCATGGTTGGTTATGCTATTGATTATTGATATTGATTTTGAGAATTTCTTCTGTGAAGACTGAGCCTAGGGTTCAAGGATTCCATTTGCATTGGAGAACGTTCCCTCTTCAGTGTAAGCAATTAAGAGGCTGTGGAATATCAGCTGATCTATTGCCAAAGTGAGAGATAGCTTCACCCAGAAGTTATCACAGAATTTACAAGGTTGAGAGATAACTTCACACAGAAGTTATTACAGATATTCCAGGTATTTATTTATTTATGTTTTGATTCAATAAATTATACAGCTAGAGATCTTCTGTGCTAGAAGCATATATTTTCAGATCAGGGGTTGAAAACAAGGAAGTTGTGCTTAATTGGCGGCCGTACGAAGTCCGTACAGGTCCGTACAAATCCATACAGACACCGACATCGGCTGACAGAGAGCTTCCAGATATTGACATCGACCGATTGGAGACCGACGTCGACAGACAAGGACCTGAAGTGACCGACGTCGGCAGTATATCGACCGACGCCGACGACTGTGTGTTTGACACAGCAGGCCGAGACTTTCCAGAATTCAATTTGCACTTCCAGATTTGCAAAGCCAGGGTTTTCAAGACTGTATTTTATATTTATATGCATAATAGAGGACTGCAATTGTAATAGTTTAGAAGGACAAGTGATAAGATATGTGATTTACTATTGGAAAAAACTATATTATTGTTATCATTCTGAATTTATTCAACAGAGATTATATCTTGGTTCAGAGTTTTGTGTTGCTATATTTCCTATTTGAAGGGGATATCACAGTGGTATCAAAGCTTATTGTGCAGATAAAGGAGCCCCTAAGTAAGGGATATTACAATAAATGCATACCTAGGTATGTATAACACACATTGTCTTTGCTTGAGTCTAACTTAAGTGTTTTTTTGGTGACTAACCTACAACCAAGATAATGTTAAAATATATAATCAGAGCATATAATATGAGATTGAAATCATTTTTATGATTAAAATTGAAAGAGCACAAGGTTTAGGAGTATACATATGTATCGATGCAACCATCTTGCCTTTGAAAATTTGATTTGAAATATGTATCATCATGAATCATTGAAAATAAGATTAGGACAAATATAAATATAGAAAGTGTATATATCTAAATAGATAGAGAGATATTGGAGGACACATATCTGCAACCTTTGAAAAAAGGTAATTTATCACTAGTAGTTGAGATTAGATTAACTATGCAATCTGATCATACTTATAACATGGGGAGCGTGAGTGAACCAAATCATCTCACACTATAAATATGATGAGTTTAGATGATGTAATCAAGTCCAACCTATAAACTTGTAAATATTGAGTGATTTAATCACCTCAAACATACCAAAAAATAAAACCAACTATTATAGTAGATTGGTTTAATGTAGTCTATAAAATTCCAACTTGGTAGGTGATGGCAGTCCCTAAAAGTGTTTTAAATCTGAAACTAATTTTATTTTATAATATTAGGTGCACATCACATAACATATGCACCTTGTATATGTCTCATGTTTAAAATGTTTATAAAAATGGTGCCAATGTATAAAATTCTACCATAAATGTGTATTTGAATCATATAATTGCACAATTTGGCAATTTGAAATTATACGATTTAGCAATTTGAAACTGTGTAAGTGTGGACAACATGTTTATAAAACATGCCCCAACTGTATATGGAGAAAAATGAAAATTTGATATAAGTTCCAATGTGGAGGACATGTTTTTAAAACATGCCCCCACTATAATCTAAGTATTTTTCATACTGAATAAGTGTGGAGAACATGTTTCCAAAACATTCCTCCACTATATATTTTAAACTAAAAATTGGTGTGTGTGGAGTACATGTTTACAAAACATTCCCCCACTATAATCTAAATATGAAAATGGGTTTAAATGTTAATGTGGATGACATGTTTCCAAAATATGCCCCCATTGTAATCTAGATATGTTGAATACTAAATAAATGTGGAGAACATGTTTCCAAAACATGCTCCCACTATAATTTGAAACAATGAAAAATGTGGAGAAAATGTTTCCTAAACATGCCCCACTACAATTTAATTTGTGAAGCAATGTGGAAGTCATGCCTCTATGGCATACCTGTACTAATATGCCCCCATTTTGAGGTGAGGGAAAGTAGGAACTAGTGGTCATCTTACCTCAAAAGGATAAGATAACCATGTAAACTATGAATGTAACATGTAGCATAGAGAAGGAACATGTCTAATTAAATATATCATATAATTACATAAAATGTGATCACATCAAGCCCTAAGATGCATGATGTAAATTATGTTAGTGTCTAGATAGTAATGGTACAATCTCAACAAGTAATTAAGCATACACATAATAGCACTCAAAAATCAAATCAAGAAACAATGGTCCAAGGAGACCTCAAATAAGGGGCATGTTCAAATGTTGCACAATCGAAGGGACATGACTTAGTAAAAGGTCCACAAAAGTAAGAATGGCATTTTCAAATGTTAATATAAAATAAACAATGACATGTTCAAATGTCAGAGGCAAATAAAGGCATAGGAGCCACAAAAAATGGAGCATATTTTAATTCTCAAATAAGAAACACAATATCAAGTCAAGATACTCAAGGAAGTACATAAATGAAAGCATAAACATATCATACTAGTCTTTGGATATATTAGTTAGTAAAAAAAGTTAAGTACATAACATATCAAGTACATTGTGAAAGATATAAGCATGGATAAAGGCATGTGTAAGTAAATATATGAACTCAAACATGATAATGTAAAGTGACCATAACATGATGTAACCTATATGTATCATGGTTATATAGGTGGATTCCCTTAATACCCTATTAACATAAGTAGATGGAAAACCTAAGATCTAAAAGTATATAGATCATGTATTTGTGTATGCCTAAATCAGACTTAAAATATGTGTGAAACACATGTGTATATAGGAAATATTTATATTCCATCTACCAACATGGAACCAACAACATATATGCCAAGGAGCTAATAGGACATGAAAATGTTGAAAATATTTTTGGATTTTTTAAGTTTTTGTGATTTTTTTGGTATTTTTTGAAATATGTGAAACCTTGCAACTTTAAGTTAGATATTTTAAATTATTTGAATCATGATTGTATAAGTGAAAATGGTACATGTCATTTTATTCCCTGTGATTTACATGTGCAATAGTATAACCAATATTATCATTTGGAATATCAATCAATTTGCCTTCATGAGAAAATGAATTACCTTTCTGATTTTGATCAATTTTTACTTCTATTTGATATAACCAAATAGTTCCCAATATAAATTCATATGGAGAGGTTTGTATCATAACCCAAACCCATGTTTTAATAACTTTAAGACCACAATAAATTGGTAGTGTTATATGGCCTAAGGAGTCTTTCCAAATGACTTTTCTTTACAATTTTTTTAGGTCAAAGTTAAGATTTTGAAAATGTCTTACATTGCAAGTAGTTTTTATTTATGTAGGATTAATATGGTTATGCCAAAAATAAGCACCACCCATGAATAAGGTGATTTTTAAATCCTAATTGAATGGATGTTGTTTGATTTACTTAATTTAAAGTTTGTTTGCATTGTATGCCATTTATTCTTTTGGTTCCTTCTTAGGATAATCATGTAAAAAATCATTGGATATTTTTTTCTCCTGGTGATCACCAAGTTGTGAAATTGATTCCTTTGGAGGATCATCAAATGTAATCTTTTTTTCATTGATAAGGTCTTAGATTTTATGATTTAAGGTAAAACATATATTATTAGAATGTCTAGAGCCTTGGTGATAGTCATAATAAGCATTCACATCTTTCCCTTTGGATAGAGGTATACTCATATCAACCTATATAGGATGAGGGAGGGATATAAGATGACACTATATAATTTTTGGGATTAATTAAGTGATAAACTTAGGTAAGCATGTAAATAGTCTCCCTCGTGCATTAGTTAGGACAATATCCTTTAGTTTTTATTTTAGTGTATCAACCAATGTTGTGTTATTTATAGGAGAGATGGGTTAACCTAGTATACTCATGTTTTCCTAACCCTTTTCCTTTGTATCCATATTTTATAAAATATCTAAGACCAAAATTGGGGTTATAATATTGTAGTGTAGGATCATTTGTTTGTTATATCATTGCATGGTGGTTGAAGGGATTAGTATCCATTAGACATGTGTAAATAAATCCTCAATGACTAAATATTAAACATGCATTCAAAGTAGATGGAACTATATACATTTCATGTATCCAAATCCATCCCAAAAGTATATTATATTTTCAACCATTTGGCATAATATGGCACAAAGTAGGTAATGTTCAAGGTCTCACAATAATGTTCAATGTTATTTTTCCCAATATTTTTTGTGAAATATTATCAAATCCTTTGATGCTCATTTTATAAGGTTACAAACCATTAGACCCAATGCCAAGTAAGGAAAGGAAAGATATGTTGCAAATTTTGAGCCCTGAAGTATTGTCCACAAGCACTCTTTTTAAAAATTTATCATACATGCTAACCTAAATGTATAATGGTAAACAACAATTTATGAAGTCTTGTGATGATAGATCATCCTTTATAAAGGATATATTATTTTTTGTCCTTTTGATAGAATTTAATAAATAAATGACGTATGGAGGCTCCACATTATTTGGTAAAAAGGTCATGCATAATGCATCTAAAATAACATCTTCGTATTGTGAAGAGTGGTGTAGTAAGTCCTAGAGTGTATGTTTAGCTATAATTTGAAAGATTTTGTATCATGGTGGCATCTAGATACTGGCTCTCTAGTATTATAAAAATAATTATGAAGATATATTAAGTGTTGTTTTTACTTTAAAATCCTCTCATTATATTAATGTATTTACTTATTTATTTGGATGACACCTTGTATTAGCATAATACAATAATAGATATTTGTTATAATTATAAATTGTAACATAAAATTAGCTACATATGCATTCATTTTGAACATATTGATAGAAAATGAAATTTGATTTTTAACTTGTTAAATATTGTTAAATCATAAATAGAGAATCATGAAATCCTAAATCAATATCTAGGGTTTTACGGATGAAAGGTCAACTTCACCAAATGTTTAACCCTAAAATTTAGATATGGGAATATGGGTTTAAAGGGGTAGAGATAGCCTAGGGCACAAGGATGGTAGACTATCTTTAAAGTAGACCAATTGTTTATGAAACTCAAATAGAACATATAGTTTAATTTATTATGTTGAAATGCCAAAGATAGAAAGTATAGCTATGATAACTTTTGCAATGATATTGAAAATAAGATACTTAGTTGGTTCTTATGCTAATATAGATATATATTTGGAACATATAGAAAGTATATTGGATCTAGATTCTAGAACTATCACCTAATTCTATAAATTGTACCTCTTTAACCATAGACACTTGCATTGATCTAGGATGGTTGTGTTGACATTATTGTCTGACTTAAAATCAAGTGTCTAGTATGGAAAACCTATTAAAACTAGATTTGAAAACCTAAATACTTTTGGGTTATGTGTCACCTTCACTCTGGTGTATTCAGATTTGGCTCATGGATTTTTAATCCTTGTCAAATGATAAAAACCTTATTCTTTATCTTCTTAGTGGTTGTGGAAAAAATGGGTTAGTGGGCACACAATGTTGATCTACCCAAAAGACCCATCTATCAGTGAGTGTTGTCTAAATATCCAATACTATGAAGAGATCCATAGACTTATATAGTTCCAATTTATGTGTTGGCTTGTATGGGAATCATGTAATATGTGATAAGCAAGTACAATAGTGTCCTAGTTTGTAACTTGGTAAATGTGGCTCATGGTGTACTCATTCAGTACTCCTTCAATACTTCAAACTTGTAGATATGTTGTCCCTATGACTGATATGGATATGGGAGAAAATAAGGAAGTTTTTCTCACTTGAGTTCTTGATTCAGTGCTTTTTGTAAGTTTCCTTACGAGTTGTTAGGTATTTCTAGGTCTTTTATAGGTTAGGAATGAATGAGGATTGATCTTATATTTATATCAATCCCCTTGGAGAATTCATTGCATTAAATCACTCAGGTTGACCTTTAAGATAAATTTTATTTGAAAATGGTGACTTTAGGGCACTGGACACTTGCATTAGGATATGACACTTATGTTGACATATGCATCTAACTAGGATGCAAGTGTGCAGGTAGTTATAAAATAGATGTAGGTCCATAAATTTAAAAGATGGAATATAAGCAATTTTATAGCATTATGGGAAAGATAAAAGGTCTTAGTCATCAAAATAGCATTAGTCAGACTAAGAGATAAGTAATTAGGCATAGATAAATAGTGTACATGAGACTTTTGATAGAGGGAAAGGTCTAAAAATTGAAGTTACATCCATGATATGTATTTACCAAGAGTATAAGATTAAGATGCTATATAATTCATAAATAGTATCTATAGGAGCATGACTAGTGTCAACAGTATTTCCCCCTTATTTCACTAACTAGTTGTTTAAATTGAATGGATAATTGATGGGGAGGAATGTCGTTATAATAGAATTTTCTCTCATAGTTGTGATTTAGAAACCAATAACAAATGACATCAATGCCACAAATAATGACCATCCCAAAATTAATTCAACTAAGAGGAAGGATTAGTGGTCATTTTTTGGATGAGCCCTTTAATTTGGGCATCATGGGTCCATTCTTTTTGTCACTCTAGAATGGGGAAGGATAGTGCGCACAAAACTATATTTTCTTCATATTTGCAAGATAATGTCATTACAAAATCACTTTCCTTACCTTTCTCAAGTAGGTAATCTCATAGTCATACCTCATCTATTTGATTACCCTTTTTATTTAAATTAAATAGACTCTTTTTTCCAAGAAATACTTGAGAATATAGTGATTAGTTTTATGCATAAGTGTCTCCCAATTAGCAATGGTCAATACTTATTGACTACTACTTATTGACTACATGAAGGATGGATAAAATTTCTATCTCATTTGTGGAGTGGGATAACTTTTTCCATATAATCTCATTATTTGTGAATGTAAGGGGTTGACCTTCCTACACTATAATAGGTCCAATGCCACTTCATAAGGCATCACTTTCAATGATAAAGGGTTTGGATAAGTCAAGCATAAATACAATAGAAGAAGTACACATTTCCTATTAGAGAAGTTTGAAGGCCTTTTCTACCATCTCTAACTACTAATAGGCATTATTTTTTAACATGGCCATCAATGGAGATTAAATTTTCCCATATTCATAGATGGAATTTATATAATATATAATAAGGCCCAAATATCTGTAAAAGCTAATGAATGTTTTGGGTTTAGGAAAAAATTCATAGCCTTAATTTTTTCAAGATCCACTTTAATATCTTCCTTAGAGACAATGTGTCATAGATACTTAATTTCCTTTTAGCCAAAAAAACACTTCAACCATTTGGTATATAATTGGATATAAAAAAGAAGTTATCAAGTTTGTCCTTGATGCATCAAATGCTCCTCCTAGATATGGCTATAGATAAGGATCTATTAAAATAATACCAAGATGAAAATTTATAAAAATGGCTCTAAGATCTTGTTCATTAATCCTTAAAATATTGAAGGAGCATTGGTGAGGCTAAAGGGCATGATAAAAAACTCATAATGACCATCTCGAGTTGAGAAAATTATCTTAAGAATACCATCTTTCTTGATGGGGATATTATAATATCATGACCTCAAGTCAAGCTTTGATAAGAAGGGATCTCCATGCAATTCATCCACTAGCTCATCAATAACTAGAATGGGAAAGTTGTACTTATTTGTGAGTTTATTTAGTGCTTAATAGTCAATATATAGATGCTAAGACCCATTTTTTTATACCATTAATATGGGGGAAGAGAAAGGACTAATTCCAAGTCTAATGACTCTCACTTTTAATAATTATTGCACCATTTTTTTATTTCATTATTTTATAGAAATGGGTACTAGTAAGGGCAAATTTTCAAATCACCTACACTACCTAGAATAAGTTGAATGGCATGATATTCCATTTTCTATGGAGGTAACACTTTAGGTTCCTCAAAGAAAACTATATGACTATTAAAAAATCATGTAAGTTTGGTTGGTGGTTAGGATCAAAGGATTCATTGATCTAGATGGTATAAAACTATGTGACAATACCATGAGATTTCATTTTCAACTTCTCCATCTAATGAGAACTATGTTGGGTGTGAATCCAATATTCATAGGTCACTATTCATGGGCACTATTTATAGTCACTATTCATGGTGACATGACATGTGGGTGATGTGGCATGTAGATGTGTAGATTATTTATCATGCAAGTGATATGGTATGTAGTTGTGTAGATGATTTGGCATGAAGGTGATTGTAGACACCGCAAACGTGTCTGCACCTTGGTTCTCCCCCTTGTCCACCTCAAACCCCTATCCTAACCCTTGGCCTCCATTTGATTAAAATAACTTAAATATTTTAATCAAGTGGCCCCCTTTCCACCCTACCCTTGCCACCTTGGATCCTCCCTTGAATCCCTCCACCTTCCCCCTAGCATTTATTAGGCCAAATCTCTTCATTATCTTCCCCCCATGCCCATTTAGGCATCCTCGTGACCATTCTTCCCATAACCCCTCGCCCGGCGGCGTGCAAGAATGGGCAGAGGCTATTTTTAGCCTCTGTCCCCATCCTGCGACCGCTGACGTCAGCGACCCTTCGGTCGACGTCGGCAAAACTGCCGGCGTCGGCAGCCTTCATTACCCCTTTCTGCATCCGTTGCAGCCCCTGGACCCTTGAGCTTGCAAACAGAATTCTCTTGGCGCTTTGGCATTTGTCTCTCCTCCGTCTGGACCTCGTGCAATAGCAGCAACAGGTGCAAAGGCTCTGGATCAGGTATTTTCTTCTTGCAACAAGTCTTCCATGGCTCCAACAACAGCTCCTCCTTTCTTCAGTCAACAAGCCAAAGGTAAGCACAATCTGGTGTTTCATTTTATTTTATTTCTTTAGTTTTCAGTTATCTATCCTATCTACTGTCTTCTACTCCCTCTGTTCTTCTCCCCTGAGAGGCTGCAAAGCCTTCTCAGGTCCTGTCCTCTGTGTATCTTCCTCTTCACTGTCCCTCTTTTAATCCAATCCCAGACAACTTCCTCATCCCCCTGTCAACAAAGACCTTGCATAAGGCACCCAACCAGAACCAGACCACTCCCCAGTCCATCCAAATTTGTCCCCGAACTCTGTCTCAACCCCGTTCATGAACCAGACCCGTCCACAGTCTAGAAAGCAACTCAGACCCGACTACAGGCCACAACCCCGACCGACGCCGGTCACTTCCCCAACCGACGTCGGCAGGATAGCCGATGCCGACAGATCAGCTAACCGATGCCGGCGACATTTCCGACCTCAGCGACTGTCATCAGCCTGACAACTCCTTCAGGTAATCATTTTGTCTTTTCTTTCCTTTCTAATTTCTTTGTCACTGCTGTATTCTGGCATTCTATATTTTCTTGATCTTTTATCTGTCTGTTATCAGTGGGTTGACCTCCCTTGAGGAAGTTTTCACACTTTCGGGAACAAGCTCTTGCTTGGCAACCCACCGCCTATCCATCTAACATTTTCTTGTCCAAGTTTCCTTTTTTCTTGCAGGTGTCATTCCTCCACAGCCAAAGAGGAGTGCTCACAAGCATCTGGATTACGGTGCGCGATCTTTATCCAGGTACTTCCCATGCCTTGTCCATTACTTTTTAGTTTCTTCTTTCTCTTAAATCTGAAAAGCGAATTTTGAATAGAAACATCTCTGGCACGCCCGGTGGGACCCTAGGTTCCTCCTGGGTTCCTTTTTCTTCTTCATTCATTTAGGAGCATTAGGTTCTTACCTTTTCTCTTCCTTCTTTTCTTCTCAATGACACTATAAGCAGGACTAAAACGAATCTTTCTTCCTTGCATTCTAGACTAGTCTAAACATCATACTCTCAACCCTTTCTCAAACTTGTCTTCATAACAAACATCACATTTCGACTTGGGCATTAAAACGTATTGCACTTTCATTTCTGCTTGTGCTTGCATTAGTCCACATCTAGTAACTTAGACGCATATTGAATAAATCGTAGACACTTGATGTTACACTACCGAACCACATGCAGTAAAATGAACATAAAACTTACTTGAGACAAGGCCCGACTGGGATTTCATCCCCCAGCGGATACCTTACCCGTCCCGGTGACCCCACTTGGATTTCATCACCAAGGGGGAAGCCCACTCCGTTCTCTGGCAGAGTCTAAACTCTAGGCGAGGTATATCTTGGCTAAGCGAGACCAGCTAACCACTGGAATTGTGAAGTGAGGGGACCTTGCTCCTTAGCACCAGGCCACATACTAGACCCTAACATAGATCTTTGAGCACCTAAAACAACACCTAAAACCATCTTTAGACCGCCTTCTTCTAGGACCCATTTTTCAGCCAATCTCCCTAAACATTCATCTAAGGCATAAGCCACAATTTCTAAGGTTAATTCCTAGGATTTATCGCTTAGGCTTGTGTGTCTCTCTCTATTTTCCTCTTCTCATCTGTTTGTTTGAGTGAGTGAGGACGCTTTCTTCATTGTTTTTCCAAGAACCTTTTGGTTCTCTAGAAAACACAGTCACCGACATCGGTTCTGCCACTGACGTCGGCTTCCCCTGTCACCGGCATCGGTTCTTCTACCGACGTCGGCTTCATCTGTTACCGGCATCGGTTATCTGACCGACGTCGGCCACATTTCTTACCGATATCAGTTTTTAAATTGACGTCGGTCTCTGTCACTATCCTTTTTTTCCAAAACCAGTAGCCTGAAACCTGTCCCTTCTCTGTCAAAGACTCCATCCTGGTTTTCTGAAACTGAGCAACACAGTTCCTGAGACCTGAACCTTCTTTGCCTTGCATGGTTTTGACTCATAGCCAAGCCAAGGCTCTTGTCGACCACGCCAGCCATCAACCACTTCCGTCCACCCCGTCCGTGACCAAGCCTACAATGGAGTTCAACTCGGAGACTGAAAGAACTCCTACCCGTCTAACCCCGCCGCAGACTCCCATTGTCCAAGAAGGGGACCAAGATTTCAAGCGATTCTTGGAACTCAACGTCAAGGCCTTGCAACACTATCTCGCGAATAGCCGAACGCGAGACTCCTTGGGCAATCCAATCTATGGAATGCCAACCTCCCTTGCCGCGACTACGGCTGTATCGACAGCATCCATAATTCAACCTTCAAACACTCAAGCCATCGCTTTGACCACTGACCAGACTTTGACCAATCCTCCAGGTGTGGCCTCTCCCTCTATCATTGGGCCCACTTCCACCGGGGTTCCGGCCCCCTGTCAACCCCAACCTGCTCAACCGCTATCCACTCCTTTTCAAAACCTTGTCGTCTCTATTCTGCCTACCCTGGCCCCTATCAACACCAGGGTGGCTTCTTACCCCTTGGCCCCCGTTACCACAGTCCAACCTCTCATGGCAACAATGGGCCCAGCTATGTCTTCTACCCAACCACCTTTAGGCTCCACCTCTACCCCTGCGATTAGTCATCCGTACATTGTACAACCGACTATGTCGCACGCCTCTTCTAGCCTCTTCCAAGCACCCTACAACTTAGGGGGCGTGCAACCCGTCAATCCGTCGGCAGACATCATCAAAATGCTGATGGACAAGATGACCAGTCTTGAGACCTCTGTTTCTGGCTCGCACAACACTCTTTCATACGAGCAGATCTGCAATGAACCCATTCATCCTTCTGTCCCAATCAGACCATATCCCATCTAGTGGGAGCTTCTGAAGTTTTCTCGCTTTCAAAACAAGGAAGACCCACAACAACACTTGCGGGCATTCAGACATGCCTGCTACCTCATTGGCCATGATGATGCGTTACTCTTACGCACGTTTCCTATGTCTCTCTCGGGTGCTGCGCTTGACTAGTACAGCTCCCTTCCTAGCCATTCTCTCTTCTCATTTACACAATTGGCTCAGCTCTTCCTCGATCACTTTTCCATCAACATAACCAAGAAAGTCTCAATCACGGACCTCTATTCTATTCGGCAATTCGAGGACGAGTCCATATCCAACTTCGTTGCTCGATGGAGAGGCCTTATCAACCAACTCTCCTTTTCCTTACCCCAGGCTGAGCTTATTGAACTCTTTTCCCAAGCTTGTGCCAGACATATCTCTTCCACCCTAAGGGTTCAAACCTTCTGCACTTTTGATGAGGCCTTCACGATGGCCCGTAAACTTGAGTTGCGTGCCATCGAGGAGAATAAAGTCAAGTTGCAGAGTAAGAATCCTAGCTCTAAGACCAGTGACTCTTCTTCTGCTAAGCCATCATCATCCAATTCTAAATCCAAGGCTTCAGCTAATGCCGTGGTTGTCAGACCTTCATCTTCTTCGTCCAATCAGCCTGAGCCATCTACATCTCAGAGCGCTACTCGGCAATTCCAGCAAAGATACGTGCAGCGACGATATACTCCTCTCAGAGAATCATATGCGTCTGTGTTGGAAAAGCTTCTCAAACAGGGAGCCCTCAATCTCCCTCAAGCCCAACCTCCTCCACAATTCGATCCCTCACACGCCATCCCCGCGTGGTATAGGGAGCAAGACTTCTACAGCTTCCACCGTGTTAAGGGCCATGACACGGAGAACTGCAAGACCTTTAAGAACATAATACAAGACATGCTTGAAAAGGGGGATCTCATCTTAGACAATCCAAATGCACCCCCTAATCAGGCCATTGACATCTTCAAACAACCTTTCCCCAATCATCCGCCAACTCAGAATAATGTCCAGACCTTAATTGACGACAATCATGAGCACAATATTCGAACAGTCAATACGGTCTCTCCTTTCATCCCCAATCAACCTTAAGAGGTCAGTCCATCCATCAGTTCGTCACATGTGGACGAACCTCTTTCCCCAGTTAGTTCTCCATCGACTTCTCTCATCTTGGAGGATGCCTCGGCCTTACCAGCACCACCGGTCTCGCCATCCTCCCTTCTGCGGCCTATGGAGGACCCGACCCTTCCTACTCCTCAGCCGCAAGTGGAGGGCACCGTCATCCCTGCCCTTTACCCGCTGGAGGAGCCTCGCTCCCGGTTTCTTCTCCACCCAGGGAAGAACCTGTCTCCCCTTCGTCTTCATCTAAGCCTGTCATGACTTCACCACACCATGCGTCTAAGACCACTACACCCATCTCGTCTTTAACCTCGCAACCATCAACATCTTCCTCTCAGCCATTTTCCCAGTTAGTGGAGAAGATCGAACTTCTCCCTCCGAGGAAAGTGATGCCTTAGGTGTTGTGGGAGCATCTTAAAGCCCTTCAACATACCCGCGCCCTCTCATCACATGTCGCTAATCCTCCTAAGACAGAATCTCGTCAGACTCTTGACAAAGACCAGACTCTCAAACCTCAACCAAACCTGTCAAAACCAAAGCCTGCATCTATCTCGTCTAAACCCATCAAGTCATTTGGCGTTCGTCCTATCTCCACCCTCACTCACCCGCAAGTGAAGGTGGACCTAGGCCAGACCTCGACTAGCAGTAGTCTTCCAACCAAGGCGAAGAAGACTGCTAGACCACAGAAACGAACGCCTCCTTCTCCGTCACCATTGCCATCCATTTTGGGCCCCCATCCTTTGACCTTGGCTAGCATCCTTCCCACTCCGGCCTTCAACCAAAACTCGTTGCCTCCTTTGCTTCCTCTGCCTATCTCCAGTCGTCCCTCTCCTAAAAAAGCGGTATCAATCATCAAGAAAGAGCCGTCTCCATCTGTCACCGCGCCATCAACCCATAAGGTGGTACGAAAACCTCTTCTAACCTCGCCTAAGCAAAAGTCACCAACCTCGCGCATATCAAATAGCACGGACCCTCTATTGGGCTCATACTCGTTGATATTGCGCTGACTTCTCCAGACTTCTGACATAACCCTTCTGCCCATCAAGCCTTTCCAACCTCTCAGGTCTAAGCCCTCCTGGTTCAACGATACGAAAATTTGTTTATATCATCGTACACCAGGACATGACACCGAGACTGTTATGCCCTCAAGGCCGTCATCCGCCGCCATATGGAGAAAGACACTCTTCTCCTTGAGGACACTCTTGACCAGACCCTGACTCCTTCCTGTCCAACCTCTTCAAACACGTCAACATCTCACCAGCAAGACATGACCCCTTCTTCACCTCCCATTTTCGAAATCAATGCTATCCGTATAACCACTAGGTTACAAAAGGACAAGGCCAAAGAAAAATCTGCCATTCCTTGGACCTATCCCTTCGTCAAGCCACCCCTTGCGCCCAAGCCTAAAATTTCTATCCTTGGCGCATCCCAACCTTCTTCGTCTTCCTCTTCTGGGCCAATTCACGACTCCATGCTGAAGCAGCTTCACCAGACACCTGTGAAGATGTCTCTTTACGACCTTATCCAAACCTCACCTCAGCATCGTCAAGCCCTTATCCAAGCCTTGCAGGCAGCGGAGGTCCAACCCGAGGACCCCCAACCACTCACTGCCCTCGTCCATTCCTTGTCTCCTGTCACTTCCATCACATTTAGCGATTCTGAGATTCCCACATCTAACACAGAAGATCAGGATGCCGCCCTCTTCATCACTGCCTATGTTGATCAGACACGCATTAAACGCGTTATGATCGACGGTGGCGCTAGCATCAACATTATCTCTACCCACGCCTTTGATCAGCTGGCTCTTCCCAAGAACTGCGTCTCTAAAACTGACGCGATCTTACGCTCTTTCAACGACACCACCACCACGACCATTGGCACAGTCATCCTCCACATTTGCGTTGGCCCACGCACAGTCCCGGAGCTCTTTTATATCATCGAATGAGAGTTTCAATACAACCTTCTACTGGGCCGACCTTGGATCCGTGCCATGGCCTGTATACCCTCCACCCTGCACCATTGTGTGAAGTTCAAGCATGACGGGCAAGTCCACACCATTCTCACTGACCCTTCACCCTTCAAGACTTGCAACACCACCTATCGTCCCAACGATGTCCTCATTCCCATCAAGCCGTCAACTCCGGCACCGCCTCCATCTGCGGAAGCTTCGACCAGTTCGCAATCGGCGGTTGCCCTCACCCCTCCTCTTCAAGCACCGACCAAAGACCCCATGGAAGACATCTTCCAACGACTATCACTTGGGGAATATCACTTGTTGACCCTCGACATGTTCCAAACTCCGCAAGAGTATGGACGCCTTCACCTCAGTCCTAATTACGACCATCAAATCGGGACGGTCGTACCTTATGGTCCTCCTCACTTCTGAACCAACTTTGTCTATGGGGGGCTTAATCAATCTCCTACCAACGGCAATTGCCTCTCTTCACCCCAACCTTTCACATCTGATTTCTCATTTCTTGGCAACCCTGCCTTTGTACACACTTACCTTCACAGGTGTGCATGGAAGGGTTTTGGTTTCGGACGATATGAGCAGGGCTCCCATCAGCCCATCAAGCCGCTCAATGATCACGATGCCAAGAAACGGTATGGCCTGGGATATCATGACCCCACTCAGGCTCTTTCCGACCTTTGTCCCGAGCCAACCATTGACCAATCTCTTCCAGACTCGCCCATTTCTCCTTCATCACCTACGGAGTCGGTGGTTTCCATCCCTCCTAGTTTTTTTTTCCATAAACACCATCCGCCTGGAACCCCTGACCTATCAGCTCAATGGGGTGCCCAGGTCTCTCCCTCTCATCTTTCCTAGCATGGTAGAGGATGAGTCGGCAACCATTCACACTGTCCACTGCGTTGACGATGACGCCATCCTTTCCTACATGGGTGCCAATGACTCTTTCGTCCAGCGTTTCCTCCCTTCTGAGACCCAGGTTATGTTAAATGAATCCACCATTGACATCAACCTCCCTTCTTCTTCTGATGTTCCTCACGTCTTAAAGATTGGCCAATCTTTAGACGCTCAGGAGCAGCTTGACTATGCCCAATTCCTTTCCAACCATAGCAAGGCCTTTGCCTGGACTTACAGCGACATGCCTGGCATCGACCCCACCATTGCTACCCATAACATTGTCACCAAACCAGAGGCTAAGCCTGTTAGGTAGAAGCTTTGAAAGATGCATCCTCGCGTTGCGCTCCTTGTCAAAGAGGAGCTTCAACGCCTTCTTTCTGTCTCCTTCATCCAACCCATCGATATCCACAGTGGGTCTCTAACATCGTCCCAGTTACTAAAGCAACTGGGGGGATTCGGATTTGCATAGACTATCGCGACCTTAACCTAGCCTGTCCCAAAGATGACTTCCCTCTTCCTAACATTGACCAGCTTGTTGATCTCACGGCCGGCCACGAGATGCTATCCCTCATGGACGGGTTTTTAGGATACAATCAAATCCTGATCGCACCGGAAGATCAGCACAAGACTACCTTTATCACCCCATGGGGGACTTTCTGCTATCGAGTCATGCCTTTCAGCCTAAAAAATGCTGGTGCCACATATCAGCGTGCCATGACTTACATTTTCCACGATCTCCTCCACAAAATCATGGAGGACTATGTGGATGACCTTCTCGGCAAGTCCAAACTTCGCCGCGACCACTTGACCATTCTCACAATCATCTTCTCTCACCTTCTACAATACAATGTCCGCCTCAACCCCAAGAAGTGTGTCTTTGGGGTCCTCTCAGGCAAACTTCTCGGCTTCATCGTTTCCTTCCATGGTATCGAGATAGATCCTGCCAAGATCTGTGCTATCCTCGAAATGCCACCCCCGACCAATCTCAAATAGCTTCGCAGTCTACAAGGGAAGCTCCAGTCCATTCACCATTTCATCTCGCAGCTTTCAGACCGCTGCCAACCTTTTCATCACCTCCTTAAGAAGGACGTCTCCTTTAAATGGGATAAGGGCTGTCAAGAGGCTTTTGAAGCCCTCAAAGGCTACCTGGTCTCTCCACCAGTCCTCATTCCACCTAAGGACGACCAACCCTTCTACCTTATATCTCTGCCACCAACCATTCGTTAGGTGCCATGATCGCGCACTAAGACGAGCATCATCGTGAGCAAGCGGTTTACTACATCAGCCGAACACTGGTCGACTATGAAACTCGGTATACTCATACCGAGAAACTCTGTTTGGCATTAGTCTTTTCCGCTACCAAGCTCCGCCACTATCTTCTCAACCATAAAACCTTTGTCGTTACTCACACCGACCCTCTCAAGTACATGCACTCCAAGCCATACCAAAATCAATGTATGGCTCGGTGGCTCATGCTGCTTGCTGAGTTTGACTTCAAATTCATCCAATAGAAATCTATCAAGGGGCAAACCATCGCTGACCAACTGGCAGATGCCCCTCTTCCTGACAACTAACCTTCACACTATGAGTTCCCTGACGAGTCTATCACTACCCTTTCCACCGATGACACCGTCTACCAAATGACTATGTTCTTTGACGGCTCCAAATGTCAACTCGGTGGGGGTGCGGGGGTCATCCTCATCCCACTCGAAGGGGAGCCCATGCCTCTATCTTTCAAGCTTGACTTTGATTGTACCAATAATATGGCCGAATACGAGGCCTTAATTTTGGGACTTCAGACTGCCCTTTCTCTCCACATCAAGTCTATCAACATCTTCGACGACTCGCAGCTCGTCGTTAATCAAGTTAACGGTTCATATCTCTATAAAAATGAAGTTTTACAAAGGTATAATAATCGTGCTAACCTTCTTTTGGCATCTTTCGACCATTACCTCTTGCAGACTGTTCCACGCTCTACGAACAAGTTTGCCGACACCATGGCTTCTCTTGCTTCGCATATCCCATCTTCATCATCGTCATCTCACCTTTTTGTCACAGTGCATCGTGTACCTTTGCCTTCATACATCTCTCCTCACATCGACCATATCAACACTATCAATTCTAGCCCACAAGATGACTGGTATAAGCAACTTGTGGACTACTTGTCTCTTTCTGTCACTCCTCCCAACCTCTCTAGCAATGTGCGGCGAGCTTTCATCAAGCGCACAGCTCGCTATACCATGCTAGGGGGTCTTCTCTATAAGCAAGGCTTCGACGGTCTCCTTCTTCACTGTCTAACCGTCGCTGAAGCTTCTCATGCCATAAAGCAAGTCCACGACGGGATCTATGGTGGACACTTCAGTGGAAACTCGGTTGCCAAGCGCATCCTTCGCCTGGGTTATTATTGGCCCACCCTTCATCAAGACTGTAGCGATTATGTTCGGCGTTGCATCAAGTGCCAGAAGCACTCTAACCTGCTTCATCTCCCCAGCCACGCCTTGCAAGTCGCTCAGAATTTTTGGCCTTTCTCTCAGTGGGGCTTGGATCTCATCGGTGAGATCAACCCTCACTCGTCTCTTTGTCATCAGTCCATCATCACTGCCACTGAGTATTTCACCAAGTGGGTGGAAGCCATTCCTCTTGTCTCCACTAAAGCTGACAAAATTGTCGACTTCATCAGTAGCCACATCATCTGTCATTTTGGTGTCCCTCACAAATCATCACCGACAACGGCAAGTCCTTCAAAAACAAGACTGTCCAAAAACTATGCGACTCATTTGGCATCAAACTCAGCTTTTCTTCGCCTTACTACCCACAAGCAAATGGGCAGGCTGAGGCTTCCAACAAAATTCTCACCAAAATTCTCATGAAGGTGGTCAACGATACAGGAAGGGATTGGCACATTCATATTCCCTTCGCTTTGTGGGCCTACCGCACTAGCATCCGAACCTCTACGGGTGCTACTCCCTTCTCTCTCATGTATGGAACAGAGGCTGTCTTACCTCTCGAAGTACAGATCCCGTCTCTCCACATCTCCCTGCATGACATTCTCTCTAATGATGACTTTCGTCAAGATCGCTTAGCTCAACTTGAGTTACTCGACGAGCGCCGTCTTGCTGCCCTTAATCATCTCCATGTCTACCAAAGTCGCATAAAGTGGGCCTACGACAAAAATCTGTGAGAATGAGATTTCAACATTGGAGACCTTGTCCTCAAAGAGAATCAGCACGTGACCAATATGGAGCGAAGTAAACGAGGCAAATTCACCCCCAATTGGCTTGGACCTTTTATCATCACGCACAAGTATGGGTCAGGGACTTATCGTCTGTCTTCCCTCGATAGACGGCCAGAACCTGAGCCTCTTAATGCGTTGCATCTTCGACCATTCTTCTGTTAGTCGAGTACTCATCTACTGGACACGTAACTTGAGCTCGTCCCCTGAGCACTCCTCGTCCTCTTAATCCTCATCCCTTTCAACCCTATTTCCCTTTAACAAGTCCTCTATGACCCTTTTATGATGCATGGATGCTTTGTCCTAATAAAAGGGGTGTCCTTGAACTTCTACAGTCTTGTCCGTGACTCAAATTCCTATCAAAAAATACAAATCAAGATGTCAAAACATATCCATGGTCACAAAATCAAGTCAAATCAAAAAGATAGACTGATCCCTCGAAGGACAGCTGTACTATCATTGTTGTAGCTAATAGACTAATCCCTCGAAGGACAGCTATTCAAACCTTTTTATTAAGCAAAAATATAGACCACTCCCTCGAAGGATGGCTATGACTAATCTCGCTACAAACAGCAACCTTTCTTAGAAGCTTCCCGCATTGATCAGCTTCGCAAACATGACCATTACATCAAAAGACATCTCTATGTAAGCTTCCCGCATTGATCAGCTTCGCAAACATGACCATTACATCAAAATACATCTCTATGTAGGCTTCCCGCATCGATCAGCCTGCACCAAAAAAAAAAAAAAAAAAAACGAGTCACGGACTTGGCTTGTAGTTGTCTCAGGGTCTCCTATAAAAGGGGCAAGGTTATTCCTGCTCTTAAACTGGGTTACCCTATCCTCCTTCTATCACCTGCTCAAGGGACTTCGAGCTCACTTTAATGTCAAAGTGATTCGATTATCGTTCTAACACCATACTGGTCAACGACGTGATGCATGAACGGGGCTTTGGTTCTACTAACCCCTATCTATGCTTCCTTTCTGGTCCTTGTCAATGAAAGAGCGATTCGCCTTTCATCTTTTCTCTACGCTTTGGCCACATCAATTGTCGACTCATCTCAAACCAAGCCATTTTCATCATTTTCAGCTGACATCACCCTAGACCATTTCACATAGTTTCTATGGACATCAATACACATGGAAACTACCGACTAGACCCAATTTATGTTAAGCATAAACCAATACTTGCTAAAGCATAAATAGACCTTCCATTCATTTTTAGCATACATCCATCGTGACTATGGAAACTTGCTAGGGATGAAAGACTCTCGACCAATTCTACAGAATACACCATCTGTAGCATCATTTTATCCTCATCTTAGCCTCATCATTTCGACGCTTGACCACATCTCATCATCGACCAATCTTCTCAATTTGTCCAAACTACATTGGTCTGAGGCCCTATGACTAGGGCTATGTAGGCAGCACTCAGATACCACATCTTCTGAGGTTAGCTCGACCACCCCCTTTTGTTCATCTCTATGATGGACAAACCTTCTCTTCTTTGACTCTTATCACGACCAACTCCGTCAACTTTGACCAAGACCAATCATCGACTTTGACCAAGACCAATCAATCCCTCTAACCCTTCCTCCCTTTTAGGGAGAACTACATCGGCCTGAGGCCCCTACGACAGGGGCTATGTAGGCAGCACTCAGTTGACATGGGGTCTTCTGGGGTTAGCTCAGCCGCATCCTTTCGTCCATCCATCTTCTTGATCAATGACCATTGGAGATCATGCGTATCTCCTTCGACCTTCGACTACTTCCAAGCCAATGTTGCCTTGGTTGTTTTTGCGTGTGTGCTACCTCACGGTTGGTTAGCAGAATTGTCCGCAGACTATTTTTGACCCTTCGCAAGTATAGGATCGCAAGCCGGTTGATCCCTACTACTTGTGGCTTTTTCATGTTTCTGGGAGCACTTCCTGAGCCCTGGATACCTAGAGCACGACGACCATTTGGAGCTTCAGCTTAGATTGAGTGACCCGATCAGCAGACGACTAAATGCTGGGGCCCGATTACTTCAATTTTGGCACTCCTTGACCCTCAACATGCAACAATTTGACCTGACCCTCTCGTGAAGTGGACTACGTGCAATCATGACTATGGTAGCATTTTCACTCACTCTCTTCTATCCATTTCTCTGTCAAATCGACACTCGATCTTCGGTTCCCTTCTCTCGACTATCGCTTTGAGGGGGGAACACCTCATCCTTTTTCTGGGGCAACCAACTCCTGTTTTTGTCTTCCAGTTCGTCTAGAACAACCAACAAGACAAAAAGGGGCAAATGTAGACACCGCAAATGTGTCTGCACCTTGGTTCTCCCCCTTATCCACCTCAAACCCCTATCCTAACCCTTGGCCTCCATTTGATTAAAATAACTTAAATATTTTAATCAAGTGGCCCCCTTTCCACCCTACCCTTGCCACCTTGGATCCTCCCTTGAATCCCTCCACCTTCCCCCTAGCATTTATTAGGCCAAATCTCTTCATTATCTTCCCCCCACGCCCATTTAGGCATCCTCGTGACCATTCTTCCCATAACCCCTCGCCCGGCGGCATGCAAGAATGGGCAGAGGCTATTTTTAGCCTCTGTCCCCATCCTGCGACCGCCGACGTCGGTGACCCTTCGGCCGACATCAGCAAAACTGCCAACATCGGCAGCTTTCATTACCCCTTTCTGCATCCGTTGCAGCCCCTAGACCCTTGAGCTCGCAAACAAAATTCTCTTGGCGCTTTGGCATTTGTCTCTCCTCCGTCTGGACCTCGTGCAACAGCAGCAACAGGTGCAAAGGCTCTGGATCAGGTATTTTCTTCTTGCAACAAGTCTTCCGTGGCTCCAACAACAGCTCCTCCTTTCTTCAATCAGCAAGCCAAAGGTAAGCACAATCTGGTGTTTCATTTTATTTTATTTCTTTAGTTTTCAGTTATCTATCCTATCTACTGTCTTTTACTCCCTCTGTTCTTCCCCCTTGAGAGGCTGCAAAGCCTTCTCAGGTCCTGTCCTCTGTGTATCTTCCTCTTCACTGTCCCTCTTTTAATCCAATCTCAGACAACTTCCTCATCCCCTTGTCAACAAAGACCTTGCATAAGGCACCCAACCAGAACCAGACCACTCCCCAGTCCATCCAAATTTGTCCCCGAACTCTGTCTCGACCCCGTTCATGAACCAGACCCGTCCACAGTCCAGAAAGCAACTCAGACCCGACTACAGGCCACAACCCCGACCAACGCCGGTCACTTCCCCAACCGATGTCGGCAGGATAGCCGACGCTGGCAGATCAGCTAACCGACGCCGGCGACATTTCCGACCTCGGTGACTGTCATCAGCCCGACAACTCCTTCAGGTAATCATTTTGTCTTTTCTTTCCTTTCTAATTTCTTTGTCACTGCTGTATTCTGGCATTCTGTATTTTCTTGATCTTTTATCTGTCTGTTATCAGTGGGTTGACCTCCCTTGATGAAGTTTTCACACTTCCGGGAACAAGCTCTTGCTTGGCAACCCACCGCCTATCCATCTAACATTTTCTTGTCCAAGTTTCCTTTTTTCTTACAGGTGTCATTCCTCCATAGCCAAAGAGGAGTGCTCACAAGCGTCTGGATTACGGTGCGCGATCTTTATCCAGGTACTTCCCATGCCTTGTCCATTACTTTTTAGTTTCTTCTTTCTCTTAAATCTGAAAAGCGAATTTTGAATAGAAACAGTGATGTGACATGTAGGTGATGTGGCATGGGCTCATGGTGGGTCCCAGGATGTGATCATGATGATGTGATAGGTGTGGGCCATATTACTCCACTAGAGGACATGGTTTTTATCCTTAATGAGTCACATGTGGGTTGTCACATGGTACAAAAGATAAAGGGTCATGCATGGATCAAAATTTCAAGGGAACCCATGATTCACATGTGTAGAGAAATTCAAAAAGTTATTACAACACCTTTTGGACTTGTGTGGTCACATGGAAGAAGAAGACAAGAATACACTATTGAATATTGGACTCACATGAGTGACTGGGGTACAATTATTAGAGTCACATGGGGTGGTTTAGATCTTGTCTAAAGTGGAGCATCCACTTTGTTGACCCTTGGAAATGAAGACAAGAACACTATTAAGTGTTTGTCCTCACTTGTGCAATGAGGGATAATTTTTGGAGCCACATGAAGGTGGCCTTGGATATTATCTAAGTAGAGGGTCATTTTTGATGACTTTTATCACATGGGGATAACCACCACTATGGATCACTATACACCCACTCAAATATGGTGAATTTTTGAGTATCAATGAATTTTTCTCCCTCTCTCTCTTCTCTGTATCATTATCTTAAAATTATATAAAGAATTTCATTCTCCTTTGTATTTGGTGAGAATCACATTGGGGTATATCCACTCTTGGATCATAGTTGCATATTGGAGCTTAGAAGGAATGGAAGCTTATCTCACCTATATGTTTAGGTTGTAAGCATCAGATGCATGGTCAAAGGTCAAATCTTGGAAGGCTATTATGCTTGGCTCACCTAGATGCATGGTATGGATCATTGAGGATGAGATTGAAGGCTTGTTATCTTAGCTCATGGTTATAGGTTGATGTTTGGCTCATCTGAATGATTTGTTATAAGTATGGAGATAGAGTTTGATGCTTGGATCTCCCTTGGATGTTATGGATGTTAGCATTATAGGAGTTGCATGTTGCATCTTGGAGGTTAAAGCATGGAAAACTTGGTTGTAAGCTTTGCTCACCTAAGTGTTTGGTTTGTTAGCACTAAAAAGGATTTGTTGAGAGGATCTGTGTAAAGAGAGAGTTTTTTATGTAATATGAAGTTTAGGTGTTGTCTTTGCCCTATGGTTTTTCCCTTATTGGTTTTTTAAGGGTCTCTACATATATTTTGTGTAGTGGTTTGTTCTCTCTTATTTATGTTTTTATTGTAGCTTGTATTTAATTTCCACAATTTTATATATACTTGCACATGTAGGAATGTTTTATTTTCCTAGGAAACTAATGACACTTGTTGATCCTGGAGTGAGTCCTTTTAAGGTGTGTTGATAACCCTTATCAATGAATTTCATCCATAGTTCATAAATTTATCATAGGATAAGACCTAACATATGAAGCCACTATGCTCTCAAAACTACATCATAACCTCCTCAAGTTAAAACAAACATGTATAATTTAAAATTATAATCCCTCACTAAAATTTGCGCATTATGTAGTTTTTATTTACAATGTAAGCTTCTATCATTGGCTATCATGACTTCAAAACTTGAACAGAGGTACACATATCAATTGTCTTGTTTGGCTAGATGAGGGACAATGAAGTTATGTTTGCTTATGTAATGAATGAGTATTTGATGCAGGAGCATCTACGTATAACTTCAGGCAAGGCGTGGTTATTAGGCATGCAAGCTCAAGTCATGTCTTAGTTTTGTATTTGAATTCATATTGTTGTCTTTTCCCTCCAAAATGTTGTTAAAGAGGAATAAATGTAGTTATTAAATGTAAAAGTAAAAGGAGTAAAAAGGGGTGAAAGTGGTTGGAAGGAATCCCTACGTTGGGAGTTTGTTGAGTAAAAGAGGGGGAGTGGTTGAAATTGTTTCAACCTTAGTATATTGTTAAAAATCAAAAACTATTTCTATTTTATCTTGTGCCCAAGTTGGGCGTAGAAGTCAGGGAGAAGATTCTTTAAAAACCAACAAAGTAAGATATGCATGGTGGCATGAGAGGGACGAAGAGGAATAGAGAGGAAGGACCTCTCATTCAAAGAAGTTGTTTTAAGTAAGAAGAAAAGAGAGGAAGGTACGAAGAGAAGAAGGAGGATCTCCAGGAGGGAGAAGAGGAGAAAAAGAAGGCCATTGCAAGGGCAGATTTGGTATGGCCTATGCAGGTCATGGAACGAGGTGATCCCAGTGAAGAATAGATATTATCAGCCATGGAAAATCTACATTTGGATTAAGGAAGATCTAAGTTGGTAAAACGATGTAACCTTCTATTTTATATGGCGTAAGAGCCATTGAAGACATAACAAGGAATGGTTGTATAATGACAGTTTGTCATGGGATCATGGATGGAATAATGAATGCAAATAACTATATATGTGTAGGCCCCCAAAGGGAAGAAGCTCGGTTTGTTTTTCCTTCACTGTGACATTGTAAAAGCTCACCGATTGAGTAGGTTGGCAGACAGATAAGTTACATAATTTGTTTTAAATGGGCAATCGAGTCTGTGGTGGAAGGTGAAGTGAGAATCATCCATCTAGTAGACCATGATGATATGGTTCTCCTATTCTGGAAGCTCGGAAGGAAGGAGCTAAAACCGTTTGGAATGATAAAAGGATGATCCATTCTCATCGTTGTTGGGCCAAAGTGAAATATTGATGTTGCATCATATTCACACATAGAACTCGTATGAACAGAAGTTATTGGCGTCTAGTTTGTTCGGGCAATGGCAATAATAAGCAGTAAACAAATCAGAGGAGCTTAGGGAATTGTGTGGATTTGGATCGCTATTATATACCTGAGTAATGGTGTCTGAGCCAGTTGGGTAGCTTGGAGATAGATGGAGAGACATAGAAGGATGTCAGTACTCTGATACAGAAAGGAACGAGAATTTGAGTAAAGATGAATATACAAACTTTGAATGTGAAATAGAATGTTATGTTATTAATGAATATTGCCTTGTTTGCGGCCTTTGATAGTGCACCAATTCCTCAAAGCTTTCCTTATGTTTCTACTAGGCTCATATCTTGTAATTCTGTGTGCAACTGTGAATGACTCAAATCTGCAGACTCTATAGGCTTGAAGCTACAGACTCTGCAGGCTTATATCTACGAACTGTGCAGGAGAAAGGAGAATCTACAGACTCTGCAGGGTTATGTTTATGATTTTATATCAGTCATTTTGATATATATATATATATATATGAAGTTGAATTTGAGTATGAGCAGCCTGCTTCATTAGTCATTTTGATTTAGTGTGTGGATCAATTGTAGTCTAAGGTCAGTCAGAGGAGCCTGCACCAATTTGGTATCAGAGTAGAGAATGAGACAACTATTGGCAAAGTGAGTTTTGTTGGGACATCATTTTGATGTTTGATGAAGATAAATTTCAGTCCAAGGCTAGTTTCATCATTTTTGTATCAGAGCAGACAACCCTGCATCAATTTTGGTATCAGAGCTTGAAGCTCTTGGGATTAAGCACTAGAAGACCCTGCTGAAGAAAAGGTATGTACAACATTTGATATTTGATTTAAGTTTATTGTGTTCAGAAGCAAATAGGTGAAGAGAAAGTCTTAAAGCCATTGAGGCTTAAGAGAAGAAGAAGCCAAGGAAAGCTTAGTAAAGAGCCAAGAGAAGCTCTAGAAGAAGAGCATAGTGAATTGCTCAAGAAGAAGAAGAAGATCCAAGAAGAAGCTTGGATAGTTTGCCAAAAGACTAAGGTGAAATAGACTTAGGTGAGGTAAAGGATGGAGTTTTAAGAATTGAGAAGAGTGATAGAGGGACTGCCTAGAATAAACATCCAAAGTAAGGTAAGCTTGGATTTGTGATTTGTGTTTGTTGAAGTGTTGAATAAAGAGTTGCTATAGGATTGAGAAAAGGATCAAAAGACTAGGATGCAAAAGGCCTAGGTGAGATCAATGAGATTGTCAAAAGACCAGTCAAGGAGAAAAGGCTTGGGTGAGAGAAGGGATCAAGAGACCAAGGTGGAAAAGACTTGGGTGAAGATCTCAGAAATGGAAGCATTGTTAAAGGCACTACAGAGCAGCAAGATACATGAGAGTAACAAGAAGAAAGCAAGCATCAAAGGTATGAACAATTTTGTAATTGATAAAGAGATTGCTAATTTGAAGAGAGAGTTAGCTAGGATTAAAGATGAATATGAGTCTTTGATGCAGATGGATAAGCAAGCATGGGTATGGCCAATGAGGAGGAGGTTGAAGTGGCCAATAGATCTCCTAGTGAAAAGGAGAAGAAGGCAAAAGAAGATTGCCATGAAGAGAGAATCCCATAGAGGCTTGAAGAAGATAAAAAGGTTGCCAAGTGAGTAGCAAGAGGAAGAAGTTGTGAAGAAGGATCTCATTGTGGAGGACAAGAGAAGAGAAGAAAGAAGAGATGAAGTGCCAGGGAGAGCACTTGGAAAGATGAGAATGTCCATTAAGAGGACACTCATAGAGACATTATGGTCTCTTGTTTTTATATATAATGTTGTTTTTGAATGGGTAATTGTAGGTATGAGCAGCCTTGTGAAGGTCAAAAGAAAGGCCTTGGAGAGTGAAGAGATTGGTGCAAGAGAAGACACCAAGTACACAAGTGAATGTGCAGGAAAGAGAAGTTTGTTGTTGTTGATAAGGAAGAAGAAGAGATGCATTGGTTAATGCATGAGAGAGGAGAGATGGAAGATGAAGCTAAATTCCATGATGCCATTGAATGCCAAGAGGAAGAAAGAGAACAGCCAAGCAAAAAGGAAGAGAAAGATTGCTCCATGGATCAAGCTATCCAAGAGGTAAATGAAGTGTTAAGACCTGATTTTAATTGTTATTGTGAGTATAAAGATGTTAATACACAGGTTAGAAGAGGCAAGAGGAAGATGAAGTCCTCACACAAAGTAGTCAATCATGGCTAGTGGATGGTGAAGCACACAAGCAAGCAACAAGTAAGCAAGCAGGCAAGTTTACCTTATAAGATTGATTTTTCTAATATTCCTAATATGAATGTAGATGTGCAAGAAAATAAAAGGACAAACAAGGTTGGTTTTTTATTATTGTCAAAAGAGCATGGTTACAGGATGCCTACATGGTTTGAGAAGACAAATGATAAGAAGAAGAAACAAGTATGGGTGCCTAAGAAGGCAAAAAGTGAAGATGTGAGTGTTGAGGTAACAACACCAAGAAGTCAATGGGGAAAGGTGAAAGCTGACACAAGCAACCAAAGGCATGAGGATCCAAATATGAAAGGTAAACAAATGGTTTATGATGATGATTTTGAATCCTGTAATGATATTTTCATAAGAAATGACAAATGGAAAGTGGCTATGTGGACTAATATTCAGCAAGGAGAGAATTCCAAGAAGATGGATGATGAAAGTGAAGATGTGAAATTAGTTCACATGATTGAAGAAAGTAAGGAGACACAAGGTAATAGTGATTTTATTGTTTTTGATAAGTATATTGATGATGATGATGAAGTTGGTTTGTATGAAGACATCTCAAGAAAGGATGAGATGAAGGGTAAGGCTAGTGAAGGACAAGTAATCCTTGTGAGTGATCAACCCAAGTTTGATGAAGAGAATAGTGAGATAGATGAGAAATCACTAAAGGAAGAGTTGAGAATGTTGGAGGTGATGTTTGGTCATTCAAGAGAGATAAATGAAGGTACAAGCTATGGTGAAGACACCATTGGTAAGAGTGAATCAAGAAAAGAGCAAAGCAAAGAGGCCAAGACAGTTTTGATCAAGGAGCAAGAACATGGAGGCAGCCAAGAGGCTTCATGGCCTAAATATTTTGATTCTAAGCTGGCTTTGAATGTTTTGTATGTAGGTATGAAGGTTTTTGAAGTGAATGATATACATGAGTCATTGGAGAAGCCCATGAAACAAGAAGAAAAACAAGAAGATCTAGAAGACATGTATAAAGATGATGAAGCATGGAAGTGGGAGATGGCAGATGAGAAAGAGATGAGGAGAAGAACATACCAAAAGAGGGAAAAAAGCAAGATGAAAGACAAATACTATAAAAGACAAACACCAGCATTGGTATTGGCAACAAGACCTTGGGATCTAGGCATATAGTGAAGACTAATGCATGGAGGCAGCATTTCATTTGAACTAAGGTTCAAATTGTTTCTAGAGGGAGAGTATGATGTAGGAGCATCTACGTACAGCTTCAGGCAAGGCGTGGTTATTAGGCATGCAAGCTCAAGTCATGTCTTAGTTTTGTATTTGAATTCATATTGTTGTCTTTTCCCTCCAAAATGTTAAGGAGGAATAAATGTAATTATTAAATGTAAAAGTAAAAGGAGTAAAAAGGGGTGAAAGTGGTTGGAAGGAATCCCTACGTTGGGAGTTTATTGAGTAAAAGAGGGGGAGTGGTTGAAATTCTTTCAACCTTAGTATATTGTTAAAAATCAAAAACTATTTCAGTTTTATCTTGTGCCCAAGTTGGGCGTAAAAGTCAGGGAGAAGATTCTTTAAAAACCAACAAAGTAAGATATGCAAGGTGGCATGAGAGGGACGAAGAGGAATAGAGAGGAAGGACCTCTCATTCAAAGAAGTTGCTATAAGTAAGAAGAAAAGAGAGGAAGGTAAGAAGAGAAGAAGGAGGATTGTTAGGAACATGAAACACCAGAAGCACACAATTGACTACCAAACCAAGCAACTTAATATGCAGAAATTAACCAAAATCACAAGTAACTAGAATTCAGAATAACACAGATATGAGAGACAATACACAACTTGTATTAATACTCATATAGAAAATAATACAATAAAGAATATGCCACTTCTTCTCCACCACCTCTTCAGAGGCTTCCCATACCTCAAGTGAATAGTAATTCTCTCCTCAAAGCTCTCTCTCTCTCTCAGGTCCCAACACACAACTCAAACACAGAGTTGGTGTTCACCTCCAGTGCTCCACGCACACCACAAGTGATCCATGCACTCCACAAGTACTTAAGGTACTTCAATTAGATCTCCCATGAACCTACAATAACCTGCACCTCAATAGACCATACTTATGGAAGGAACTCCCTTGCCTTCCTCTTTGCTCTATCCAAGTACACACCTGTACTCCAAGTAGATCCTGCCTGATTCTGCTCCCTATTGTGTTGTTGTCCTATCTGATCTTTCACACCTGCAAATCAACCTAGTTCTACACACCTGTGAACCTTGACCTTGCACACACATACACCTGCAGATCAACGATCTTACTTACCATGCAAATCTCCTATAAAGGCCATGCTCACCTGATGACCAATATCATACATACATGAAGAACCCTATTGATTCTCCAATCCAGCACCCACACATGGTACTGTGGCACTAGGAGGAACACACCATAGCTCTAACTCACACACAGAAGGAGCTTATAATATTTCTCTCTTACTCTCTAGCACAAGTTTCCAATACAACCATGAGTCTATTATATAGATCTCATCCAAACAATAATTAGACATCTAATTACAATAATTAGATCCGCAACTCTCAGTCTAAAAATAGCTCTCATCATGCAAACACTTGGTTTGTTAGCTAACTACCCATAATATACTCACAGTCAAACCACACAGGCAACCGACGTCGGTCCCTGTCCGCCTGGGGGTCACCGATGCCAGCCAATCTCTGACCGATGTCGATTGCCTTCTTGTCTAATCCTGTTGACATTGGTTGGCCAGACCAACCCAGTGTCTGTGACACTCTGCAACTCATCTGCAACATCCTCCATGTCTACATCAGTGAAGCTTTTAGCTCCACAACCTAACAATCTCCCACTTGGAGATAAATAGTTGCACTATACCTGTACCTGTACCCTATCTAATTTGTTTCTTGGTTTGTATCCCTCTTCAAGCTCAATCCTAAAGACAACCCACCAAACAACCTGTGATGTACCTCCTGTCATCTGAGTACCCTGCCACATCCAAACCTACAAACCCATGTAGTGAAGTCCTGACCCTGCATGTATACCTGCTGCTGGTCCCTCTCAAATACCTGAGAACCCACTTCCCTGAATTGGCTCCTAACTCTCTGACAGCTCCCACTGCATGGGAATACTTAGGTCTATACCAGACCTCATGTGATTTTAGACACTGTACTTGTCCAGCCCTTAGTGTGCTCTGGCTCTGCATCCTGAACCTAGCCAACACCTGATTCACATCAGCTCCCACTAGAGATAAAATCAACCTGTGATCTCCATGTCTCCCATGTCAAAGAATTTCACTGCTCCAAACTCCTCATGACATGCCACTGAACTAACCTTACCCTTAGCTCAAAAAAACCCTGTATGTACAATCCTGCTAGCAAAACATACCATCCACATACAGCAACAGAATGATGTTGCAATCATCATCCACTTGGTAAGATAAACCACAGTAGTTACCCTGACATTGACTAAAGCCATGCTTCATCTTCCACCTATCAAAACCTATACCACTATCCTACAGCTCCTCAAGACCATATACCTAGTCTTTTGTCTCACGTGTCCATTCTCTCTATTCTTCAACTAAGGAATCCATTCATCTCTATGCTTTTGCACTGGCTGGCAACCCTACCAAATCTCTCGTTTGGTTCTACATCATATCCCTGCCATGCTCCCACCTGTTTCCTGGATCCTTCCTGCTCTACAATCAGCAACGAGTATAAAGAAGAGGAAAAATGAATTTGAGGGCCTACTTACATCTTCAATCCTTTATATGAGTGTTTGAGACTCCTTGACAGCGTGTTGTCCACCCAAAATCTGTTACAGTGACCGACCTCGGTCACCCCACAGTCTACATCCGATCGACGTCGGTTCCCATGCGTCTGTCCCTAACTACCGACCCTGCCGACATTGGTGTCCCTATTTCTGATGTTGGTCCTCTTGACTGACATTAGTCTTATCACTGCCGACATCGGTCCTCCTGACTGACGTCAGTCTTACCCTGCCCGACAGCACCGGCTTCGGTCTGCACATGACCGACATCGGCACCTGTCTGTTCAATGTCGGTTCCTCTTGACCGACACTGGTACCTGTGTTTGCCTGTGAGTGATGACTTTTTACCTGCGAGCTCCTTTGAATCAATCCCCATGTCCAAACTACCCTGCTCAGAAGTATCCAGCACCATCCACTGGTTTTTATTTGCCATCTCCTCCAAGTACACCAAGGCTTTCCAGTTCTTAAGCCTGTCAAATATATTTGTCTTCCGCTTAAGAACATGCATCTCCTTCCTACTCATGTGACCAAGCCTACGAATCCACGTCTCCGCAACAAAAGAAGAATCAGTAATATAAACAAGTAGATAAAGAGTACCTATTTTCTTACCACCAACTAATTCAAGTGCATCCGTTGTGAGAGTTCTTGTGCATCTCTCATCACCCAATCTTTCTAAAGAAATTAGCCATATCTCCAAACCTGGGACCTGCATGACCTTCATCAACACCTATGTGTTGGCCACCTACAATTTCAGCTTTACTTCCCCTTTGCCAATTCTTTGGCAAGGCTCACCAGCTCCTCTACCTGGGGCTGCATGGAAAGAGGAAACCGAATTTTTTATCCAAGATTCAACTTTATCCAAGAAACCTCCCAGAGCATCCTGTGCAACAACACCTACTACATCTGCTTCTTCAGTTCCTTCATGTTGATCTGCTACCAACCAACAATATTTTTTTACCTGCTCTTTCTTTCCATGGGACCGTAAGTGACCATCTGTGTTTTTCAACTCCTCCATTCTTAGCTTACTTTCATCTGCCATTGCTCTACTCCCACTCAATCAAAAACCTCTGAGAGTGACCTGTAACCAAACACAAAACCTGCTCCCTGCAACCTTAGCTCTGATACCACTTGTTAGGAACATGAAACACCGAAAGCACACAATTGATTACCAAACCAAGCAACTTAATATGCAGAAATTAACCAGAATCACAAGTAACTAGAATTCAGAATAACACAGATATGAGAGACAATACACAACTTGTATTAATACTCATACAAAAAAGAATACAATAAAGAAGATGCCACTTCTTCTCCACCACCTCTTTAGAGGCTTCCCACACCTCAAGTGAACAGTAATTCTCTCCTCAAAGCTCTCTCTCTCAGGTCCCAACACACAACTCAAACACAGAGTTAGTGTTCACCTCCAGTGCTCCACGCACACCACAAGTGCTCCACGCACTCCACAAGTACTTAAGGTACTTCAAGTAGATCTCCCATGAACCTGAAATAACCTGCACCTCAACAGACCATACTTATGGAAGGAACTCCCGTGCCTTCCTCTTTGCTCTATCTGAGTACACACCTGTACTCCAAGTAGATCCTGCCTAATTTTGCTCCCTGTTGTGTTGCTATCCTATCTGATCTTGCACACCTGCAAATCAACCTAGTTATGCACACCTATGAACCTTGACCTTGCACACACATACACCTATAGATCAATGATCTTACTTACCATGCAGATCTCCTATAAAGGCCATGCTCACCTGATGACCAAGATCATACATACATGAAGAACCCTGCTGATTCTCCAATCTAACACCCACACCTGGTACTGTGGCACTAGGAGGAACACACCATAGCTCTACCTCACACATAGAAGGAGCTTATAATATTTCTCTCTTACTCTCTAGCACAAGTTTCCAATACAACCATGAGTCTATTATATAGATCTCATCCAAACAATAATTAGACATCTAATTACAATAATTAGATATGCAGCTCTCAGTCTAAAAATAGCTCTCATCATGCAAACACTTGGTTCATTAGCTAACTGCCCGTAATATACTCGCAGTCAAACCACACAGGCGACCGACGTCGGTCCCTGTCTGCCTGGGGGTCACCGACACTGGCCGATCTCTGACTGACATCAATTACCTTCTTGTCTAATCCTGTCGACATCGGTTGGCCAGACCAACACCGATGTCTGTGACACTCCGCAACTCATCTGCAACCTCCTCCATGTCTGCATCGGTGAAGCTTTTAGCTCCACAACCTAACAAGGATCTCCAAAGGGAGAAGAGGAGAAAAAGAACTCCATTGCAAGGGTGGATTTGGTATGGCCTATGCAGGTCATGGAACGAGGTGATCCCAGTGAAGAATAGATATTATCAGCCATGGAAAATCTACATTTGGATTAAGGAAGATCTAAGTTGGTAAAATGATGTAACCTTCTATTTTGTATGGCGTAAGAGCCGTTGAAGACATAACAAGGAATGGTTATATAACGACATTTTGTCATGGGATCATGGATGATATAATTAATGCATGCGACTATATATGTGCAGGCCCCCAAAGGGAAGAAGCTCAATTTTTTTTCTTCACTGTGACATTGTAAAAGCTCACTGATTGAGTAGGTTGGCAGATAGATAAGTTACATAATTTGTTTTAAATGGTCAGTCGAGTCTGTGGCGGAAGGTGAAGTGAGAATCGTCCATCTAGTAGACCATGATGATATGGTTCTCCTATTCTAGAAGCTCAGAAGGAAGGAGCTGAAACTGTTCAGAATGATAAAAGGATGATCCATTCTCATCATTGTTGGGCCAAAGTGAATTATCGATGTTGCATCATATTCACACATAGGACTCATATGAAGAGAAGTTATTGGCATCTAGTTCGTTCAGGCAATGGCAATAATAAGCAGTAAACAAATCAGAGGAGCTTAGGGAATTGTGTGGATTTGGATCACTGTTATATACCTAAGCAATGGTGTCTGAGCCAGTTGGGTAGCCTGGAGATAGATGGCAAGACATAGAAGGATGCCAGTACTCTAATACAGAAAAGAACAAGAATTTGAGTAAAGATGAATATACAAACTTTGAATGTGAAATAGAATGTTATGTTATTAATGAATATTGCCTTGTTTGCGGCCTTTGACAGCACACCAATTCCTTAAAGCTTTCCATATGTTTCTAATAGGCTCATATCTTGTAATTTTGTGTGCAACTATGAATGACTCAAATCTACGGACTTTGTAGGCTTAAAGCTATGGACTTTGTAGGCTTGTATCTACAGACTGTGCAGGAGAAAGGAGAATCTACAGACTCTGCAGGGTTATGTTTATGATTTTATATCAGTCATTTTGATATATATATATATATATATATATGAAGTTGAATTTGAGTATGAGCAGCCTACTTCATTAGTCATTTTGATTTAGTGTGTGGATCAATTGCAGTCTAAGGTCAGTCAGAGGAGCCTGCACCAATTTGGTATCAGAGCAGAGAATGAGACAACTGTTGGCAAAGTGAGTTTTGCTGGGACATCATTTTGATGTTTGATGAAGATAAATTTCAGTCCAAGGCCAATTTCATCATTTTGGTATCAGAGCAGACAACCCTACATCAGTATTGTGGGGGGTGTTTTTTAAATTACCCCTAGACCTTCATTTTTTTAATAGTGGTGATGTTAGCCAATGTGTTATTGAAATTTATGGTGTGGAGTCTTCCTAGATATCATTTTCTTCTTCCCTTTCTTTATCTCAACATTATAGTGTATCTTACCATTATTTGGGTTTTGGAGGTGACTCTACATCAAATAGGTATAGTTCTTGCTCCACACATAGATGGCCAATGTGAATTTATCATCATAATTTTAACATAATAATTTTTACCCATATGGACCACATCTGTTAGGCATTTAATGGGTGTAGTTCTTAGGTTTGTAAATGTTTTTAGTTGTGGTGGCATGTAATTATTGAATGGGTTGGATTTGGATAACCTTTGTTTGAGTGTGAAAATTTCTTTGGCCAACTTAGTTAAACCAATGGTTATCATCATACCCTAAGGTTTAAACATTTTTAGCATAGCTCTAATATCTACTTTTAGTTCATTGAATAAATAAATTTTGAATAAATCATCTATTAACCCTTCCATTTTGATGGAGATTTATTTAAATTCCATCTTTTATTCCCAAATAAAACTAAACTATTTTAATTTGGTTGAGGCTTTGAAGAAATCTTCATATGCACTTGGGCCAAAGCAAACCAATAGGACTTCACAAAATTTGGAACATGGAGGAATACCATTAGCTTTTTCATACCATTAAAAGCATTGGATAAATTATTACTCTATTGAAAGAGGCTATAGGTACCTTTTCCCAAAAATGGGTGTTGTGTAAATGGAAATATGGCCCCTACCTAGTAAATCCAACTAGTAGTATTTTTTACACCAAATACAAGAAAATACAATGTAGGATCATGTGGCATTCTTGTGAAATTGGAGTTATGTTTAGAATTTTTGTTTGTACGAGTCTTTGAATTGTGTCCACTTAGTTCATCAAGAGTGTCCATCATATTTGTTTATTGGCCATTAATGTTGGAGATGTGGGAATTGAGATCATCACGTATGCCATGTATTTATGATAGAAGGTTAGTAAGTTGTCTCCATGTCCCTTGATAATGTTATTACTACCATATTCTAGGGGAATTATGGGTTTTTTTTCAAAGTGTTACTATAGTTATATTCTAAATTGATCAGCTCTATGAGATGATTGTAGTTGCCCCAACTTTTAAAAAAATATAGAATTATTTTTATAGTGATTGATGAGCTTAGTCCAATGTCTAGATAATTTTTTATGAATATTATAATACTTTATGGACTATGTAGTTTATGCAAGATTTTGAAATAGTCAAAAACATTTAATATAGAAGTTACTGTAATTCCAAAAACAACCTATTACAAATTTGTGACTCCAATACTACTAGGATTATGATAGAGAAGGTTGCTATAAGATATGTCTGGGTTGTGATCTCAAAAATATACTTATCTCATATGTAAACAATGTCATCCCAATATTTTATATCTCTATCTATGAATAATTAAACCATGTCATAACCTACTATCCTATCTCTGAGGTATGATGTGATTAAATTCTTGAGAATAATTACTTACTAGTGCATCATAGACTATAAACATACAAAATATTCCTATGGCGAAATACAATCCCTAGGTGCTTCCCAAATACACATTATATTTTTATTAAATTTATCACTTATTAACATTTTCTCTCTTATAAGAACCTATCAAGTTTTAATCTCTCTGAGTGCAGACCTTAAAGGGTGCACCAGGAAAGAAGTGGGTAGAACATTGGTGCTTCGTATTATTCCTAATATTAGTTCAACTTATTTAGAGTGTTTATCCATTCACCTCCTATGATGTCTCCCTAAAATTTTGAAATATGCCTAAGTCTAAAATCTAGTAAGACCCTCCAAAATCTAGAATTTGTATTATAGCTCCTAGAGGTCTTAAAACACTTTCAAACATATTGAAAGTATAAATATAAAATATAACTTAAAGTATAATAAAATATATGTCCATGTATAAATGTCAACTTATAACTTAAATTTTTATTTTATATTTATACTACTTGTTTTAGCCTATTTTCCTACAATGTGGACCAAGTCAACTCTATCATTCATCTCATACTACTATGTTGACCAGGATGACTCCATCATTCATATTATGTTGGATAGATAAATAAAATCCAATGGATTCAACCAAGTCAACCTTGTTATAAAACATGTTAATACACATGTTATAGAACTAGATCATCCAAACTGACCTAGTTTGAGACATAACGGCTCTTTAGCCTGCTAAATAAGGTCAACCCAACTGACCTTGTCTGCTAAATTCCCAAGAGGGTTTAGGGTCAATCCTTGGATATAAATACCCCTTTCACTTTATTTCTAAAGAGATTATCATTTAATTACATATCATTACAATCCATAAATATACATATACTATCATTTGAAGGTTTCATTGATTAGGTTTTTACCTTGGAGTAGTAACATTCATCTTTTGGAGGTCTTGGATACATAGGAGAAATTGTGTAGCCTAGAGATAATCTATCCTTGTGATACTTAAAATCCATAACAACCTCTTTTAAAGCATCATTATCCAAGCGAGATATTGAGGTACAATGGATTCACTTCAATAAGGTAAGTATACTCATAACCCTTCATTTTGATATGTAGATGTTGCATAACTAATGGATTGAATTATATCTCTCCTTGCTTAGATTAGTTTTATATTATATTGAATATAATTATCTTTGATTGTTTATTATCTTCCTCATTTGTGTCATAAACTTTAGCAAGCATTAGATTAGTTTGTATGTTCATTTATTAGATTTTAATATAGAACATAGAGAAATATTAATGAATTAAAGATAGAAATAAAATGTAGAAAACATAACACAATAGAGACATAGATTTAACATGGTTCACCCAATATGGGCTACATCCACATAGAAACAGCCAGTCCTTATTATTCAATCTAACAAATGAAGGGAAAAACTTGTAATACAACCACTGTAATATCCTCTTCACTTGCATACAACATACAACCATAATTACAATGACCTCATATCAATGGAGGGTTACATATAGGGAAAATATGCACAAACATAATTTATACCATTAGATCTATAACCTAATAGTGAACGATCTAGATTTACTATGAAATTATAATATTTTATAGTGCATTTTTAATGCAGTTTTGCTTCAAGGGTGTTGCCCTTAAACCCCCCCTAGGGGAGCTCCAAAATAGGTCATTGCCCTCCCTTAGATACCCATAAAAACCTTAGTGGTGGGTGTTGCCCCACCACACACCCCCCTATTAGGAACTAGGCATTAAAATAAGATCAAGCTTCACAATCCAACAATCTCCCACTTGGAGACTGATTGTTGCAACTCTACCACAACAACTCTTCCTTGGACTTTTTTTTGAACTTTGACCCTAGCTTATTTCTCATCTTCTTTGATATCCCTGAATCCAAAAAACTCTCCAAATTCTCTTTTGTGACTACTTTTTTTAGCATATCTACAAGATTTTGACTTGTATGGATCTTTTCCAACTTTAATTGACCATCCTTCAAAATTGAATGAATGAAGTGATTCCTGAGTTGTATATGTTTGTTTCTAAATTGGAATGTTGAGTTATTTTCTAAATGAATCACACTCTGGCTATCATTATATAATTTGCAATCTTCCTACTTATGCCTCAACTCTTCCATGAATTGTTGTATCCATATCATCTCCTTGCTAGCTTCTGTAGTTGCAACATACTCAACCTCTATAGTTGAGAAAGCAACTATCTTTTTAAATTTTGAAATCCAACTAATAATTATGTCACCAATAGTGAATACATAACCTATGGTGTTCCTCCTGCCATCTAAATCTCTAGCCATGTCCACATCAACATATCCTTGTAAGGTAACATCTAAACCTTCATAGCAAAACTATCTATCAATGGTCCCTCTCAAGTACCTGAGAATCCATTTGAATACATCCCAATGATCCTTTCATGTATTATTCATAAACCTACTGAAAAATCTCACTGCATGATCAATATCTGGTCTCATGCACACCATAGCATACATTAAAATTCCAAATACTAAAGCATATGAAACTTTAGACATGTAATTGATTTCTTCCTGCATTTTAGGACACTATTATTTACTTAATTTGAATTTCCCTCCCAAAGGTGTACTTACAAGTTTTGCATCTTGCATATTGAACCTGACTAACACCTTCTTGGTGTACTCTTCTTGAGACAATGTCAATTTTCTATTTTTCATGTCTCTTGTTATTCTCATACCTAGGATTTGCTTTGTAGCACCCAAATCCTTCATTGTAAAAGAATTTGCTAATTTTCTTTTAAGATCATTTATATCCTACATGTTAGATCATGTAAAAAGCATGTCATCTACATACAATAACAAGATAATATAGCTACCATTATCTAAGCTTTTAAAATAGATACAATGGTCAGAATGACATCTACTCTAACCTTGTTATGTCATAAACATGTCAAATTTCAAATACCACTACCTTAGAGCTTGTTATAGACCATACAAACTCTTCTTTAACCTACACACCATTTTTTCCTTACCTTTTACTTTGTATCCCTATGGTTGATCCATATATATTTCCTCTTCCAAATCACCATAAAGGAAAGCAGTCTTCACATCTAACTATTTAAGGTGCAAATCTTCTATTGCTACAAACTTAAAATAGTTCTTATGGAATTCATTTTTATGACTGGAGAAAATATTTTGTAAAAATCAATACCTTTCTTTTGTGCAAACCTCTTTACAACAAGTCTAGCCTTGTACCTCTTTTTTCCTCCATCTTACTTCCTTCAACCTATAAACCCATTTATTCTACAATGCTCTTTTACCTATAGGCAATTGAGCCAAATCCCAAGTTTGATTATGTACCAAGGATTCTATCTCCTCTTTCATGCCTTTCTCCCACTTCGTTCTAGTTTCTACTTGAATTTCTTCTTCATAGCTTTTCGGCTCACCACCATCAGTCAATAATAACTAATAAAGTAAAGGATATTATCATGCAAGGAGTCTACTTAATCTGGAAGTTATAACTACACTTCCAGGAGTTTAAGGTACTTTTTATTGTATTTATTACATATTCTTACTTTCTAGCACTTTTAGATTTTCATTTCCTATGATTTCATCAAGTATTACATATTATGTAATTGGATTTTCTTGTTTGTTTCCTTGCAAGTGATCTATGTACATGAAATTTTTATTAAATATCACATCTCTACTCCTAATGATTTTGCAATTTTCAAAATCCCATAAATAGTAACCAAAATCATTAACTCTATATCCGCTAAAAGTACATTTCTTAGATTTTGATTCAAAATTGGTTCTATTTTATTGATCAATATGGATAAAAGCTTCACAATCAAAAGTATTTAATAATGAATAATCTACCTTTTTACCTTTTTATGCTTCTTCTGAAATGTCACCATCCAATAGACTTGAAGGCCCCTTGTTTATTAAGTAAATAGTAGTATCCATAGCATATACCCAAAACTATAAGGGCAACCCTGTATGTGATTTCATGTTCCTTGCACACTCTATGATTGTCTTGTTCATCCTTTTTTTCATGCCATTTTGTTGTGGTGTTCTTGAAACCATCTTCTCTTTATGAATTCCATGTGATGAACAATAATTATCAAATTCCTTAATGCAGTATTCACCTCTAATATCTAATCTGACACACTTCAACTTATTTATTGTCTCATTCTCAACCAAAGCTTTCCATTTCTTAAAAGTATCAAAAATATTAGATTTTTCATATGTAATAAACTGAAGTTTTTCTAGTTGCATCATTAATAAAATTAACATAATAATAAGATCCATTAAGGGATGATACCTGAGATGGTCCCTATACATCTGTATACACAAGCTCTAACTTTTCATCCTTCTTTGTCTTTCAACTCTGAGAAATTTGAATCTCTTCTATTTTATGTACACACAATGCTCACAGAATTCCAAATATACCTTCTTCAAATCTGGCAACAATTTTTTTGAGTGGAGAATTTACATCCCCTTCTCACTCATGTGTCGAAGTCTATGGTGCCATAATTTTATATCCACTTCTGTAGAAGCTAAAGCAATAATAGATTCAACATTACCATTAGTTAAATATATTGTACCTACCTTCTCTTCTTTTGCTATTACCAGTGATCCTTTAGTGACCTTCTATGAATTTTCTATAAATATAATTGTGTAGTCATCACTTCCCAACTGCCCTACTAAAATTAAATTTCTTCTCAACTCAGGAACATGCTTTACCTCTTTCAATAACCATTTGTTCTCATTCTATAATTTTACCTATATCTTACCTTTTCCAATAATTTTCTAAGGTTCACCATCACAAAAATAAACTTGTTCAAAATCACCTTGAACATAATTTTGAAAATATTTCTTATGAGGTGTAGCATAAAATGAAGCCCCTGAATCTAACACCCAAGAATCATTAATATTATATAAATAAAGGACTAAATAATCTTGTAACACAACACCTTCTACATTTTATTCTTGATTGTTATCTTGTTTTCCATCTCCTTGTTTTCCTTTTTGAAACCAATAATCTTTCTTTAGGTGTCCTTTCTTCCCACAAATCCAGCACATCAATGTTCCCCTAGATTTTTATCTTCCCTTCTTAGACTTACCATGATTCTTTGGGCCCTTTATTTTATCCTTTTATCTTCCCCTATTCTCCATAGTCAAATCATTACCTGATGTCTCACATGTGCTTTTAAATCCCATTTCCTCACTAAGAATAACACCCATAACATCATCGAACTTTAAAGTGTTTAAACCAAAGACATAATTACTCACAACCATGACCAAACCATTATAAATTTATGGTAATGAGTATAGAATAAAAATATCCCTAACCTCATCATCAAAATTTACTCTTATAAAGCTTAACTAATTTGTGATAGTGTTAAATTCATTTAAATGGTCAGCAACAGACCCACCTTCTAACATTTCTAGATTAAATAAATGCTTCATAAGAAATACATTATTAGAGGCAGAGGATTTTTCATATAGTCTATCTAATACCTTAATCACATCCACTATTGTCTTTTATTTTGAAATATTGAAGGCCACCAACACTTCTAGGTACATTGTATTGTTCTTAGTGTTTTTATGTCAAGAACATCCCAATCTTCATCCTTCATAGTTACCAACTTCTTTGTTAATCCACCCAATATAGGAAAATATAATTTTGATATAGATATTCCTCCATTTACATCTTTTATAGATGGTAGATTTGGCTACTAAACTTTTCAACCTTAAAGTTTTCGTCTTCCACCATTGTTCCCATTCGAACCAGGAACCCTCTTTTCCTGTGAGTTTATCTACCAAATAAACCTTCAGCTTTGATATTATTTGTTAAGAATACAAAATATAGAGAAATATTAATGAATTAAAGATGGAAATAAAATTTATAAAACACAACATAATAGAGACACATATTTAACATGGTTCACCCAATATGGGCTACGTCCACACAGAAATAGCTAGTCCTTCTTATTATTTCGTCCAACAAATGAAGGGAAAAACTTGCAATACAAACACTATAATATCCTCTTCACTCACACACAGTGTGCAACCATAATTAAAATTCTCTCATATCAAAAGAGAGTTACATATAGGTAAAAAATACATAAATATAATTTTTATCATTAGATTTTTAACCTAATAGTTAATGGTCAAGCTTTACTATGAAATTATTATGTTTTATGGTGCATTTTTAATGAAATTTTGCTTCAAGGGGTTTCCCCTGAACCCCCACCAAGGAGGCTATAAAATATGTTTTTTTTTTCCTACACCCCCATGGTAACCCTAGTGGGGGGTCGTTGCCCCACCACAACCCCCCTATCAGGAACTAGGCATTAAAATAAGATCAGGGTCCACCATCCAACACTATATTAACTTGTATGTTTGTTTGGTAGATTAGTTAATTTCCATTTATCATATTATAAGACCTAGCTAGGGTTATTACATGATGAAATTTTACTAGAATCCTTAGAAATGTCTCTTTTGATATTGTATAGTAAGATATCCCTTAGTTAGGTTTATCAAATCCATAATTGATCATGATCCTAGTATCAAAAAGTATTATTAAGTAAATTGTTAGTTGATTACCTTCTCTGAGCTTGGCTATTACTGAGTATGATAAGTTATAGATATATCTTATTTCACCTGCATATATCATGGTGAATCCAACATGAATCTAACCTTATGATTTTTTATTTTTATTCATAGTCAATTAGATCAATCCTATTAACCCATTTTTATTTTCTATGCATAGTTTTCAATGAGGTCAAGCCTGTCAACCTAGTTCTATTTTTTATGTGTAGGTTTTCAACCAGGAGCCTTTTGACCTCATTTTTTATTACATGTGATGGATCAAAAACTTTCCTAGATGACTCAGTCAATAGAACTTTATCACTCTTAATAAAAAAGACTAAATTGACTTGGTTGATCTTATTTTATCTTCTAGGGTCACTCTTACCAACATAGTAATTATCTAAATTTTTCATTTTTATTTCTTAGTAAAATAAATCAATACTTCAAATTTCTATTTTATTTTTACTAGTTTTTTATTTTTGTTAAAATTATATACATAATCAACTAGATTAAGTTGGTCAACTTAATTTGTTTTGGACTTTTTCAAAATTTAATTAGATTGAGTTGGTTGACCTAGTTTGCTTTGGCCTTTTTTGATACTGCTAATTTTTATCCCATAATTCAATTGGATTAACCTAGCTAACTTTTTAGGAAGTGTATGGCATAATATAATTTAATCTTATTATTTTTATTCCCAAAATCAACTGGATCAACTTGGTCAACTCTATAGGTCTTAGGCAACTTGGTTCAATTGGTGTCCAACCTAGTTTGTTTTGCCTCTATATTCAGACATAGTTTAGTAGGCAAATGACTTAGTTCAGTAGGTGGTTGACCTCATTTATTTTTACCTCTATTTTCTAACAAATTCTAGTAGATGGTTGACCTAGTTTAGTTGGTGGCTAACCTAATAAATTCATAATTATGTCTTCTTTTCATCTTCTAATTAGCTAATAAAATTACTTAATCAAGGATTTAGATCAGAACCTCACTTATATTATCACTTCAAATGAAACTATAAAATTCATTCATGTCTTACTAATCCTAAACTAATTACTACATCATGTAATATATTGAAGGTTAAGCACTTTAGTCCTCCTCCTACTACCAATGTTTGGAATCCTCCACCCAAAAATCACTCCCCTACTACCAATATAGGGAATGATCTTCCTACCAATATTAACATTCATACCACTAGAAATCTTACTACTCCCATTGATATAACTCAAATTCTTGCTCAAATTATTCAAAAGATGAATGTTATACAAACAACTAATAGTTCATAAAAAATGTAAATGTAATCTCATATCTTACAAATGATTAGTCAACCAACTCAAGTCATCATGACTCAGCCAAATTATAATTTCATCCCTCCTCTTATATATTCCAATGGAAATATCATCCCACAACCCCTTTTGCATAACAAAATTCTTTAACATATTCAAAATGAATCTTTAACTCCATTCATTATTTACATAGATATTGGAAACATTTCTTCAACTATTACATATTATGAAACTAAGGACCCCACTATCTTTATTATATCTTTTGGTGACCTCTATAAGGAATGGGTCCAAACTAACAACTTTTCTACCACCAAGCTCCTAGTCAAAACCTTTATTTGTGATACACTTAAATGGTATAATCAAATTATTATACATTAAATTACAAAACTAGAGGATTTATTCAATGTTATAGTGAATAAATTCCAACATAATGACCTTTGTAAATATTATCTTAGCCATTTCATCAATGCCAAGTAACTTCCTAACAAATCTGCTCACACTTTCATCAAATGATGGAAGTCTCTAGCTCATAAAGTGGACCATAACATGAATGATGATACTCTTTTAAAATTATTTATTACCACTCTTAAATTTCTTATTTAATACAAAGTTTAGATGTTTTTCCCTAAAAATTTATAAGAAGTCTTAGATTAAGCAAAAATTCAAGACTTTCTTATGACTCAATTTGAATCACATCAAGTAAATACTAAGGAACCTTTCCAATAATTTTCTCATAACATTGATTCATCTAAACCTCCCAAACCCAAATAGGGATCATCATATTTAACAAATTTTAGCCCAACCCAGCCTCCCTTAATTTTATAAGAACTTAAGAAGAAATTGCCACCCTCTAAACCCATGAGCTTTGATCCTTCCAAACCATCTCCAAAATGGTACAATCCTAATAAGTTTTACTAGTGGCATGATACAATAGGTCATTATCATGAGATTTGTCATGATATTCACATATTTATTCTTGATTCCTTCCTTGGTCCACATTTCAATATTTATACTCTTACACAACAATGTTATCAAAACTATCTTCAAGCCTCTTAAACCCAATCTAAATAATCATAATCACATCATCACCTACCTGATGATCAACAATAATCACCCCATACCTTCACCTTTTCCACTAATTTTATCCATAACATATTTTATCCTTCTTCCTACACTAATAAGGAAAGGATATCTAACATGAACAACTTCAAATGGGTGGTTACATCCATCACACCTCAACCTCTTAGGTCACACAAACCCAAGGAGCACCTAGTTCACATTTCTACTCCAAAGTGCATCATAAATGATCCTCCTTTACCTTAAATGCCTCTTTATACCTATCTTACACATACGATGTCAATTTCACCATCTTCAAATTCCAACATATCAACACATTTATTGATCTCTAACTACATTGAAAATCCTAGCGTATTTCATTCTAATTATTCAATTTCACCTCATTTCACATCACATATTAGGGGATCTCATGATTCCCATACACATGTCACTTTAGAATTTGGGGCATATTGAAATGCCAATCCCTACATAAAATTACACTTTGAATCATCCTATAATGCCCAATATTATTATACATTACATACTAACAAACAAATTCAACTTCAATAAACCTTCCAAGACACATAGGCTTGTATGTCACTTGTTAATATTTGATATAGACATTAGCATAGATTTTACTTATTATTTTTGTCTCATGTTTCTTTGTTTTTGTGAATTTTATTTTCATTTAGTTTCATTTTACTTACACCATTTTTCCCTTTGATTTATTTGGTTTTATTTCACTTTACTTACACCATCATTTCCTTTGGGTTATTTGGTATTATTTCATTTTTTCTTTCATCCTTTACTACCTTTATGGTTCTTAGGTATCACTTTAATTGTTATCATTTATTACATTTATGGAATTATTTAAATTAGTCTATCTATGATTCTTAGGTCTTTATTTAATTTCCCCTTATTTTGGGATCACTATTACTTTCATTTGGTGCTTGTAATAGATCCTTTGTAAGGTGTTATAACTTCTTGGTGACATTACTATCATAATCATAGCCTTATCCCTTTGATAGCACTATTTTACCTCCATGTGATCAGATATGAGCATATTCATCATTTTTTCACTTATTACATGGATGGATCTCTCATGATCCCTATCATTCCCTTATTTTCTTTCATTTGAGGCACACATAGGTTAGTTTTGAGATTGCACACTTACTTATGGAAAAGTCTAGGAGTCTTTAGCCACCATGGTCTTTAGGTCCTTTTCTCTAATGACCAAGTGTAAGATATCTTATGTTCATCACCTATTTCACTCATAATTGGTTCTCAAATTTGTATGGAGGAGGAATATAAAAAATAAAAATAAATAAAAGATAAATCATAAAATAAACAAAAGGAAATAATCAAAAGGCAAAAACAATACTAAAAGTCAGATCACATCAAAAGACATGATCTATATTTAGCATGTCTCCTATTCTAGTCAAATATTAAACTCCACAATTAGCGTCATGATAGATTTGAGGTCTATTGGGGTGTGGTAGGCTATTATATTTGGGTAAGAGGTCTCATTATATCATATACTTCTAGTGCCACCTATTTTCTCACACAAATACCCAATATTCATAATAAACTAATGACTTTGTAAAGGATATTAAGGAATGAGAAACATGTTGTGTGTAGATATTTTAATTTTACTTTTCATGTATATATCCTTCATTGTATGATCTATGTACTTCACTTGTTAGCCCAAACTTTGTGTTCATTAGTCAATGTGTCTTAAGTACTTGATGTCAATATTTCTTAGCCTTTCCCACTTATTTAATGTGTATTATTCTTACTAAGGATTTTAAAATCACCTATGTGTCACCTCACATTCCTTATTTGCATCATATTTTTTTATATTCCCCTTGTTAGATATTATTTTTAGCTAATCACATCCTTGATCACATCTACATTTTTATGCCTTTTGGATTCTAGTTTATGAGTTTTAATGTAATATCTTGGATAGGAAAAGGTTTTCCTTACAAACATTCCTTACACCATTTACTCACCACACAATCTCATTTTCATATCATTCATGTCACTAGGTGGTGTAGACACCTAAATCTGGCCACCAATGACCTCCAACCAAGATTTTGACCAATTTCCACCAAAATGCACAATTTGGCCTAAAAACACTAAAATGCATTAAAATATTTGAAATTGACATATTTAAGTGTTGATTTTGTCTTGGGTATCATTAAATAGGGTAATGCAATTTATGGTTCAGCTAACTTTGATCAGATCATTTTGAGTCAAAATGTTAATTTTACACTTGGGTGCCATAGATTGCTATTTCCTATCAAATATATTACACAAGACATGTGACTTTTTTATTTTTTATTGGTAACACACTAAATGGGATAATAGATCCAATGCATCTAACTTTGACTTCCAATTCTAATCCAATCAAATTTTAGACCAATAACAAGACATTCTGATCAATTTGAGTAATTTATGCACAAAGTGCTTAATCATGCTTAAGATTTAATTAAACCAAATTAGAGCCTAATTAATAATTCCATGGAAACTTGTTAAATACTTATTTTTGGAAATGAATATTGAATATCTATAATATTAGGTGACCTCATTTCTTGGGAAGACATCCCTAGGCCATAAATGCCACAAATATCAAGATTCATGCCTCTCATGCGTCATAAATGCCATATATGCCTCCTAATTGATCCTTTATCTCAAGTATTGATGATCCTAGTTATAAATTTTAATTTCATAATTAGATTAATCATTAGCAACACATCTTAATCCTAAGATGGATGGTTGAGGTTGATTCTAGCCATTTTCCAAAATCTATAAATAGAGAGGCCATGAACATCATTTTTAAGCTATTTTGGTGAAAAGTTATCATGCTCAAATATCTTCAAAAATATTAATTTGTGCAAATTTACCATGTCAAATTGATTCCAAGAACTCTCACATGATTTTTCTTTTTCTTTACTTTTTAGTTGTGTTTATCATTTATTTTTGTTATTAAGTTCACCCTAGTAACTAGGTATGAAGGTGTTACTTTAGTGTGTTATTTATCAATTTGATTTTTTTATTTTGTCACTATCACAATACTAATCTCCTCATTTTAGTAAAATTCATAGTTCATAGGTGTTTTTTCTTTTTTACATTGTATTTTAGATTAAGAACTAAGCTAGAGTTGTCATCCTTTGAAACTTTTGATTTTCATCTATCTATCATGCTCTTGTTTGATTTGTATGGACTTCACTTATCTTACATGGTACATTTTACATGCTTAAATTTTTTTATTTATGTTTTACTTGACATGCATGTCTTATATTTTGGATTACATTTCATGTTCATTCATTTATGTTTTATTCATACATTGCTTGACATGTTTTTATTAAATCTTTACTTACATTTAATTTTAAGTCATTTATGATTTTTTATGTTTGATTTGACATGCTTATCTTACTTAAGGTTACATTTCACTTACTACCTATCTCTATTATGGTTTTCTTGCATTGATGTTTGATTTACTTACAATGTTTTGCATGCTTCCCAATCTAATTCAGTATGTTCTACATTTCTTTTTATCACCAATGTTTTACATGCTTCCCAACATGATTTAGTATGTTTGACATTCCTTTTTGTCATTAATGTTTTACATGCTTCCCAATATGAATTAGTGTGTTTTAAATCCCATTTTTTCATTCTTTTTTAACATACTTCTCAACATGACTTAGTATGGTATACATTCATTTGTCATCATTTTGTCATTTACATATTTCATATTTTGGTTCTAACCTAGCCTTAAAAATATTGGATTTATAATTTTTATAAGTAATTTAATTAGTTTTGAGAATTCTTCATTGCTATTTTGACCATCCTATGTACACATGTATTTATTTTATTGTTATTCCTGTATCCCTAGGGTTTATCAAATGCAGGTACTACACCCTCCATGATCAAGACTTAGATATTTTCATGCATTCATTCAACACAAAGATAAGTCAAAGTATGCATGTGGCACTTTCAATTAATTTCATTTTATTTCAGCATTAATTTTAGTATTTGATTTTCAGTCAATTTAGTTAGTGAGTTACTATGTTCTTTCTCAAAGCATCATCCCATGTTACACTCACTTGACACATGATGAGATTTGAGTGGGGCATATGCATACACACAATATTTTTAAAAACTTTATCACTTAATAACACTTTCTCTCTTGCAGGAGCATGTTGAGTTCCAATCTCTCTAAATGCATACCTTAAAGGGTATACCGGGAAAGGGGTGGGCAAACCACTGGTGCTTTATAAGATTGTTGTGGATTTGTATCATCCTAATGTTAGTCTAACTTATTTAGAGTGTCTATCCATTCACCTCCTATGATGTCTCCTTGAAATATTGAAATATGACTAAGTCTGAAATCCTAAGAACATAAAATATGGCTAAGTCTAAAATCTAGTAGGACCCTCCAAAATCTATAATTTGCATTATAATTCCTAGAGGTCTAAAACCACTCTCAAACATCCTAAAAGTATAAATATATAATATAACTTAAAGTATATGAAACTATATGTCCATGTCTAAACATCAACTTATATTTATATGTTTGTTTTATATTTATATTATTTGTTTTAGCCTATTTTCCTACTATGTCAACCAAGCCAACTCATTTATACTATGTTGACCAGATAAATAAAATTAGATGGATTTGACTAGGTTGACCTTATTATAAAATATGTTAATATGCACGTTAGGGAACTAGGTCAGCTCAACCAACCTAGTTTGAGACCTAATGGCTCTTTTTCTTGCCAAATAAGGTTGACCTAGTGGACATTATTAGTTAAATTCTTAAGAGAGTGTAGGTTCAATAATTGGCTATAAATACCCCCTTCACTTCATTTCTGAAGAGTTGATCATTCAATTATGCATCATAACACTCATAAATATGTTTATACTCTCATTTAAAGGTTTCATTGCTTAAGGTTTTCCCTTGGATTAGTGGCTTTAATCTTGTGAAGATTTTGGATGCATAGGATAAATATTGTAGTTTAGATCTCATATATCCTTGTGATCCTTACAAGCCACAACAACCTCTTTCAAAGCACCATTAGTCAAGAGATAGATTGAGGCACAATGGGTTCACTTCAACAAGGTAGGTATACTCATAGATATTTATTTTGATATGTAGATGGTACATAACTAATGGATTGAATTATATCTCTTATTTATTAGGTTACTTATATTTTATCTTTAACATAATAATATTTTATTGTTTATTATCTTCCTCATTTAAGTACAAGCTTTGGTCAAAATATATTAGCTTGTATGTTCATTTAATAGACTAACTTGTATGTTTGTTTATTAGATTAGCTAATTCATATTTATCACATTATAAGACCTAATTATGTTTAATACATGATGACATTTGACTAGAGGCTTTGGAAACCTCTCATTTTCTATTTTGTAGTAAGATATCCCTTAGTTAAGTTTATCAGATCCATAATTAGTCATGACGCTGATATAACAAAGTATTTCTAAGTGAATTTTTAGTTGATTACCTTATTTAAGATTGGATATTAATGAGTAGGATAAGTTTTAGATCTATCTTATTTCACTTTCATAAATTTTAGTGAAACTAATGTGAATTTAACCATTAAAATTTTTAATTTTTATTTACAGTCAACTAGATCAAGTCTATCAGATTTATTTTATGTGCATAGGTTTTCAACTAGGTCGAGCCTATTGAACTAGTTATATAATTTATCTGCATGTTTTCAATAAGGTCGAGCTTGTTAACCTTATTTTTTAGTCTATGTGTAGGATCAAAAACTTGCCTGAATGACCCAATCAATAGAACTTCAACACTCTCAGGAAAAACTACTAAATTGACTTGGTCTATCTTGTTTTATCTTCTAGGTTAACTCTTACCAGCCTATAATTCAATTTTATTAATTATCTAAATTTTTCATTTCTCTTTCTTATTAAAATCAATTAATACTTCAATTTTTTATTCTAGTTTTACTAGTTTTTCAATTTTGTTAAAATTATATAGATAATCAACTAGATCGAGCTAGGTGACCTAGTTTGTTCTGTATTTTTATAAAATTCAACTAGATCAAGGTAGCTGACCTAGTTCTAAACCTTTTTTAGACTGTTAATTTTCTTCCTAGAATTTAATTAGATTGACCTGGATGACTTGATAGGACTTAGCCAACCTAGTGTAATTTCATCTTAATATTTTTCTTGCTAAAAATCAACTAGATCAACTTGGTCGACTCTGTAAGTCTTGATTGACTTAGTTCAATTGGTGGTCGACCTAATTTTTTTGTCTCTATTTTTAAACATAATTTAGTAGGTGGTTGACCTATTTTATTTTTTCCTCTATTTTTTGACACAATCTAGTAGGTGGCCGACCTACTTTAGTAACCTAATAAATTCATAATTATATCTTATTTCTAACTTTTAATTAGTCAATAAAATTGCATAATCAAGGATTTATATTAGAACCTCATTTATATTATAAATTCAAATGAAACTATCAAATTTCTTCCTTCATGTCTTCCTCATCCAAAACTAGTTACTACATCATGTAATACAGTTGTGGTTATGCACCTTAGTCCTCATCTTACTACCAATGTTGGGAATCTTCCATCCAATAATCCTTCCCCTAATACCAATATAGGTAATTCTCCTATCAACTCTAAAATTCCTATCACTAACAATATTACTATTTCCATTAATACAACTCAAATTCTTGCTCAAATGATTTGACAAATGAATGTTATGAAAATAGTTAATAGTTCATAAATGATGCAAATGCAATCTCATATCTTAAAAATGATTAGTTAACGAGCTCAAGTCATCATGACTCAACCACATCATAATTTTTTCCCTCTTCCTCTTAGATATGATAGTGGGAATATCATCCTTCAACCCCCTTTGCATAACAAAATTCTTCAACATCTTCAAAATAAACGTTTAACTCCATTCATTGTATCCATAGATATTTAATATATTTATCCAACTATTACATATGATAGAACTAAGGATCCCATAATATTTATTAAATATTTTGATAACCTTTGTAAGGAATGGGTCCAAAACAACACCTTTGCAACCACCAAGCTCCTATCCAAAACCTTTGTTGGAGATGCACTTTAATGGTATAATCAACTTCCTAGACATTTAATTACACAACTAGAGGATTTAGTCAATTATCTAGTGAAATAATTCTAACATAATGACCTTCATAAAAATTATGTTATCTATTTCATCAATTCCAAACAACATCCTAATGAAACTGCTCACACTTTCATCAAATAATGGAAACTCTAGCTCACAAAGTGGACCATAACATGAATGACCATATTCTTTTAAAACTATTTATTACTACTCTTAAATATCCTCTTCAATACAAAGTTTAGATGTTTTTCCCTACAAACTTTACAAGAAACCTTGGATCAAGCAAAAAGGCAAGGCTTTCTTATGACTCAATTTGAATCACATCAAGTAACTACTAAGGAACTTTTCCAATCATTTTATCATAACATTGATTTATCTAAGTCTCCCCAACCCCAAAAGGGACCATATAATTCAACCAATTTTAACCCAACTCACCTTTCCTTAAGTTTAGAATAACTTAAGAAGAAATTACCACTTTTTAAAAAAATTAGCTATGATCCTTCCAAACCATTACTAAAATGGTATAATCTTGATAAGTTTTATTAGTGACATGCTATGATAAGTTATTCTCATGACTTCTTATGATCTTCACCAATTTATTATTGATTATTTGATTGGTCCACCTTTTAATATTGATACTCTTACACAACAATGTTATCAACACTATCTTTAAGCCTATCAAACCTAGTCTTAGGAATCATAATCACATCAACATCACCTACCTAATGATCAAAAATAATTACCATGTACCTTTACCTCATCCACTAATATTATAAAAAACATAGTTGATCCTTCTTCCTACACCAATAAGGAAAGGATAGATAACATGAAAAAATTCAAATGTGTGGTTGTATCTATCACACCTCAACCTCTTAGGTCACACGAACCCAAAGAGCACCTATTTTACATGCATACTCTAAGTGCATCATAAAAGGTCCTCTTTTACATTATATACCTATTCATACCTATCCTACATGTCCTATGTCAATTTAAACATTCTCAAAATCTAACATATCAACATATTTACCTATCTCCAACTATATTAAAAATCCCAATGTAGTTCATTTTAATTGTTCAATTTCACCTCATTCCACATCACATGTTAGGGCATCTTGTGATTCCCATCCACATGTCACTTAAAAATTTTGGGCATCTTGTGATGCCCATCCACATGTCACTTAAAAATTTTGGGCATCTTGTGATGCCCATCCATATATCAAATTACCCTTTGGTGAATCTTACAATATCCAATATTCTTATACATTTCATAATAACAAGAAAATTCAACTTCAAAAAACCTTCTGAAACACAAGCTTGTATTTCACATGTTAATCTTTGATATGAATGTTAGCATAGATTTGACTTGTGATTTTTGTCTCATGTTTCTTTGTTTTTATTTGTTTTATTTTCATTTTACTTACACAATTATTTCCTTTGAGTTATTTGGTTTTATTTCACTTTACTTACACCATTATTTCCTTTGGGTTCTTTGGTATTATTTCATTTTTTCTTTCAGCCTTTGCTTCCTTTATGGTTCTTATGTATCACTTTAATTTTTATCATTTATTAAATTTATGTCATTATTTACATTATTTTATTTATGATTATTTGGTCCTTATTTACTTTTCCCATATCTTTAGAATAACATTTATCTTCCCCCTCTTTTGGGATGACTACTACTTTAAATTGGTGCTTATGTTAGATCCTTTGTAGGTTAGTATAACTTCTTAGTGACATGACTATCATAAGCATAGCCCCATACCTTTCATAGCACTATTTTACCTCCATGTGATTAAGTATAATCATATTCATTATTGTATCACTTATTATAAATATGTATCTCTCATGATCCCTATCATTTCCTTATTTTCTTTCATTTAAGGCACACATAGGTCAGTTTTGAGATTGCACACTTGTGAGCAATTCTAGGAGTCTTTATTCACCATGGTCTTTAGGTCCTTTTTTCTAGTGATCAAATATAAGCTATATTTTGTTTGTCACCTATTTCACTCATGATTGGTTCTCTGAATCTGTATGGATGAATATAAAAACAAAAAAAAAAAATCCAAATCATAAAAGAAATAAAAGGCGATGATCAAAATGCAAAAATAATATTAAAATTTAGATCACACCAAAATATGTGATCTATATTTGGCACATATTATATTCTATTTGAAGCTCAAACTCCAAATTTGGCCTCATGATAGATCCGAGGTCCATTGGGGTGTTGTAGGCCAATAAACTAGGGTAGGAGGTCTCATTATATCATATATTTCTAGTGCCACCTATTTTCTCACATAAATACCCAATATTCATAGTAGTCTGATGGATCTTTAAGGGTTCCTAAGGAATGGAGAACATGTTGTGGGAAGGTAAGTCCATTTTAATTTTCATGTATATAGCCTTCATGAAATGATTTATGTACTCACTTGTTAACCCAAACTTTGTGTTCATTAGTCAAAGTGAGCTAAGTCCTTGATATCGATAATTATTAGTCTTTCCTAATTGTTTAGTATGTCTCACTCCTACTAAGAATGTTCAAATAACCCATATGGCACCTCCCAATCTTTATTAGCATGATCTTTTTATGATATTCCCCTTGATGGATATTGCTTTTAACTAATCACATCCTTGATCACATCTACATTCTTACACCTTTTAGATTCTAATTTATGAGTTGCATTGCAATACCTCAGATAGGGATAAGTTTTACTCAAAAACATCCCTTACACCATTTACTCACCATGCCATCTCATTATCATATTATTCATGTCACTAGATGGTTTTGCTTTCTTACATTGTATCTTAGAATAAGAACTAAGTTTGAGTTGTCATTCTTTGGAACTTTTGATTTTCGTCTACCTATAATGCTCTTGTTTGATTTTTGTGGAATTCACTTATCTTACATAGGACATTTTACATTCTTACATGTTTTTTTTTTTTTTTTAATGTTTGACTTGACATGTTTGTCATAAATTTTGACTTACATTTCATTTTCATTCATTTATGCTTTATTCAGGCTTCACTTAACATGCTTGTATTATATCTTGACTTACATTTCATTTTTAATCATTTATGTTTTCTTTATATTTGATTTGATATGCTTATCTTACATAAAGCTACCTTTCACTTACCTATCTCTGTTATAGTTTTCTTGCATTGATATTTCATTTACTTAAATTGATTTACATGCTTCCTAACATGATTTAATATGTTATACATTCTTTTTTGTCATCAATGTTTTACAAGCTTCCCAATGTGATTTAGTATATTCTACATTCATTTTTATTTTTATTATTTTATATTCTTCCTAACATGAATTAGTGTGCTCTAAATACCTTTTTTTCATTTATGTTTTACATGATCTTTAGCATGATTTAGTATGTTCTACATTCATTTTTCGTGTAACAACCCCACTGGGGTCAACTAGAAATACATTAAAAAAAAATTAATAAAACACATATACCAAAAATAGATTACACCACAAGAATCTACAGGGACCATATGAAATACTCAAAGCAAGATAATATAAATCAAGCATATTACGTCACATATCATTGATCTTTAATATCATGAGAGCACATCATAATGCAAATATAAAAATTAATTATATTAACTCAACCATGACTAATATAAGTCTACAGCCACCACTATCAATGTACAATAATAAGTACAAATCTTCATGACAATATTCAATAAAAAATATAATTCAATACAATGTATATATAAGATACATGGCTTTCTCAGAACATAGTTCTCAAACCCAAGTATCTATGGCAATCTCAAGTGTCATCTCGATAAGTAGTACTATTATGGGGAGGGAGAGCATTAGCTGAGCACTTTTCCACACCAATCATGGAATAATGATCCCCTATACTAATCCCATCAATAAATTTCCCTCCCTTCACAAATGAGTAGATAGGGATGGTGCAGAAATCTAGAGAGATAAATAAGTACCCATGTGTTTTATGATTTCTAAACTAAACATGCAGTGTATCATAAAAAACCATTTTATTGCAAGATATTGCACAAACATATAAATCATACTTATGAAATTATAATATCTTAATAAATTTATTTTCACCTAAATTTTTACAAATAATAAATAATAATGATCTATAAATCAATCAAATTCATACACACCACTTAATCAAACTACCTTCATTTGGCATTGTGATGTTATTAAGCTAATGAAGTCCATCTCACTCCTTACTTCATATCAACAATGTAGATTGGTTAAATATAATTTAACCACAAGATTTGTATAATTTAAATCCTAATATAGAACACATCATATAACATACTAAACATAGGTGTAACCAAAATATACATTTATTTCATCAAATATATGAATGAATCTTACATTATTTCTATCCCATATTAAAAATAATGACTATAGTTTATGCCATCTTATTAAAATACACATTTAATTGTAGATTGTTACTACCACAATTAATTTTCAAACATACTACACCCTATGATAACTCATATTACCATGGTCTAGTGTTTTAAGACATAACTACTAGTTTTTCACAATCAATCCTGTAAAGTAGTTTTAAATACATAGAAACATAAGATTTTATTTAAGTATCTAGATATAATGAAGTAAGTCATAGTTCCCACATAACACAATAATATACTATCATAGCATTCATTAAACCCTAAATTTTTTATATATGTATATATAAAGTCTTACTAATTATCACAAAACATACCATTCATAGCAATAACCAACATGCATATATATTTAATCAGTCAAATGTAGGTGTGAGTTTAAACATATCAATTCTAGTATGTACCATCTAGGTTTAGCATACATTTATGCAATAGTACTTTATTATGTCCCATACTATCATAGTTCACAACTACATAAATAAACAACCAAATTTATGATTTCAAGAATTAAATGACCCACATTCATAATAACAATCAAACAAGTATGGGATTATACCACCCAAGTATACCCTAAGTTTAAACTATATACTATCATTCAAAGAAACATAACTTATAATAATGCATCATGATGTACTATTATATCTTATATATGTCTAAACACTTACACATAATATACTCACAATATGTACTGCACACAAGTTCATATATTGTATGTAAATATATTTCTACAATTTAGGCATGTTATTCTCAAGGATTCAGATAAATCATAACTAATTTATTCCCTCATATTTTCATTATAACAACTTAATTCATTTTCTAGGAGAATGTTTTCATATGGTTATAGTTTCTCAGACCCACGGAACACTCATTTTTACATTGACTATATGTATACTATACTTCTCCTAGAAGTATTTACTAATATAAAAATATGGTTTGCCACAATCATAAGAACTCTGATTAATGTCCTAATCATTATAAATTTTCTATTCAGATGATACATTAAAGATATAATATGAATATTTTTATACATAACTTGTTCACAATTTCTCAAGACAACATTGTCTTTCATATTTTGATTGGCCTAAGATTGTTTCAACGATATAATAATTGCTCATAAATGACACACAATAGTTTCATCAAGTTCACAGACATGAATCACCCAAGGCCATGACAATTACTAACCAAAATTTTATTCTTAATCACTGATATACATATATATAAACTCTTTACAATACATCATGTATTGATTTTTATATTAATAATAATTGATTCTTCATATGGAACATAATGTAACCTCAATATTATAAACTTTATAACTTTTATATTCCTTGCACATGTAAAATAACTGGCACAGATTTAATTCTTTTTATATTGTGACCATCTTACTCACAACCTTCTAACATACACTCAGAGTATAACATAATAAATATACAACATACTCTACAGGTACTTATAGTACTTTAAAACTCCAACATATAGATTGGTATTTACCTATATATAATTCTAGTGTGTTAATAATGAATTTACTGAGTAATGATTGTATGCTTTTAATAGTTATTGCGTCTGTATTTTATGAAAATGTATAACCTATATATTTATCATATATATTATTTATATTTATGATAAATAGTATCAATATAACCAATATTTTTGTAGTATCACTACATAATCATAATATAACTATTTTAGTGATAGTATAAACAAGGATTTTTCTTTACAATCTGGTTCATGAACAACCCACTAAAACCTTGGATATTTTATTCTTAATCTAATCCCCTAATGGTTGAGCATGTAAACACATTTGAGATTTAAGTGAAAAATAATTTTAGGAAATTGGATGGCACATTCTCATAATTTGGTGTTAATATATTACCTAATGGTGGTGATGAAAACAGTCATAATAGCTCCGTAGAGACCATAATTTTATAAGAGGAAAAGGTGAATGAGATAAACTACCATAAATGTGAAGAGGGAAACTACCACAAGAAATAATACCAATATTGTGGCTCTAACTCACTCAACCTAGTATTTTCCCCTACCCTCAACATGAAAATCAATCCACCCATCCTTCTCCTTCAAAATTAATAAATATCACTCTCCTTCTTGTATCACCCCATTTTATATTTTGCATATTAATACATTTTATAGCATAAATAATTTTTTTTATTGCCTAAAAATTTACATATTACTATATTTATTTATATTACCATAAATATATGTTTATATATCATGCATTGGGTTGTTTTCTACCTCCATCAAGAGAAAGTTACCCATCAATAAAACTGTGAGCAATTAATTCAAATCACCCTTCTTTTAATAAGTCATCAAATTTATGTGAATACTCCACACTTACAGCTATCAACAATTGAATATAATCAATGGTCACTTAATTTCTCTTTTTTCTCAACTGGTATAGACTTTAATGTAGTGATTAGAGTATATGAATGCACATCAAGTTTTATAAATAAAAGAATGAATACATAGATATATACCCACTAGTATTTGTAAATCACTATCCAAGAAATTAAGTCATTGCCCTATGGAATTAAATCACTACCTTACAAGTTAAATTGTTTCACTTATTTTGTAAGTCACTACATACTATTTTAGGGTCAATGTTTAATTTGGCAAGTCGCTACACAAAATTTTAATGACTGTACTCTTAATTTAAGTCACTAGAAATTGATACATTTACTTAATTTACCTTATACATTATATCATAATATTTTTAATAAATTTGATACTTTCAGATAAATCATCATATATTATATATTATATCACTATATTAAACACTTAAAGTTTGTAGCTGAGTCAATGTATATACCCACTATGGAATCATTGTTCCTAGTATTCATGGACTGCTGCATTTTTTTAAGCATGAACATATGCTCTTCTTGCCAATTTCATTTATATGTATTCAATGTTTGAATATATACTCAGTTGAATTTCTCTACAAGTTTACATGAGCTGAATATACCTATATACTTATCAACCCACTAAAACATTATGCTATAATTATCTAGTCAGACATACATTCAACTAGTAACTATGAATTTGTAGGTTTAGATAGATTTATAAATACATCAAAATTAAGTACATTTCCTACCTGGAAAATGATATTTTTATTTATTTGATTCCATGACTTCCCTTTTGTTTGCTACTATCTTCTGTTTCCTATTTTTTTCCCCCTCTTTCCTCTGTCTATTTTCCACCTATATGAAATATGTGTAGGCCTTCTCTTTGCTTTAGATTTTAAATTTTTATTTATTTTTTTTGGTTATTTTTTTAAATATATTTGATTTTTTTAAATTTAGTCATTTCTCTTTTTTAATTCTTTATTATCTTTTTCATTTTTTCAAGGTAATTTCTATTTGTTATATATTTTAACACTAAATGTCAAAATTTCATGATTTTATTAAATCAATTTACATCCATAAATGTTATAGCATTTTAAATGACAATTTCATAATTACTAATAATCTATATTTTAATCTAATTATGTTAATAATTTTTTTACAATCATTAATGACATAACGTACCAAATATGCAAAATGAGTTCATTAATCTATTTAACAATACTAGAAATCTCATAGAAATTAACTTTTTAATGTAAGTAGAAATAAATGCACCATGTATAAACCATTTTTTAATGCATTATAACATGTGTTAACTACTTTGGTGTATGTAATTTTCTCACCAAATCTCTGTCATTCTTTGACGTCTCTATATACATCACCTTATTCGATGATGCTCTCCATATGGTATGCTCTGAGGTATGAATTTTCTTACATCAACTTCATAATATGCAGGTAGTTAGATTATATCAACATGATAAACATATAGCATAAAATATAACTGAAATAACATATCAATATGCTCAAAATGTAAATACATTCACTATAGCTATCTCATAGTAAATCAAACATGTACCATCACGTATCTAAGCAAAATTCTATTGTTCCATAATAGCATATATCTCAAGTTTAGTCATAATTATAACCACTGTCAAATGTGTCAACTATAAATATCCATAAATAATTAAATCATTTACTTAACGAGCAATCATGATGTAAAATTCTTCCCCCCTAAATCTGGTCATCATCTTGAATGACTCTTATCAAATTAAATTTTGAATTAAAAATATTATTCCATAGAGAAATAACATAATATAAAGTATCAAATCAAATAAATAAATGTGAAATTACATGTATAACTCACCAAATTTCTCTCAAGTTGCACTATGCTTAGAGTATTGATCCCATAAGACCCAACTCTGTGACATCTTCCAATTATAAAAACATGGTTTATGAGTATTACTTACTTTGATTTATTTTTTCATGACCACCCCATGGTTCAGAACTAGCAAGACAAGCCTATACATAACCTGGTGAAAGTTTCACTAACTTCCCAAAAAATACATGAGATCATCATAAAATCCAAAACAAATGACTAGGGAGAGTTACACAAAACCTTCCGGCCATTCCACACATCTCTCTTGATTTTAAATAGTGTTTTTCTCATTCTAAAGAAAAGTATTTTGGGAGCCTAGTAAGAAGTTAATACTATCACTACTCCACGTAGCTCTTAATAAGTATAACATGTCAATAATACCACTACTTTATGAAGCTATTGGCAAGTATGATGATGAATAGGAACTAGAAATACTACATTTCTAATATATATAAAATTAAGAAATAAGCATTCCACTATATACATGTGTATGGTCATACAACTAAATTTGATAAGTCCATCTATCAATCCTAGATTTGACAAGTCCATCTATCGAATTCAAATTAATAACTACTGAGTCAATGTGAGACTAAGTAGGATCCACCCCTATCACTTAATATTCATGTTCTTAATTCACCACTCTTCCCTTAGGTTTCCATGACTTAATGATCTCTAAAAAACCACAATGTTTAATGAATCACAATTCCATACTAATAGATCATATAAGCAATAATATGTGTTAAATAATTCTAGATACATCAACTAACATACATGAGAAATCCTACAATTAGTCTGTAATTGTATTAAGTTACCAATAGCTAAACATAACTAGTATCATATTTCATGGCTTAACCTATAGCTTTATATTCATAGTTAAGAGGAAATAATGTTAAAATTAACATAACATACAAATTCCAAGGATCACACTATCCTTTCAAACTTATAATGGAACAAACGAGATAACACCTCCCTACTTGCTTGGCTAGAATGCAAAAAATTAAAAGTTTATCTCAACCACTAGATTAACAAGATGTTTTGCACATCCAATACCCTACTCAATTCTAGTGAAAGGTAAAAAATAACTCTTCAAAACAATGTGTTTTAATCCAAAAAGAGAATGATATCAATTTAACCAAGGTTTAATAATACCATAGTAATTATAATCAACTTATAGTTCTGAATCTAGAATGTAATATATAATTCATAGTTTGCCACTTCATGTGATCTAAAATCATGAGTTAGATAAATTAGTGACCCTAAAGAGTCACAAGTGAAAAGTAGATAACTATCATCTCAAAAACTCCTACATACCCTGACAAGGTAAAAAGAAAACACTGCAACTCAATGTTGCCAAATCACTACCTACTTACTAAATCTGTAAGTATAGCATCACAATCTATTTCCACAATAGGGAGAGAAATATATTAACCACAAAGATGTATCCATCCAACCAATCCTACAACTTATTTCTTAACAAGAAGTAAAAGATATTCTCCCACAAAATTCAAGGGAATATGGCTTAAACATATTTCAAAAACAATTTCTCATTTAAGATGACACTAAATCAACATCATGACAATATGAATCCTCTTAGTAGTTTATATTGATGTCAAAGGAGAATGAGATAATAACAACTCACCTCTAAGCTAACTAAGAGAGATGACACTTATTCCTAACCCACATAACTTAAGGGTGCCAATCCTTAAACAAACTCCTAACACATAAGTATTCTCAACCAAAACATCTACACTCTACTATAAGAAAAATTTCCACTGCCCTATGTGACTCTAACTAAAATGGTCTTATAATATTTTTCATTCATAGGATCAGTGAATATAAGGGAAAAAAACTAAAGCACATAAATTTAAGTGAGAATCATCCCATGCTTATAAAATATTCACAACACAAAATACAAATGGTGAAGGTGACTTGATTACCAAGAAGGATGTAATCATACTAGAGGTTTTCGATCTAAGTGATAGAACTGTGGTAAAAATATCTTATTTATAACTCAAGAAATATGTTATGCACTCACCTACCAAACATTGATTACAAATAACACCATCAAGACACTCGATAAACCAATCCCCTTAACAACTCAAAAGGGTACGAGTGATCCTAAGGGTACACACTCAATATTCCCCACACACATTCATGAATGTCTCACACCTAAAATAGTCACCAATCCATACAAGAGGATATACCAAGTTCAAGACTTTAATCATGGTGTAACATGGTTTTATACTGAGACACCACAAATCTAAAATACTTGTGAAATACTTCATGTCACTAGGTTCACAATGATGAATAGAAAGACATGAAAACATTAATAGACTCATTAGGTCTTAGATTTTGAGCCATAACTCTGATACCACATGTAACAAACCTATTGGGATCAACTAGAAATACGTGAATTTATTTTTAATAAAACACATATACCAAAAATAGATTACACCACAAGAATATAAAGGGACCATATGAAATACTCAAAGCATGATAATAGTAACCAAGCATATTACATCACATATCACTAATCTCTAATATCATGAGATCACATCATAATACAAATATAGAAAGTAATTATATTAACTCAGTCACAACTGATACAAATCTACAACCACTTTTATCGATGTATAATAATAAGTAATTATAAATATTCATGACAATATTCAATAATAAATATAATTAAATACAATGTACATATAATATACATGGATTTCTTGGAGCATAGTTCCCAAACCCAAGTATCTATGATAATCTCAAGTGTCATGTTGATAATTAGTTTATTGTTGGGAGGGAGAGCATCATTCGAGCACATTTCCACACCAACCATGGAATAATGATCCCTTACACTAATCTAATCAAGAAATGACCCTTCCTTCATAGATAAGTAGATAGTGATGACATAAAAATCTAGAGAGACAAGTACCCATGTGCTATATGATTTCTAAACTAAACATGTATTGTATCATAGAAAATAGTTATATTACAAGATAGCGTACAAACATGTAAATCATATGCATGAAATGATAGTGTCTCACTAAACATACTTTAGTCTAAATTTTTATAAATAATAAATAATAATGATATATAGATCAATCAAATTCATACACATCACTTGATTAGACTGCCTTCATCTGGCATTGTGATGCTAGTAAGCTAGTGAAATTTATCTCACTCCTTACTCCATATCAGCAATGCAGATTGATAAAATATAATCTAACCACAAGATTCATATAATTTACATCCTACTAGTGAACATATCATATAACATGATAAACATAGGTGTAACCAAAGCATACATTTATTCTATTAAATGTATGAATGAATCTTACATTACTTTTATTATATACTAGAAATAATGACTACAGTTTATACCACCCAAGTAAAATACACATTTAACTATAGATTTTTACTACCAAAATTAGTTTCTAAATATACTACATCCTATGATAACCTTATCACCATGGTCTAGTATTCTAAGACATAACTACCATTTTTCCACAATCAGTCCTATAAAGTAGTCTTAAATACATGGAAACATAAGCTTTTATTTAAGTAACTAGATATAACAAAGTAAGTCATAGTTCTCATGGAACACAATAATATACCATCATAGCATTCATTAAACCCTATAAGTTATATGAATGCATATATAAATTCATGCTAATTATTGTTGACCATTTTTTGCCCAACAGGCCAAAAATCGGTACCCTTCTTCCCCTCCTGTTCTAGGCCAATTCATTTTTTGATTTTTCACAAGTCTAAGAATTTCTACGAACTTTGTAGGTCTATTTCTATGGACTCTACAAGTCTGTTTCTATGGAATCTATAGGTCTATTTCTATGGACTCTACAGGTCTTTTTCTATGGACTCTGCAGAGCTTGGATTTTTATGGACTCAGCAGTGAGGTTTTTTACGGACTCTACAGGTCCATTTCTATGGACTCTGCAGGTTTCTACGGACTTCACAAGTTTTCTACAGACTCTACAGGTTAGTCTTTTGGTGCATGAAGAATCAGTTCAGAGAGTGTTGGGTTTTACAAGGCTTCTTTGGGATCTTGTCTAAAGAAATTCACAAGGAAGGTTGGCATCATTGAACCATTGAACCAGTTTAATGCTTTGGTTCAATCAGCCTTGGCTCAATCGACAGGTTCAATGCCTTGGTTCAATCGGCTTGGTTCAATCAATCAGTTCATCAGCAAGTTCATCAGCTTGGTTCAATGCATTGGTTCAACGCATTGGTTCAATCACTCGATTCATTAAATGATTCAAAGAGCTTAGTTTAATGCACAGTTTAAAGGCTCAACATACAGTGTTAAACTGTTAAACTATTGAACCATTTTTGGTTCAATGGGTCAGTTCAATGGCTTGGTTCAAAGGAGTGTCCCAAAGTCAAAGTGTAGGTGCCCTTGCAGAGGGTAGTTCTAGGTCCAAAAGCCCTTGCAGAGGGTAGGGGCATTTCAAAGGCAGCCAAAGGATTTCCAAGGGTGCAAAAAGGACTTAAGGCTTTGAATTCCTTCAGACTTTTTGTCTGAAGGAATTCCTTTGGACAAAAAGTCTAAAGGAATTTAGAGGAAGGCCATCAACACAAAGAAAATCCAAGGAACTTGAAAGAAAAGGAGCCAAGGAATAATAAAGACTAGGACAATTCTGCAGACTTTTTGTCTGCAAGAAAAGCCTAAAGCAAAAAACCCACGAAAAAAGCCCATAGAAAAGACCCAACGGAATTTGCCAAGGATGGTGACGTCCCAGAAGCTGTCAATTTTAAGGAGACAAATTTGCTGTTGGGTATTCAATTTCAAGGTGACGACTACGCGAACATCAATTTTAAGATAGTGAAATAGTTGTTTGCTTTTGAAATGCCTGAGCGCCAACCATGAAAAGAGCCCAAGGAATGTAGCGACCCACCAGAAGATCACCCCTAAGGGCTGAAGGAGCAAAAAGAGACAAGAACAAGAAGATGACAAGGTGTAGAAAGAGACAAAGTAGTCCAAGTGGCAAAGAGGAGGTGAGTTATTGCCAGATGAGTGACACAGCTTTCCTCTAGTTAGCATTTATGAGGGGACAAACTATAGTTTGTTTTCAAAAAAGAGGTGTGGCCATGTTTTTACATTAATATGGAATGCCAAAGTCAAATCAGGAGCCGACAATCAGATGGTTTCCTCTTCCCAAGGTTCAGAACACACATTGGCCACTTGGAAAAAGAGCACCAAAATCTCTCCCATGAAGTGCCAATTTCTCTTCCTCTTTCTATATATTATATAATTTCTCATTTGAGAAAGGATCAGACTCTCTCAGCCTTAAGGCAAAACTCTGCCCAAAAATCTCTCGGGCTTGTAAGGCAGAGAGCTGCCAGATTTTACCTTGAATCAGAACTTAGCTTTTTTACCTCTATCTAGACTTGCACTTTAAAGTATATTTCTATGTTCTTTTCTTATGTTAATTCATTTTCTTTCATGATTCTCACAGATCGACTACAGCATGTCTAGTGCATTGTGAAGTCTCCTTTTTGCAGGTCTACCAAAAGTGTTCCTAGGGGAATGTAGGTGCCTGTGAATAGGTTGCCATAAGTGTGTCTGAGGACACCTCTGGTAGTTTCTTCCTCCCTGTACTTCCATGGACCCCTAGATGACTATTGCAGAAGAGCTTCCCATTTCAGATGAAGTGTATGGGCACTTCTTTTTGGTGAGAAGTGTATATTCGGGCTGGGTGGGTCACATTTTCTGGTGTATCACCTTTTCCTTTTTAAGCCTAGGTTTTATTTTCAGCATTTCTCTCTCCCTTTTCATCCCCCCACCTTTTTTAATTTTATTTGTTAGTAGTAGGAGAAATCAAGGCCTAAAAGATACATTAGAGGGAGCTAGCCCTTATCTAGAGACTCTCCCCTCTAGCTTCACCGGTCCCACAGGCGAGAGGGGAGTTTCCATTGTTGCATGTGGAAAGGTAGGAGCTCAGCCTCTTTCCCTGGGTGCAATCCACTGCGTCAACAATTATCATAAAACATACTATTCATAGTAATAACCAACATGCATATATATTTAATCAATCAAATGTAGGTGTGAGTCTAAACATATCAATTCTAGTATGTACCATCTGAGTTTAACATACATTTATATTAGAGTACTCTATGTTTTCCCATACTATCATAGTTTATGACTACATAAATACACATAACCAAACTTATGATTTCAAGAATCAAACAATCTACATTCATAATAATAATCAAATAATTACAATATTATACCACCCCACTATACCCTAAATTTAAATTGCATACCAGCATTCAAAGAAATGTAACTTATAAGAATGAATCATGATGCACTATTATATATTATATATTTCTAAATACTTACACATAATATACTCATAATATGTACTGTACACAAGTTCACATACTATATGTAAATTTATTTCCATAGTTTAGTCATGTTATTCTCAAGGAGTCAAATAACTCATAACTAAGTTATTCCATAATCTTTTAATTATAACAACTTCATTCATTTTATAGGAGACTATTTTCATATGGTCATAGTTTCCAAGACCCATGGAACCTTCATTTATACATTAACTATATTTTTACTATGCTTCTCTTATAAGTATTTATTAATATAAAAATATGGTTTGACCCAGTCATTAGAACTTCGATTAATGTCTTGATAGTTATAAAGTTTCTATTCAAATGATACATTAAAGATCTAATATGAATATTCATGTACATAACTTGTTCACAAGTTCTCAAGACAACATTGTCTTTCATATTTTAATTGGCCTAAGATTTTTTTGACAATATATTAATTGCTCATAAATGACACACAATAGTTTCATCAAGTTCACAGATATATGAATCACCCAAGGCCATGAAAATTACTGACCAAAAGTCTATTATTAATCACTTATATCTATATATAAAAACTCTTTCCAATACATCCTATATTAATTAATTATATTGAGAAAAATTGATTATTCACATGGAACATAGCCTAATCTCAATACTATAACCTTTCTAAATTTTGTATCCTTGCACATGTAAAATAATTGGCATAGATATAATTTTTTTAATATTGTGACCATCTTACTCACAAAATTCTACCATACACCTGAAGCATAATATATTAAATCCCCAATATACTCTACAGGTACTTTTAGTACTTTAAAACTCCAACATATAGATCAGTATTTACTTGTATATAATTTTAGTGTATTAATAACAAATTTATCGAGTAATGATTATATGTTTTTCATAGTTATTGCATCTTTATTTTAAGAAAATTTATCACTTATATATGTATCACATATATTATTTATCTTTATGATAACTAGTATCAATATAACCAGTGTCATTGTAGGATCACTACGTAATCATAATATAACTATTTCAATGATAGTATAAATAGGTGTTTTAGTTTACATATTGGTTCATGAGCAACCCATTAAAACCTTGGATATTTTATTATTAATCTAAACACTCAATGGCTGAGCATGTAAATGCATTTGAGGCTTGAATTAAAAATAATTTTAGGAACTTAGAAGGCACATTCTCAGAATTTGGTGTAAAGATATTGTTGAATGGTGGTGATGAAAATAGAAGTAACAACTCCGTGGAGACCATAATTTCATAAGAGGAAAATGTGAATGAGAGAATCTACCAAAAATGTGAAGATGAAAACCACTAGGGGAAACAATACCAATACCATGGATTGAATTCACTCAACTCGGCATTCACCCTTGCTCTCAACATTGAAATCAATCCAACTATCCTTCTCATTCAAAATTAATAAATATCACTCTCCTTCTCGTATCACCCCATTTTATATTCTACATATTAATACATTTTATAGCATAAATAATATTATATTTTTTATCACCTAACAATTTACATATTATTATATTTACTTATATTGCCATAAATAGTTATTTTTATATCATGCGCTAGGTTGTTGGTTGTCACCATCAAGATAAAAATACCCATCAATTAAATTGTGAGTAATTGATTCAAATCTCCCTTCTTATAACAAGTCATTAGATTTTTTTGAATACACCACACTTATAGCTATCGATAATTGTATATAATCAATGGTCACTTGATTTATCTTTTTTTTCAACTGGTATAGAGTTTAATGTAGCGATTGGAGTATATGAATGCACAACAACTTTTATATATAGAAGAATAAATACATAGATATATACCCATCGGTATTTGTAAATCATTGTCCAATAAATTAAGTTGTTGACTATGGAATTAAATCACTACCCTACAAAGTAAATTGTTGCACTTATTCCATAAGTCACTGCATACTATTTGAGGGTTAATGTTTAATCTGGAAATTCACTACACAAAATTCTAATGACTATACTCTTAATTTAAGTCACTAGAAACTAATACTTTTACTTAGTTTGCCTTATATATTATATCATAAAAATTCCACATAAATCTAATACTTTTAGATAAGTCATCATATATTATATATTATAGTGTTATGTTAAACACTTAAATTTTTTAGCTTTGAGTCAATGTATATACCCATAATGGAATCATTTTTCCTACTATTCATGGATTGCTATAATTTTTTTTAAGTATGAACATATGCTCCTCTTGTCAATTTTCATTTATATATACTCAATGTTTGAATATATACTTAATTAAATCATTCTACAGGTTTACATGATCTGAGTATACCTATATACTTATCGACCCACTGAAGCATTACACTATAATTATCTAGCTAGACATAAATTCACCAATAACTATGAATTTATAGATTTAGACAGATTTACAAATATGTTGAAATGAAGTGCATTGCCTACCTAACAAATGATGCTTTTATTCATTTGATTCCATGACTTCCCTGTTATTTGCTATTGCCTTTTGTTGCGTTTTGTCCCTCTCTTTCCTCTATCTATTCTCCACCTATATCAAATAGGCATAGGCCTTCTCTTTGCTTTAGATTTTTATTTTTATTTTTTGTTTTAGTTATTTTTTTCAAATATATTTAATTTTCTTAAATTTAGTCATTTCTCTTTTTTTAAAATTCTTTATTGTCTTTTTCCATTTTTTCAAGATAATTTTTACTTATATATATATATATATATATATATATATATATATATATATATATATATATATATATATATATATATTAACACTAAATGTCAAAATTTTATGATTTCATTAAATCAATTAACATCCACAAATGTTATAGCATTTTAAATGATAATTTCATAATTACTAATAATCTAGATTTTAATCTAATTATGCTAATAATGTTTTTACAAGCATTAAGGACTCAATGTACCAAATACACAAAACAAATTCATTGAGCTATTTAATTATACTAGAAAACTCATATAAATTAACTTTTCAATGCAAGTAGAAATAAACACACATGCACAAACCATTTTTAATGCATTCTAACATGTGTTAACTACTATGGTGTGTTCAAGGTTCTCATCAACTTTATGTTGTCTTTCGACATCTCTATCTATGTCACCATTTTTTATGGTGTTCTCCCTCTAGTACACTCTAAGGGATGAGTTCTCTTGTATCAACCTCACAACATGCAGGTAGTTAGATCATATCAACATGATAAACATATAACATAAAATATAACTAAAAAAATACATCAAGATACACAAAATGTAAACTTATACACTATAATTATCTCACAATAAATCAAACATGTACCATCATGTATCTAAGTAAAATTTTACCACCCATAATAGCATATATCTCAAGCTTAGTCAGAATTATAACCAATATCAAATGTATCCACTATAAATATCTATGAATAGTCAAATAGTTTACTTAGCGAGAAATCAGGATGTAACATGTCATCATTTTGTCATTACATGTTTGATCTATTGGTTCTAATATATCCTTAAAAATCCTAGCTTGCCAATTTTTCTAAGCAATTCAATCAATTTTAATAATTCATCATTACTACTGTGACCATCATATGCATGCATGCATCACTTCTATTGTTAGTGTTATATCCCTAGGGTTTCTCAAATGTAGGTATTGTGCCATCCATGATCAATAATATGTTATTTGCATGCATTGATTCAATGAAAAGGTAATTCAAGTTATGCATATGGTAATTTCAATTACTTTCATTTCATTTCAATATTTAATTTTCAGTCAGCTTAGTTAGTGCGTTGCTATGTTTTTTTCTTGAAGCACCATCCTATGTTACACTCACATGATATGTTATGAAATTCAAGTGGGTCATATATATACACATAATATTTTTATAAATTTTATCACTTACTAATACTTTCTCTCTTACAATAACCTATTGAGTTTCAATTTCTCTAAGTGCATGCCTTAAAAGGTACATCGAGAAAAAGGTGGACAGACCATTGACATTTCATAAGATTATTTTGGCTTTGTATCATTCCTACTATTATTTCAACTTAGTCAGAGTGTCTATCTATTCACCTCCTATGATATCTCCTTGAAATCCTAAAATATGGCTAAGTCTAAATGAAATATGGTTAAGTCTGAAATCTAGTAGGACCCTCCAAAATTTGGATTTTCCATTATAATTCCTAGTGGTCTGAAACCACCTCAAACATACTCAAAGTATAAAAATAAAATATAACTTAAATTATAAGAAACTATATGTCCATGTCTAAATGTCAACTTATACTTAAATGTTTATTTTATATTTATATTCCTCATTTTTACCAATTTTCCTACTATGTTGACCAAATCGATGTTGTCATTCATCTCATCCTACTATGTCAACCAAGATGACTCCATAATTCATACTATGTCCACAAGATAAATAAAATATAGTTAAGTTGACCAGGTCAACCTTGTTACAAAATATGTTAGTTTGTGCGTTATGAAACTAGGTTGACCCAATCAACCTAGTTTGAGACCTAACAATTTTTTCATCAAACAGGGTTGACCCAATTGACCTTATTGACTAAATTATTGAGAGGGTTTAGGATCAATCCTTGAATATAAATACCCCCTTCACTTCATTTCTAAAGAGATGATTATTTAATTGCATATCATCATATCTCGTAAATCTACTTATACTATCATTTAAAGGTTTTATTATTTAGGGTTTTACTTTGGAGTAGTAACATTCATCTTCTAGAGGTCTTATATGTATAGAAGAAATGTTATAGCCTAAATTTTATCTATCACTTATTGGTGTAGGAATTTTCCCACTATGTGGTTTTACCTACACTTTGTTATTTATCTTGTTTAGGTTTATTCTAGATCATTAATGAAAAATAATCCCACATACATGAGGATGTTGAAACTTGTCTATCTTTCATCTATATATGTACCTTTTTCTATACACTATAAATTGGTCAAGCAACCACACATATCATGTCTTTTCATAGTCCTTTCATAGGAGACTCCAATTAGAGAATATGAGCCTTGTTCACATTAGCCATGTCTTTGTTTTATTTATTTTGGTCTTTTCTTATGCTTAAGTCACCTTTTTTCCTATTCTCGATCATCTTGATCCTTTCAAATAGTCATTCCACCTCATCCATGTTAGGTTTTCTATTCTCTTTCCATCCCCCCAGGGCCTGGGATTATAGGATAGAAGCATTGGGGTTGGACTACAACATCGACACCACTAGTGTCCATTTCCAACATTCTTATCTAGGGCCATTTTGAGTTTCAACAGTCAGTTTCCTTCACTTAATAAGTCTTAGCCTCTTTCTTAGCTTCGTATTTAAGTTTTATAATGTTGGTCAAATAAAAATAAAGCTCTCAAATTTGAAATAAAGGATTTTAAAAGGCATTTTATATCTAGCACTTACTACTTTGGCAAATTAGACATAATAAAAATTATTCAATAATATAGCTCAACATTTTGCATCACACATAGATTTGCATGCTTGATCAAGGAAGGGCCTAAGTGAAATTCATTATTGCATCTATCATGTGCATTAATTATGCACATTTCCTAAGGGAGAACTACATTTAATCTGAGACCCTAGCTTGAGGGTTAATATAAGAAGTAATTAGGATAGCAGGGGTTCTAGATTGTGTGATCATTCTTCCTTTAAACTAGTTTTCCCTCCTTTTTCTTTTGATGCATTTATTGTTTACATGTGTGTAGATGGATACAAGGTTTTTAGATTGAAATGGACCTATAATGAGCTCTATTGACTTCCAGCCCCTAAAATTTTATACACAAGCTCACACAAACCTAGTGAACAAAGCTTGAAAAGCTTAGATCCTCAGGACAATAGTGGTAAAGGTGGACTACAACACCAGTGCCACTCCTATCCACTTTTGGTGTTCCTATCCAATCAAAAAAATAAGGCCAAATCTAGATTTTAGGCAATAAACCAATCTTGCATCTCAATTTTTAGCTCCTAAATCATCCATTTTAGCCCATTTTTTAGATAAATTTATTTCTCTTCCTCACGTAAATTACTTGATAAAAATCTATACTTTACCCTATTGAACTAGATTTTTCCCCTTACTCTAGACCCCTTATTATTTGGGAACTACACACTAGATTCTCAAAAATAATAAAATATTTGGTGAACTTGACTTAGTTTGAACAAGTCTAAAACCCTATGTACCCTTGGCAGTTTTCCTTCAAATTTTGTGCAAAAAATTAATTTCAAATTTATGATTTTTTGTATAAATTTTTGTGTTTTTATTTTGTGTAAAACTATTTTTAGAATTTAAATTATTTTCATAAATTTTTTTTAAATTCTAAAACCCTAACTCAAAACCCTAGATTTCCAAACTAGGTCCTCAAACCCCAAGCCTTCCTTGCAAATTTTTAAGAAATAATTTAGAATTTTTGTAAATTGTTTCTTTGTCAAAAATAATTTCAAAATTTAAATATTAGTAGTTTTCTTGTGCAAAAATTTAATTTCAAATCTCTGATTTTTGTATTAATTTTTGTGCATTTATTCTATTCAAAATTATTTTTAGAATTAAATTATTGGCATAACTTTTTAAAATTCTAAAACCCTAGCTAAAACCCCTAGATTTCCAAACTAGGTCCTCAAACCCCAAGTCTTCCACCCTTACAATTTTTTAAAAAATATTTTGATTTTTTTTAAAATTATTTGGAGTGTCAAAAATATTTTCAAAATATCTATGTTAATAGTTATTTTTGCATTTATTTACTTAATATTACTTTTCAATATTCTCTTTGGTGAAAGAAATAAATGGCCACTAAAGCACTTCTTCCCTCTCATCCCATAGATCAATTTTTAAAATTTTCTCATAATTATGACAATGAATGGACAAATTTGTAAAATTGCACATTAGCTAAAAATGTAGAAAATGATTTTTAATTAAAATAAAGATAATTTCTATTTTTTGTAATGAGGACTATGATGATATGTGTGATAGTGGTAGTGAAATACAAGTAAATGCATCTTCTTCTCTCAAACCTATCTCTTTTATTCCCTCTTCTAAAGAAAATAATTTTGATAAATGGGAAAGGTACTTTTCACCTCATTCTCCTATCCACAATGCACTAAATGAATAAATTGGTCATGCACTTCCAAGTGAACCTCTTATTGGTGATAATTTGCTTCCATATGAACCTAATATCTATCTCTCCCTTTTATTACTTCCATGTTCAAACTACAATAATATAAATGTAATAGAATCAAATTACCACTGCATAGTTCAAATGATACATCTCATGTTCCTAACTCTACTATGTCCAAAGAAGATCTAAATGATAAATCTCTTTCTCTTACTTCTCATTAAAATAATGCATGTACACCATCCATGGATAACATTGATGCACATGATATTCTAACTTAAATGATACTTTATTGCATATTAGAAAAGAATTAAATTCTTCTCATACACCTCTCCCTAGTTACATTGAAAGTGATAATGAGTATGATAGTGAACATGCAAATGAATTTGAAAATGGCAGTGATTATGAACAATATTTCAATAATGATAATTTATTGAACAATGATGATTATTATGCACATAGTGAATAAGAATATGCATCTCATAATTCTAACTCTTCTCTCACTCCTCTCAAACATAATGCACTTCCAAATGTTATTTCTACTTCTATGCATGATTCTATTTCAAATAATGTACATGTTAATGCTAATATCACATCTTCTACTCAATTAGAATGTGATACACTAAAACATAAAGATAACAATGAATCTCCCAAGCCATCCCTCACTACAATAGAACCCAATTCTCAATCTTCACCTAAAGAGAATGGTATCCCACATCCCTCTAGTAAGGTCCAAGTTAGCATTACTCCCAAGGTTAAAGTGATCACACCCCCTCTTTATGATCCAATTGCTAAATATAGTTCCCATGGCTAAAATTAACAATCAAATTCAATGATTAAATGAACCACTTCAAGATGCTAATGTACCAGCCCAAGAGATTCTCTCTTTGATGCATGTAATTGTTGAATTACAACACCAAGTACATCTCCTTATCTTAAAAAATAAGTCTTATAAGTCTTTGATGGATGTCAATGATCTATATGGTAACCCAATTTCGAAGACATTCATAAAACCTTCATTACATAAGCATTTATAGATACCACCATTGCCTCACTTTGATGGAGCTAGTGATCTATTTGTACACCTTCAAGCCTTTCAGAAGGCTTTGCCATCTCATGTGAGTCCTTTGATTCTACTAAAATTATTCTAGTAGACATTAGTGGGGGAAGCACATAATTGGTTCTTTCATATACTCCCCATTGGCTCCTTGCACACATATGATGACTTAGAGGAGGCATTTATCAGACATTACATAGCAAACATGGGCCCTCATATTACATAAGAGAAACTTACAACTCTACATCAGAATACCTCAGAGCCAGTTAGTGATTATATCTTATAGTTCAAGAATCATATGTTATGATTGATATACAAACAAGAAAATTTATAAATTCAACATATCTTTATTAAGGGCTTCACCAACCTCTCCTCGAGCATCTACTATATCAAACAGAATCCTCTTTTAGGCACTTATGCTACACAGTTTTAGCATTGGAAAATAAATTGGGATTGATTGAGGCAAATTCAATTGAATGAATTACTCTGGATTTCACAACAATATCTACATATCTTAGCATCCAACATCCACCATGTCCTAAACAAGATAAGAGATCACAACCAAAAAACCAACCAGTTAAGAACAAAGAGTCATTTCCAGAGCACAACCTATAGAATACACTATAGAGAATAACATCAAGGCACCATTACAATTTGATTTAGATTAGAATATGTCATCTATCATATTATTAGCACTACTAGATACGAGGTTAATCACATTACCTTCTACTCATCAATGAGATCCACATCTCCTACAGAAATAGTCTCATTGGCCCTTTTGTAACTATCATCATATCCATGGACATAGAGATGATGACTGTTATGGACTCAGAGGTTGCATTAATAGATGTGTTGATAATGGCATCATAGCATTCACACAGGGGGCACTGAGATCTCCATCATGGAACCATAGACCTCATTCATCCATGACTGAGTCATCTCAGGACATTCATTCACAAGAATCATCGGTCACTCATCATGAGAGAAATGTGCATTCTAAGATAGAGTCTCATAGGAGATCTTCTACTCCACCTATTCAAAAAGTTTAGAAACTAGTATATCAAGAATGACCTACATATAGCAGTGTATTCCAAGGATTACATAGTGTAGTTCCATATACATATTTAGCAGTGTCACAAGCATCGCATTAGATTACTACTCACAAGAAATATTCACTATGGTTTTTTTTTGGGTCCTATCTCACATATCAATCTGCTACGATTAAGATTAAATGAACCCACATCATAGATTACTACTCATGAGAAATATTCACTATGGCCAGATTTTTTGGGTCCTATCTCACATAGAAATCTACTATGATTAAGATTAAATGAGACTGCATCATAGGTTTCATCTCCAGCTCGATCTATGGCTCAGTCATACACATCACAATAGAGGCTACATAGTATATGGTTACGAATAAATGAGCCTTGTTCATAGCACATAGTTTCAATTGCATGACCATTAAAGTTACATCTTGTAGAATCTCCATGTACAGCTATAGTTAGTGCATCACAAATAGTATCCAATACAGAGCATGTTCCTACACATCATGAGTAATGTGGGCATTTATTCAATTAGCCAATAGGATTCAGATAGTGATATAGCACAGAGTGATATAACACATTCATACTAGTTTTAGTTCATAATCTTCACTTAGTAGGTCAATGATGGATCCAAAGGACTAGTCTTTGTATTCTTGAGCCACTCTTGAGGAATTAATATACACAACATGTTATCTTACATCCCTATATACTAACAATAAACATTCTTAATTCCCAATAACTATCCATAGCCAAAATCAGCTTATCAAAAATCTAGATCTTACCAAATCCTACTTTACCAAACAATTTACCAACCTCAAACTAGCTCAATTTATCCCAATCATTTCCCAATTACAAAACTAACAAATTTTTGCTTACAAATAAAAATCAATCCTACCATCAAACTTATCAACATATTATGAACAATCAAAATCACATCACAAAAATATTTTTCCAAAACATACACAACCTCAAAATCAATACAAAATTAACTATTTATAATCAAACATATGCAATGAATATAAAAATATATTTCAAAACCCATAACATAGTACGCATGAGTCAAAATATGAACAATGTCCATATATATATAGTAATGTTTTCAAAACATATACATCATATCAAGAAACAATCAATAATGGATGGGTGTCATGCCCTCACTCTCAGTCTCACTCTCTCCTTTAGTACTAGTCCCATAATCCACTCTCGCACTCAATGGCCCTGCACCTCCTTGAGAACCTAAATGCCTCTTATGATGACTATCTTACTCCAGTTTCTAACCATGCTCCTCATGCAAATCCACATACTGCCTCTTAAGCTTTGTGTACTCATCCATAATCCTCATACTCACTAATCTATAATTAGGTGGAGGCATCACATGCCTATCTAGCTCAGCCCTTAGCTCATCTCTCTTTCCCGTTAACCTAACATATGTAGTTGTAGTTATAGCATCCCTATCAAATAAATCAGCATAAACACTATTTGTAACTATCGCTTGTTATATCAAACCCTCCTCTACTTCATCATTAGGAAAATATCTTGTAAGCTCTTAGAGTGTCAACTCAATGATTTTCTCCTATAATTTATCATTTCCACCTCCTCCCCTAGCAGGTACTTCATCTTGAGCACCTCCCACTCCACCTACATGCAAAATTACAAACACTATGTTATCCATATGCTTTCTAAACAAGCACAAACTTGTACATAATTCAAATATAGTCAATGCTTACCTCCCATCATCGAGACTGACATAGGATCCTCATACTCAGGAGCATCCCCTCTAACAATAGGATATAATGAATCCCATCGATGCCTCATCCACCATATGGTATATGCTTGTGTGCATCCAACATCATCTACATCAAGAATATCTATAGTTGCATCTCATGCATCTAAAGTTAATAGTGCTAACTCATCCTTCGTAGGCCTTCCATGAGTTCTTACCCTCACTAGTACCCATGCACTCCTCACCTACACCCATGTTATAGGGGGCACATCTTGTGGTACCCCAAACTATCTAGTCACATGCTCATACTGAAAGCACTCATACACTCCAACCCAACAATCATGTAACCAACAACTGACCCTTATATACTACAATTACACTTCATCCTTAGGCCACCTAGGGAATCCTCTATAGGGCCTCCATATGATATCCTGAACCACCAATCTATCTAAAACTCATTTATAGTGATATATCCCAAAATATATAATAGCTAGCATATTTGTCCACTACTCTCCAAATGGTTGTAGAGGTGCCCATCTCTCCCTCGGTAATCCTATTGATTTCATAACCACTTTGTGCTCATAAGCCCAACAATGTGATAAATTAGTCATGCTCACACCACCATTGAATGCTTCCTGAGTAAACCTGTAAATATCCCTATATAATTGGAAAAGCATAGTCCTACCCCATGAAAACATAGTTTCATACACCTCTATACTACACATGATTCAATGCATCCTGTATGCAATCAACACCCCACTCCCATCCATAGCAATAAATGAAACTAATAACATGGCCAACCACTTTTGTAAACACAAAACACTCAAATTCACAATAACTAACAATAATACATCACTATCACTACCTCTCTTATGTATCCCTGAGGGTACACCAACAAAATACAAGGATTCTTGATAAATAGCATTTGCACCCATGTCATCCTATAAAGTCACCCAATGTCCACTAACCAATAAATGCATAATATGATGCACATCCTCCAGATTAATCATAATTTCTCCAATAAGAAGCTATAAAGTGCATGTGTCTATATTCCACCTCTCACATAAGGTGATAATTAGATACATATCCCATTATACAATGCCTAGGTCACACACATGACCCAACCCTACCCTATTCATCACATCTCTCTCATCAACTGATAAAGGTAATAATCTTAGTGTCTCCATCACCTAGCCTTTATGTAATTTCCTCATTCATACCTCACCCTACAAAACACTAGAAAATAGCATATACATCAATTAATCATGCCAAAGAAAATAGCTAAACTACACAATAATAGGAAACAACTCAAAATCATAGAAAATTAGCCCTAGTGGACAATAGCACTACAAAAGGACACTAGCATTAGACAACAGTACTAGAACCTAGACAACAACACTAAACACTGGACAAGAGTGTTGACTCCTGGACATGAGCATTGGAACTAGTGGAAATTTCTTAAAACACTTCAAAATAGCTCAAACACATAAAAAACAAGCTTCTAAATAGGCAAAAATCATGCATTTTAGCTACTTACCAGGGTAATCTCCCCACCAGCCTCAACTTAGGCTATCAACTATTCAAATCAAGTCACAGTAGGTGCTCATCTCCTTGGCATATCTCCTACTCCAAGAGCTCCAAATCTCAACCTAGTCAATGCACAAATGAATCAAGAATCAATCTAATTCCCTATATAAAACAACTTTTCATTCAAATCAAAATACTATTTTATTTATAACTTGAACCCAATAACTCCATTTTGCAAACTATTTTCTTCCACATAATTGTGATAATAGTACTTTGGACATCACATGAGCCTCACTATCTTACTATATCATCTTTCTACTATGGTACACACATCTTTATACCTCTTTTATACCCAGACATTCAACTTGGTCCTAACCAATCAAAAAGCTAATTCAACTATCAAAAAACTCAGTCTAATCAATTAAACAACTTCTCAAACAATTCAAACTATACCAACTTTGCTTCTATCATTACGCCACTAGTCATCACTTTTGGCTCAACCTCCTCTATCATAAATCTCATCTCTCTCCCAAAAAGGGGGGCATCATTCCAATTATTCCTATTCCTACACTTATCTAGCATAACCCATCCACTCTCATAAGCAGATACACTATGGTTCTTACACCTCCAACAATCAGATCATCAGATTCAGCTCAGATCAATCAAAATATATAGTTATTCAAACTACATGGGTCACTCAACATAGTTCTTACACCTCCAACGGTTAGATTATCAATTTCATCTCATATCAATCAAAATATACAATGATTTAAATTATATGGGTCACTCAGCATGATTCTTACACCTCTAGCAATCAAATCATCAGGTTCAGCTCAGATCGATCAAAATATATAGTGATTCAAACTACATGGGTCACTCAACATGGTTCTTGCACCTTCAGTATTCATATTATCATATTCAACTTAGAATGGTTGAAATAAACAATGATTTAGATTATAAGGGTCACTCAGCATTACTTAATACATTCAAGGGGCTATACCTTCAATTTAGGGATATACAAACTAGTCATATATAGTGGTTCAAATTATATGGATTCACAGTGACTTCTATACATAATTAGACTCAGATACCAGATTTGGAGGTATGTACATACTACACACCTCACACATATAGCTTCATACAGCATGACATAGTTACAAGACCAGATAGAAGATTATAGGCAATGTTTTGATCTCTAGTTTTGTATATGGGACATGGCACGATAGCTCATTTTCACATGTGGTTATACTAATTTCTAGAATATACATACACATCACTCACATACCAAATTTGGAGGCATGGCATAGATGTTCATGTTCTTCACCATCCAAGGTTATATAGATTGGAATGGCAAAACATGTCATTCTCTTCTTTCATATTTACCAGAGTTTCAGATTATACCCAGCTATACCCAGATTGTAACTAGGTTGGACCATATGATCATCTATAATGGTTGGTCTATAACATTACCCAGACCCAGACTACACGAGTTTGTGTAGGACAAAGGACAGACATTGGTTTTGGGCCTCCAAGCACTTCTCAGTTCTAGTTCAGATTATTCAAAGTGGGGGCATGACAAACTTTTATATTCACATTAAACAGATTCTATGCACACATTCCCTATTACATGAGTTTATGTGGGACAGAGGATAGACATTAGTTTTGGACCTCTGAGCAGTTCTTATTCCAGTCAGATTTAGAACAAGGAGTAAGCATTATCTTCCTTCTTCATGTTATATAGATTATGCTTTCATATTCAGTATGGGGGGCATCCATTTTAGGGATTCCTTCTTTATCTAGGCACTATTCGGCTCTCCATCCACTTCCCTGGCCAGGAAGTGAGTTGGACCTTTTTTCAGCACACTTATCTCCATGTAGGTAGGTTCAAGGATGCATTTTCTTTTCTTTATTTTGCTTTAATACTTCATTTCATTACATCAATAAAATAAAAGAGGGGGAAATGTATACACCCTAAAGTAGTCAAGCAACCACACATCATGTTTTTTCATAATCCTTTCATAGGATACTCTGACTGGAGAATATGAGTCTTGTTCACATTAGCCATGTCTTTGTTTTATTCATTTTGGTCTTGTTCTATGCTTAAGTCACCTTTTTTCTTATTCTCGATCATCTCAAGCCTTTTAAACAATCATTCCACCTCAGCCAGGTCAGGGTTTCTATCCTCTTTCCATCCCCATAGGTCCTAAGACTGTAGGATAGGAGCGTTGGGGTTGGACTACAATGTCAGTACCACTAGTGTCCATTTCTAGCACTTTTGTTCAGGGCCATTTTGAGTTTCAATGGTTAGTTTCTTGCACTTAATAAGTCTTAGCCCCTTTCATAGCTTCATCTTTAAGTTTCTCAATGTCAGCCAAATGTAAATAAATATCTCAAATTATAAATAGTCTCCTATATAAAGGACTTCACAAGACATTTTATATCTAGCACTTACTACTTTAGCATATTAGACATAATAAAAATTAGTCAATAGTATAGCTCAACATTATGCATCACACATAGATTTTCATGTTTGATCAAGGAAGGGCCTAGGTGAAAGTCATTCTTATATCTATCATGTGCATTGATTATGCATGTTCCCTAATGGAGAACTACATTTGATCTGAGACCTTAACTTGAGGGTTAATGTAGGTAGAGATCAAGATAACATGGGTTCTAGATTATGTGATCATTATTTACCTAACCCATTTCCCCCCCTTTTACTTTTCATGAATTTATTATTTTCATGTGTGTAGATGGATACAAATTTTTGAGATTGAAATAGACCTACAAAAAGCTCTATTGAATTTCAACCCCTAAAATTTTATACACAGGCTCACACAAACCTGGTGAATAAAAACTAGAAAGCTTATATCCTCAGAACAACAATGATAAAGGTGGACTAAAACATCGGTGCCACTCCTATCCACTTTCATTTCTCCTATCCAATCAAAAAATGAAGCCTAGATCCAGGTTCCAAATAGTGCTCCAGTCTGACATCTCAATTTCTAGCTCCTGAATCATCCGTTTCAACCCATTTTCAGATAAGTTTATTTCTCTTCCTCATGTAAATTACTTGATAAAAATTTATACTTTACCCTATTAAACTATATTTTTCCCCTTACTCCAGACCCCTTATTGTTTAAGAACTACACACTAAATTCCCAAAAATAATAAAACACTTTCCTTTTTTTTTGGCTAATACTTCTAATACAACTTTTATTTTGTAAGACTTTTCTCTTTCATTTGAATGTTATGAGATTTCACTCTACAATTTTTTTATGCATGCTTCGACGTTAAATTTATCATGGTGTAATTTGAAATGGTATCAGAGTCATTCTAACAATCGTTTTTTATTTGAATCTTTTTGAGATCCTTATCATGCATTCATGTTGTTTTCATTGATTTCAATTTTTAAGGGTTTAGTGGGGTTTCTATAAAACTCATGCAAATCTAACCACTGGAGTCTCTAGACAAAAAATAGGCAGTGCCATTGGATTCAGAGATTGCCAAAACTCTAGGAATGGCTGTAAATACAACCTAATTTCATGATAGACATTTTTTATTATTTTTGGAGGGTTTTAGGGATTTTCTTGCATTTTTGCACTGCTAGAGTCTTCAATCAGAAAACGCTTTCTAATTTTTTTTGGGTTTTACAAATTAATAAGTGGGTCTTTAGTTTTATATAAGGTTGAACTAATTTTCCTAAATATGGGTTCTTCTTGTAGGTTTTTTCACCACTTTGGTCAGTGCAGCAAAAAATTTGGACTTAGAGTTTTTGGTTGTATATTTCATGACTTGCTTAGCCATCACATCATCATGTCTTTGCATGACCTTGAGCCAGTATCCCCTACTGAATGACCTTATCTAGTATAAATTCAACCTTGTAGTCATTCACAAATGTGCATCCATAGATCTGGCCCTATCGATCGACCTCAAATGGCATGATCATAAGACCTCCCATACTCACATGTTACCTACCCCATTACACCCTCTGCATGTGTTAAATCTCTCACACCCATGTTACTACCGTGGGCCTATCCCAACAAATAATTGAGAGGGGGGAGCACTCACAAAAAGACTCAATCCCCGGTTCATATGAAAAATCAACACTTGGTCGCGCCCAACTAGTGGGGCTTAACTTTTCCTTGTAAAAAATATTACAACTATTTATAAACCAAAATTTTCTCAAATTTATGCATCTTATTTTTTCCAACACTATTTCCATCTAATTTTTATGTGAGCTAAATTTTTAAAAATATTATAACTTTTGATCGGTAACTCCTTTTTTAGTGTCATCTTTTTCAAAAGTGCCTATTTTGGATGCTTTATGCATTGGTGGTGTTTTTGGGTGATCTATATTTCTCTTCAAACCAACTATTTTATACTTTTAGATGCATTATCAACTGAGCTTGACATCCCTCTAGCACTTTCATACTTATGCACAAATTGTTTAAGACATATTCTCAACTGTGTTCGATGTCTATATGAGCATTCTTGTATTTATAATTTCAGGGGGAGTCACTATAATAGTTGTAAGGGGGTATTGTGTAGTGTTATATACTTTTTTTTTGTATTTATTCTTTCTTTTCTACAATAACCTCTTTTCTACATTATGGATTCAAGTCAAATAAGTCTACTCACATTGTTTAATTATTATAAATAAAAATCATTTTGCAATCCAAGGGTTACCATCAAATTATAATAGGCACTGAGACTGAACCAACAACAACAAAATAAAAAAATCAAATGGTTCAATTGTTGTGATAAATTTCATAGATTATTGTGTCTTTCTATCTCTCATAATCTACTCTTTCACATATAATCTACTAAAACTCCTACTCAATTGAGGTTCACACTGGGAACAATATTTGGGAATCAAGATGTGATGAGAGGCCATGAGCTAGATAATAACCTCATTAGATTGAACCCAAATGATTATGACACCTTTCAAAACTTCTTCACCAAGTTTAGACTTCAAAGGATGTAATTGAAATAATGTAGAATTGATAAAAAAGACAAACGTGTTATGTCGATACTCTCCAAACTAGGTCTAGAATATTTTATATTTATATCCACTTTCCATGCCATAAAATGTGTTCTTAGAGCCGCATGGAAGATGCCTTTATTAAATACTTTTGTTGTTGACCTCATTCGGGAGTAAGATAAGTTGATATAGATGGGCACAGTGAAGACCTCAAAATCTTATGTACTTTTTTTTTAAAAATATGAGGCTTCAAACTATAGAGAGAAAAAATAAAACAAAAAGGATCAAGAGAAGGATGCAAATCCTCCCACGTCCAAATCCAACCATGAGACCATTTCTTTAAGTTCTTAGCTTTAAAAAGATTATATCAAATATGGGTTTTTCTCGAGAAAGATTGATGAAAGCAAATGTTTGAAGAAGCATATTGACCAACTAACTAAGGTGCTTGAGAAGCACAACATCAATTGATCCAAAACTCAGAAGTTCTGGTTGACGAATATTTCAATAGCACAAAAATAACACAATAACAATGGATTCTCTGAGAAGAGACGTCGTATTACTTAACAACCGCAATACAAATATAGGCTTATCTCTGAAAAGAGATGTTTTGCAAAACATACGCTTATCTCTGAGAAGAGATGTCTGCCTTTCCTTTTGGGTTACAATGCATTTATACATATTTTTGAAAATAACCTCAAGAGATTGCGTGGCTTGAGGAATTAATGGGTGACGATTTAACATCCCAGCATTAAAACCATACAACAATCGCATTAAAACAATACAACGCTCAAGAAAATAATTGGTCGAGGATATAATGGCTCGAGGAACAAAACTGTCACCGAAACTACAAATGAAAACAATACAAAATTTGAGGAATTACTATCACTGAATGGTCACCTTAAATTATTTCCCGAATCATTCCTCCCTCCTTGAAAAGCAATGGTCCCCATTGCGTCACCGTTCCCCATCAGGTGTGGTAGTTGTGTCTTGATTTGATTCCCGATGCACACTTGGAAGGGACTGTGGTTTATGGAACTATGTGGGGCCCGATTGTTCACCATTTCTATTTGACCATTAGTCTGTGGATAGAAGGTTGTGAACTTCTTCGGCATGGTATCTATTTGCTTCTGTTGTTGTGTTGTCAGGGCTATAACATTGGCCCTTTTGGATACCTGTGGCTTGACCACCATGAAAACAAATTTCTTTGCACTAAGTAGAGAGACAGATGTGGAAGGTGGTACTTATGGTATCCTGTAGCGCCGTGTTCCAAGAGTGAGAGTGATCCATCTAGTTCTTGATTCGTATATACCATGTCAATCATACATGAATGGCTGACCAAAGAGTACATCACAAACATCTAGATTGACCACATCACATAAGACCTCATCTTAGAAAGGTTGTATTGCATATGAGAGAAGACATTGGTGGGTGACACGGAGGTCTCTCCCTAGGCTCAACCATCCAATACTATATGGTTTTGGGTGAGGCTTCATGGATAGATTTAGGCTTTTCACAACATTAGTAGAGATTAAATTATTTTGACTTCCGCTATCAAGAATGAAATGCAGAGGCTTACCTTTCACCCATAACTTAGAGTGAAACAACCTTTCCTTGTCATCTAACATCTCGTCGTGTATCTGTGATGAAGCTACAATGGCTTCAGGATCAACATCTATAATTTCTTCTTCAACCTCTTCGACTGCAGGGTCTGTATGAGGTAGATCAGTAGATGTTGTGGATGGTGACTCAGAAAGCAGTGATTTGATAGCTCGACATTCTTCTTTAGAGTGAGTTCTAGATTTGTGATAACCACACCACTTCCCAGTCTTTCCTTCCTTTTGCTTCCAATTTTGGCCTCATGTTTGACCTTATTTATCACTTTTCCATTTTGAAGACTGATTCTTTATATCCATTCTTCCATGCTTCTGCTCAATCTTTACTGTGAACTTGTATGCCTCACTGATGGTTTCCAAATTGAAGAGATCCATTTCCCCTCGGATGTACCATTATAGTCCACCACGATATTTGAGAGTTTTATGTTTTTCACTTTCTTCAATGCCCAGTCTTGCAGACAAAGAATGAAAAGTGTTTGTGTAATCTTGCACAGATTGGTCCTGGCCTTGGCGAAGTTGTTGCCACTGTATGTACAGATCATCATACACGCTGATGGGATAGTATTCTTCTTTTACTACTTCTGTAAAATCATCCCTTCCACCCCAAGGCCAATGATATCTGTACTGAACCTCTTTTTGTACACTTCCCACCAATTTTTCACGGGCAATGATGATTTCAAAAGAGCAAAAGTGATCTTTTCTCCATCGGTGAACTTATTTACAGAGAAGTAGGATGACAGTTGATCTAACCAATTTTCCACTGCATCAGCATTGATTTTGCCTTCAAATGTGGGAATATCAAAATTTACCTGAACCTTGAAGGGTGTTGGGGCACTGAAAGGAAGCTCCCTCGATGAGGAGCCAAGATGTGTAGCCGCAGAGCCATAATTTCCCATTGGAAGTGTTTGAAGAATTTGACCAAATTGTTGGAGCATCTGCACTTGTTGCCGCTGGAGGGCTTCATTCACCATTTCCTTGAAAGGATCAGATGTCTCGGTGTTGTCCACCATTTGAGGTCGTTTGGGGCACACAGGTGGAGCATTTGGAAGCTCTGTCGCTTCCCACCCAAGTTTCTTGTATCCTGACCTCGTCCTTGGGAACATACACTCTCAAGACAAACCGCTTTGATACCACTGATACAAAAAATAGAAGTTCTGGTTGACGAATATTTCAATAGCACAGAAATAACACAATAACAATGGATTCTCTGAGAAGAGACATCGTATTACTTAACAACTGCAATACAAATATAGGCTTATCTCTGAAAAGAGATGTTTTGCAAAACATACGCTTATCTCTGAGAAGAGATGTTTGCCTTTCCCTTTCGAGTTACAATGCATTTATACATATTTTTGAAAACAACCTCAGGAGATTGCGTGGCTCGAGGAATTAATGGGTGATGATTTAACGTCCTAGCATTAAAACCATACAACGCTCGCATTAAAACAATACAATGCTTGAGGACATACGTCCCAACATTAAAACAATACAATGCTCGAGGACATACTCGAAGATATAATGGCTCGAGGAACAAAACTGTCACTGACAATACAAAATGAAAACAATACAAAATTCGAGGAATTACTGTCACCGAATGGTCACCTCGAATTGTTGCCAGGATCATCAATGTTCCTGATTCTACCAATCAAAATTCATCAATCCATGAATCCTCTAAGGCAAATGACCATGGTAAAGAAAAGACAAAAGAGAATAGTAAGGAAAATTCAAAGGGTAAGGCCCTAATTGTTATTGTGTATGACTCCTACATGGATCATTGACTATAGTGCTTCACATCACATGGCCTCTTCACATATAGAGTTTGCTTCATTAGAACTATGTGGCATGTCCTTTATACAATTGGGTGACGACACTCCTAAAAAGGTTCTTGGGAGAGGATCTACTGAAGTGAGTGGTGGAACATTTAATAATGTTCTAAGTGTTCCCTCACTTTCAACTAATCTCCTATCAATTTACCATATCACTCACCTTGATCCAGGCATGCAAGTTGATTTCACTCCAGATTTAGTGTATGTAAGAGAGTTACATAGTGATACTATTTTGACAGTGAGAATGGTCGATCATCAAACTCAACTATATAACTTCTCACACTTTACTCCTGACCCTCCTTAAGATTCTTCTTCTTCGAACTCACTTAAACTTGATGACACTTTTGAGCTTGAACACATTTTTAATATTGATGACTCTTATTCTAATACAGATGACTACAATAGTGATGGGGACTCACCTCCACCATCTCCTTGTCACCTTATAGATATTGAGGAGTTAGTTTATGATCAACCTACCCCTAGTCTATTCCAGACATTACATGGAACAGGTATATTGATCCAGGACACATTAGACACTAGGCAGTCTATTCCATAATCTTAAGGCATATCAGATTCCTTCTTAACCTCTGCTTCTAATACACCATCATGGCATAGAGCAGTTGGCCCATCTAATTTATATGAGGAGAACAGTTACTTATATAGGAATCACACTTTAATTGAAGATCCATCAGGGACATGACAGACACATTCACTATTCTAAGGTGATCCACTCTTCACTACATCTACTTCTGATCCACAATCACTCTAGAGCTCTACTTTACAAGACATAGTATGGCTACAAATAGTTATAGACCTTAATGGACTTTTTTAGCCCTATATTCTTATTTTCTCTCTTTTAAGGAGAAGTTTTGTTCCTACAAATTTTCTCCTTTTCTTCACTTTATGGGAGTTACATTGTGCTTGGGTACCTCATCAGGGCTTGTTGTCAGGACCCAATTATTCTACCTACCTAAGCGACACTTAAGGGAGGGTGTTGGTATAGGTTTTTTTCAGTATATGGTTTTAACTACACTTTGTTATTTAGTTTGCTTAGGTTTATTCTAGGTCATTAGTGAAGTTATTTAGTTTGCTTGGGTTTATTCAAGGTCATTAGTGAAAGATAATTCCACATGCATGAGGATGTTAGAACTTGCCTATTTTTCACTTATATCTGTACCTTTTTTATTATTTTTTTAGCTAATGATTATAATATAACTTTAATAAGATTTTTTTCATTCAAAGTAAGGTTATGAGGTTTCACTTTATGTGTTTTTTATTCATGCTTTGTTGTTTAGTTGATCGTAGTGCAATCTGACATCCTTGCGATCTTTACAAGCCATAATAACCTCTTTCAAAGCACCATTGACCATATAAGAGATTGAAGCATGATGGGTTCACTTCAACAAGATAAGTGTACTCATAGCCCTTCATTTTGATATGTAGATGTTGCATAAGTAATGGATTAAATTATATCTCTCCTTGCTTAGATTACTTATATATTGTCTTGAATAAAAGAAAAATTGCTTGTTTATTATCTTCCCCATTTGTGCCATAGGGTTTGGTGAGCACTAAATTAGCTTGTATGTTCATTTACTAGATTAACTTGTATGTTTGTTTAGTAGATTAGCTAATTTCCATTTATCACATTATAAGACATAGCTAAGGTTATTACATGACGGCATTTGACTAGAGGCCTTGGAAACCTCTCCTTTATTATCGTGTAGTAAAATATCTCTTGGTTAAGTTTAATGGATCCATAACTGGTCATGACCCCAATATAACAAATTATTGTTAAGAAGATTGTTAGTTGATAGCCTTCTTTGAGCTTAGATATTACTAGGTAAAATAAGTTGTAGATCTATCTTATTTCGCTTGTATACAATTCTTACATATTGAAAGGTATATGGAATTAAAAATATGTATACAATGTTGTTTGACGCCTAAGTTTTGGGGGGAACCGCTCACTTCACCGATAACAATGAGTCAATTTAGCTAATAACAACTTTCTCTGAGTCTTAAAATTGTAAAAACACAGTTTCTATCCTGAAAACAAAAAAGACACTTAAACAAAAAATGGACAGATTTGAAATAAAAAGCTTAATGTCATCACTTTTGTTACCACTTTTTGGTTACCACGACCCTGGGTCGGTGAGGTCAGACCATATGGTGGACTATTTTAGAAATCCCTAAACTATTGAAGTTATGGAATACATCCGTAAAAAGTGTTATAATTGCATATCTTAGGACCCTGCTTGCACACATATTAATCTAGCAACAAAAATATGACAAATATGCATTAAATTGAAAGAAGATAGTAAAAAATGTATTGAAATAACAAAATCACACTACAAAGTACCATCAACATCTTCGATGGAACAACCTCATTTGAGCACGACTCAATAGAAAACATTCAATAGATGGCCATTCCTCTTAAACAAGCTCACTCTTTAAACTAATCTACCCAAGACCAATACTACTTCTCATACATGTGGAATAATTAAAAATAGTAAATGGGATGATTTAAAAAGCTTATGCATCAAAAAAATTATTAATAACACCTAATACAAACTAAAAGAGTTAGGATGAATGGGTCCTAACAACGCAGCACTAAAATCGCTCTGAAAAGGAAAAGACCTAAGAACATGAGTAGAATATATAGGAGGAGAAATAATATGAAATGACAACATTATCTATCATGGAAGGGGATCCTTTAGAAGAGGTAATTTATGGATGTATTTTAACAAGTACAACATGGTATCTATTTCGCTAGCATGGTTTAGGTCATTTTTTAAACAAAGAAAAACTTCTTACCATATATATTTTTAAATCAAGTGTCAATATTTTGAGATTCACTAGCAACATTATCATTCATAGCATTGGGATTCAAATAGTTTGCATTCATAGCATTTGTGTTCCCAAGAGCATCCACATGTGTAACAACATAAGAAACATTAAAATCGTTAACAATATTCATTTTTCTTTTCAAACAAGCAAAAATATGAACCCAAAGGGTTTTTTTTTTTTTTTGAAAAGGTTTACAACGCAATCTATCATTTCTAATAGGGGTCTTAGATCTAATCTCCTTAGGTGGCATAAGATGAAAAAATGTATAACATGCAAACTAGGAATTGCAACAACGCATAAGGAACTAGGAATAATTATGGAGAAATAAATAAGCTTGTCCCTAGAAAGATTATACCTATAACAACCACAACAATATGATCAATAGGAATCCAAAAAGGGAGATTAATATCGTGTTAGTATAATTAAAATCACACAAAAACACACTAATAAAGCTTACACCTCTAGCCTAAACACTCAAGGAGCCAAATAACTATACAAGTAACTACCAAAAGAAGACAAAACAAACAATATTTACCTTCTTTGAGAGCAAAAGTTACATGTTGACGATGGATTGATGTCGGTTGTGTGATCAAAGATTTTTTGATAATGGTGCTCATTGAATCATTTTTTCTTATCACCTTGGGATTGTTGGGTTTGGCTTTGGGTTTGCCCTGGCTTGACTTAACAAATAGGCATGATAACACTATACCAAAGGAGCTTCTTAAAGGTATTTTAGCATAATAATCTTACACAAAAAAAAGTTTCTTTGAAGGTATTTTAGGATAATAACCTTACACAAAAAAAGTTTATTGAACAACGAGTGAAGCCTTGTATTTATAGCCTCTCAAACTAACTCTGACATAAGTGCGGCTAGGTTTAATTTAACCGTGGTTAGGTTTGAGAGGGGATAAGCCATTAGTATTTTCAATTAATAAACATGGCTCACAAATCCAAATATTTGTTTGATATTTTGCAAGTGTTTGACAACTCACAAAAAATGATGTCATGATGGTGACATCATTTCAAATATTTGTGTGATGTCATGATAATGTCATCAATTCAAATTTATGAATTTATAAAATAAAAATTTAACATTAATTAGCCATGGGCTTTTCACCTATGCATTCAATTGAGTTTAATCAATTAAGTAAACCTGATCAAGTTAATTGTCATTTCTAAATTTTGACAAGTTATCCCTCACACATCATCAAAAAGATTAATTTGTTAAGTGCAACTTAACTAGAGATGAATTAGAGGAAGATGATGATTGCATACAATGAAATACCCATATTAGAGATACATTGATGCGGTTTAGAAGGCGCACATGATATGCACTTATGAATCACAGCATTCTAGTGATTTCTATGCTTAACTTGCATTGTTTGCAAGAAGCCACTTCAATGTTCGTTAAACATGGAAGTGGTCAAAAAAGAGTCTACAAGCCCAAGAATAGAAAGAAGTATAAAAGTCAATCTGCATAACATTAGGCATAAGTAAAGGGTAACCCTAATAAGATGTCACAACAAAGTATGCATTTAAAAACCCTAAGAAAAAATAGATCTAATATGCAATACAAACGAAGCTAGATCTTATTTTGAATTTACATTAAGCTCTTATTCATGTGCAAGCCAACATTCAAAAAGAAAGCAAGTCGACAATTAGTGCATAAAGAACCAAACAAATCGAGAGAGATCAAAGGACTCACCAAAAAAAGATTGATTAAGAGCATGATGTCAAGGTCGTGAAGTAGACCAAAAAACCCTAAAATAATATTTTCAAGAATTCAAAAACATTTAAAATCATATAAAATAAATTTTGAAGTGAATATTAATATTATCATTAAGATGTGATGCATTAAAAAATAATATTATATAAAAAAAAAACACCAATAAAAATTTAATATAAACTAAAATAAATAATTACATAAACACTAATATCATAATCACATAAACTGTGTTTACAATAATCCAAAACAACAAATCAATTAAATGCCATAATAATTCAACCAAACAATCCAATATAATGTAATAATCCAATGTGATGTAATGTGGACTCTCATGAGTTTCATTTTTACAATGAAAAATTCTCTAAATATTTTATTCTTCTGAAATGTAAAAAATAATATTATGACGACAACAAATGTTAAGAAGCTGTTGTGAGCAGGGACGAAAACCAAACAGCGATCACATCGAAGCACTCCACATGAAGGGCTGTGTTTGGCTAACACAGCCCAAACTATGAAACATCCGGGACAGCAATGAAGCATCTAACTGATCCAAACCCTAGTCAGCACGGATTCTCCGAATGCTTCACAAAAGAGAAACCACAAGAAGCACAATTCCGCAACCTTCTGCTAGAGATAAGGCAACGCACAGCGTGGCATGGCCACATCCAGTACTATCAATACTTGGCCGCACGGTACGCATCAATAAACCCTCGCCTGATCTCGGTTCAGATGGGAAACAGCCCAAGCAAGCTCAAACAAACAAATGATTTCCACATCCAAATACTTCAACAGAGGCTCTACCTTGCTATGCCTCAAGGCCACAAGGATCATAAAACCATCAATGATTATCTTTAACCTGACCAAACATGGCCACACAGAACGCATCAATAAACTCACGCCCGTCCTTGGATTTCATGGGTGAAAGCTCGAGTTTGCTCAGAGAATCCATCATCAAAACCCCAAAGCAAGGTTTCCTCAAACGTTTGGAAATGTATAACAAATAACTTCTAAAAAGCAGCCAAACACAAAATTCCCATAGAAACCACATAGAGCACAGACTCCACAGTCTTCAACCTCAGCAGAGGCATCAACTTGTTCATCCTTAAGGCCACAATACTCGTTACAACCAGCAGAGATCGGTCTTGAACTAAACCCTTTCTATCCAAACCGGCCACAAGGAACGTGACAGAAAGCCCTCCCTCGTTCTTGGAAAACAAGGGCTTCGAACCATCAGAAACCCCGTCTCCAAAGACACCAGAGGAGAGAAACCACAGACGTTAAGCAGGGAAACTCAAAATGTCGCTCAAAAGCGAGATCTTCGTACGAAACAAAGAAACCCCTAACCAGCCAAACCCTCCAAGAAAACCATTTGGAAGAAACAGATCTAAACACCACGAGTCGTTTTCCAGAGGAAATGAGGACTTACCCCAACCTCGTCCTTAAAAGGCCCCAAACGATCCTCCATACTGAGGACCAAAGCAAAACGAAAAATTCCGCCGCTGTAGAAAACAGATCCACAAACCAGAGAGGACACGAAGCGGCGAGGGCACGAAAACATCACCTTGAATCCTTGAAACTTCAAACGACTGGAGGACTGGCGCCTAGAAAAAGTACGCACAAGCAATCCACCGCAAAGGGCTGTCATGGGTCGAAAGAAGGATAGATCTTCTTGCAGTCACGTCCGATGATCAGTTCTCCTGGAACACAACCGGCAAAGGGAAGGGAACGGTCATGGGGTCGGAGCCCCAAATTAATCTGGCTTTTCGCTCGCATGTGCCCATAGCAGGCTGGGAATTTCCATGCATCCCTGGTTGCCAATTTAAAATGGCAATGTTGTAATTATTAGATATTAACGACACGTTAAATGCAATTAATTAACTCAAAATTCCCGTATTTTTTAGTATTTATTTTTTTATAAATATTAAATCTTTTAACATTTAAATGAACATATATTTAAAAATATACGATCCCCCCTGTAACGATCTAGGACCTGATAGAAAATTTAACGATCTAAAAGCCCGTCAATTTCTACGCCTTGATAAAGTATGAAAAGAGCAGAGATCATTCCCATTGGAAGACGATAAAATAGACACGTTGATGTTCCTCGTGCATATTCTATAACCCCAATTAGTCAAAACGCCAACAAATTAGGTCACAATACTAAGTATTTAAATATTTTATTATATTCATTTCGGTATTTGTTGACCTTGACCCCACAGATGGGGCCGAGTGGTGGGACCCTCCCTATTAAAACCCACGTTACTCATTTCCAGCTAATGAATTGCATCTGAGGGGTAAAACACAGATGGAAAGTCGGTTTTTTTCCCGTAAAAGTTACACAAAGGTAAAAGATAGTTGCATTTTAAATTTAAAAAAAAATTATTATTATTATTATTATTACTGGTAAATGTTTTTTAGTTATGAATTATAAAGTTTTTTTAGTTTGGAGTAATGAATTAGAACGTTTTTTTGTTTTGAGTTATGAATGGAAATATTTTTTATTGGAACTATTAGCCATATAAATATTATGATGACTACCACAAACATCATATATATATCACCCTGACCATGATAGACTCTACAAATATCTCCATCAACCACAACGGACCTAACATACTATTGAAATTTGAACTTAGATGAAACTACTTTAACCAATTCACCCACATTTCATTAACCTAAATAAAAAAATATTTATTTAAATATATCAAAAGTTTTAATATTTATAAAAATATAAATAATTGAAACATGGAAATTTTGATTAAAAATTTACACTTGACGAGACCCTATAAAAAATTGTCGTCGAAAAATTTTAAATTGATAGACAGGGTTAAGTTGAAATAGCCGAGCCCTGCTCCCGAGCCACCTCCCAAAATTTTAAAATGTATCTTCCAAAAAAAAAAGAAAGAAAGAAAGAGTTTGAAATAGCCCTGGTCACAAACATTAATCTATTGTACACGTTCAGTGTCTCAAGAAATACTCTATAAAGTGATTAGAATTTCAGTGGCTTATTTGTTTATTTGAAATTTAAATACTAGTTTCATCTGCTGACTCCACCATAAAAATAAATAAAGTTATCGCAGATGGGACACCAAAACAGTGGAGATATTTCAGAGTAGCATGCAAGACTCAACGACGAAAATGCAGAGAGAAATGTTTGTTTGCGTCGTATTTCCCTCCACACGATCCTCACAAGTTCTTTGTAGCCCACAAAATTTTTGGACCCAGTAACATTCTCATAATCCTTAGAGTTAAGATCTAACATTTGACTTTCATAAAATCTTGCCTTCAATACTATTGCTTTTCTTAGATCCAACAATTAAAATAAGGCCACCAAGCGGTTAGTCTTTATTTAGTATTGATTGTGGATCTTAGAAAATAAGATAGAGATTGTATATTAATACATTGGGATGGATCTTATAGATTAATATAAAGATTGCCTAGTTTTTATTTGATTGGGTAAAACGCTTTTGATCAGAGTTATGAACCAGTATGAGACACAAACGAGGGCCCACTCCTATCAAAATAGAAGGAAAAAGAGCGGAAGAACACCACCTCCCAAAAGAACAAGAAATATAGGACACAAAAGCCGTAGAGAATCTAATGAGAGGGGTAACAAAAAAAGAGGATACAAATAACTGCACACCCAAACACCCAAAAAAGGAAGTAAAATAATGTGTCACTCAAGACCAATCTCAACTAACTGTCCACCAAAGAGACTTATCCATAAGACAATATTGCCCATCACCCTCATTTAGAAAGGAGGTCTTCCAGGGTCCATTGAGATCCATTGGATATGAGAGAGTGTACTTATGCCCTCAGTAATTATGCCTTTGATCTACATCCTTTCTTCTTTGAAGGGACTCCAACATCCGTGCATCACTTAGAAGGCTTGGATGGGGGAGACCAAGGAGGGTTCACTCGAGGAAGGATTGAACGGGGGGCCAAATTCTCCTACAAGGGATATTCCACAGAAAGGAAGGTTCAAGGTGGGGAAGGGGGGTCCTCAACAAGCTGAGAAGGGGAGGGGGTAGGCCCAGGGCATTCCATAACAACATCCGTCATCATCACCGAGTGAGAGAATAGGGGGTAGTAAATTTTTTTCTGATTGTGCCACTTGAAAAATGGGTCAAGTTCCCCTTATTTTCTCTTCCAGACTTGCTGAGGATGTTAATGTTGCTTAGAGGGACACCTAACGATGCAATGAACAGAGAGGTGGCAATGGAAGCAACATAAGGAAGGCTGGTTCATAATTGAGATGTTGAGTCCACGAGCCCTACGAGGAAAACAAATTAACTGAAAAGGGGAACAACTTGGAAAGGTCAATGAAAGCACAAACGTGGATTGAACTGAGGCTCCAGAAGGCAGCATCAACCTTTACGAAAGTTCCAACTTTGTCCACCAAGAGCTTGATGAAGCACTCATTCCTCATCATCGGAGGGAGAGAATGAAGTTGAAGCCACATTAGGATTGCCTTGAGTTGGACCAAATTTGAAAATAAGAAAGGGCTCCAAGGGCAAAAGAAAATGTTGAAAAGGTTAAAAAACCACAGCCTAGAGTTTCACATAAAGTCCCTATTAGCTGAGCTCTAAAATTCCACCAAAAAGAAGTCATCATGCAACAAAGAGAAGGAAATAAGACCAATGGAACACCAAACCTTCGAGGTCAAAGTTGAGAGCACTGAAGGAGAAGTGAATGATCCCACACATTTATTGATAAGGGATTTGCTACCAATATCTGCTTTCATCTCCAGCAGCAGAGGGTCTGGGATAACCAGCTTAGGGAGCGACAAGGCAATGATAATTCAAACATCACCAAGTAGAAGGTCCTTAGCCATGACCAGAGAAGGAACACAAGAAGCATTCACCAAAAGAGGGGTTGCAGAGTCAGAGCACGAAGGGATCTAAGATTTACAAAAATCAAAACAATGGTGGAACAGGTTGGGGACATTCTTGCATTTTATGTACACCTAATGAGTCTCAGGACCTCCAACCACCTTGTCTGAGATATTTGACGGAGGAACAAGAAAATGGTTATGGAGAGAAGAGTTAAACAGGTGATAGCCATCCAACAAAGCTATGAACAGAGAGGATACAAGGTCACCAAGAGGAGCAGGTATGGGAGCCACTGCATCAAAGGGCTCAGCGAAGGCGTTTGCAGTAGTTTGAGGCATAGCACAAACAAGACTAGGTAGCCCCATAGGAAAAGGCACATCAAGGGAAGTCAAGCCATTTGCAAAAACCACCGAGGTGTATAACACTGTAACCCCATTGATAGAGTGAATCTCCCCACATAAAGATTTGTCACACTTTGATCAAGGAGAGTGGTCCATCAAATTAGAATGAGTAGGCTTATTGGTGTTGATAGACTTGAGAAATCTTTTCTGTAGGCCGTGGAAACTGTTCTCTATCTCAACAATAGCTTCTTCCATAGGATCCCCAACGTTAGACTCCCTAGCTTCAAGGACAAGAACAATCTTAGAATTTTTATGTAAAAAACGAGCAAGAGACTTCACGCTGAGTCTGTGTCTGCCACAACTAGGTCTGTTTTAAGGAGGGATGGAATGCACAACCAAGTCAACTACAGAAGCACATATAATGAAAAGCAGAAGAAGTATTGAAGGCCTTCACCAATTTGAAATTCTTTTTTAGTGGGAGAACTATTTTTTAATAAAGATTGCATATTAGTAAAGTGGTGTCCCTATCATTAACTTGTAATGGACATGTAATGATAGAAGGATGTCCACAAAATTTAGTATATGTAAAATTTAAAAAAATATTTTAATACATATAAAATATTCTATTGAAAATATTTTGTACTAAATTTTAATAATCACAATGATTTTTTGTTTTATATTTGTTTGTAGGGTTTATTTAACAACATAAAAATGAAAAATAAAAATAAAAAAAGATTGTCTTCTTTAAATAGTTAAGTAGAAAAATAGAAAGTGAAGAATATAATTTTTGTTGAAAAAATAAAAAATATTATTATTTTGTGGAAAGTAATAACAAAAATTATGAAGTTCCATTTAAAATATTTTGTACTAAATGATTTTTTTTTTAATATTTTTTTTTCAATTTTTATTTAGTAACATATTTTATTTTATATTTACTTTTCAATATTTATTTAACAACATAAAAATTAATAAAAATTAAACAAAATGTCTTCTTTAAATAATTAAATAGAAAAATAGAAAGTAAGGAATATAGTTTTTGTTTATATTTGTTTAGAAATATAAAAATAAATAAAAATGAGAAATTTTTTCTTCTTTAAATAAGTAGAAAAATAGAAAGTAAAAAATATAGTTTTTGTAGAAAAATAAAAAGTATTATTATTTTGTAGAAAATAATAAAAACAAGGGTTGCATAGTGATAAGTTCTTGTCTTTATATTGAAAATTATTTATGGTTAAATAATTATATATGTCAATAAATATTTTATATTAAATTGCACAACATAGTATCTACTTTGTGACTTTGTATTGTAACATATAAATTTGCAATACAAACTCAATACTATAGTAAAATAGCACAATAAATCTAATAATAATACATAAAAAAATCATTAATAGTGGGATATGGATTGAGAAAGAGTATGAATGCCTATTAGTAATAGTGAAGAAAAGCTTAAGGAACCCAAGGACCTCCTTAAAATTATATGGAACCCTGATGGCTTCAAATGATGAGGATATAAATCAGAATATGTTTTGTAAGAGTATATTAAGGTGCTATCTAATTTCAAATAGAAGGCAGTTATTGAAAAATACAAGGAATATATCTTGGTAATATAACATCGTCAGAGGATCTTAAACTTGTGTTGTGTAAAACTGCGCTGTGTAGCACTTTTTCTACACAAGTGACTCTTAAATCATGGTGTTCAATATATTTGAATGTAAACACACTAGAGTTTACTTTGAGCAATTAGGTAGTTTAGTGATTGTATTCGTGTAGGTAGTTTGGTGATGATTAATCACGTGAAAGATATCATTGTGTTTGAATTGGGAAAAAAAGTTCATGAGGAAATGGGTAAAATCTAGTTAGTAGTAAAAATCCTTGAAAAAGTCAATGATGTCAAAAAAAATGATAGGGGATGTAGTGTTCAATTTCTTTTTTTTTTTAATATTATTTGTAATAAAAATAATATTATAAAATTGGCAATTCACAAAATTATTTTGGTGTATTTTTTCCAATAAAAATAATGTTAGGAAATTGGCAATTTACTTTTGGTCGTTAAGAAATTTAATTGTTTTTGGCAGTTAAGAAATAAAATTTATAAATTTATTATATTGTAACTTCGAAACTCATTGAACATCTATATAATTTATTACGATAATAGTACTATAATTAAAATAGATTTGTATATGACCCCATGGATGTGGAAGATTAAAGTAGATGATAGAAGGAACTGTTTTTTTAACATTAATTTTTTTGGTTTATTACACCATCAAACGACTGTTCTTGGTGTAAATTTTACTCTTAAGGAATGGAAAGAATTTGCACACAAATGGTATTTATAAGACATGTTTGAAAAGCTATTCTTTAACAATTCAGTTTCGCAGCAAACTGATAGAGGAAGAAGGCAGAAAAAGGCAAACTGCACCTTCCATAAACGGTAACAAGGTTATTCATCAAAAACATGTTCGGCTCCTTTTCTGTTTTAATAATACGAGCATGAACACTCTTCCCCTCTATCTAGGTTTTCATGGCGATGCATCTCGGCAAGAAAATCGATAATCTATTGTTACCTGTTGAATTTTTTTAATTCAAATTTTTGCTTATTTCCTCACAGTCAAGTTTTGGGTTTCCCTTAACAGCAAAGGTTTCAATAACAGAGATAAAATGTGTACAAACTTCAAAAAAAAACATGTAAGCACCAGGCTGTAAGCTTAGAATGCACCTTCACCAACAGAAACAACAACACATGAGAGCCTAAGTATGAAGAATCAGATTAGAGTGGAAGGGTATCAATAGTAGATAGATGTATTCACAATCCTTGAAATGAAATGAAATGATTTGATTTTTCTTATGTATATAAGACTGAACTATAACACATATTAGGTAATTAACATATAACCAACTGCAGTATCAAAAAAAATCAAATCGTTCATTGATAAATTTAATAATGCAATAGATCATCAATTTCTAATAGATTATGTAATCATATAGTCATCTGCAAATTTGTAGTAAACACAATGAAGAAGTACACGATATTAAGAAGAAAAATACCTGGTGGGGGATAACCCTCTATTGTTCCTTTGTTTTCCTGGATAATTCATTCATTGCAAGAAATTTTGAAGAAAGAGCATAAGCCACAACAAGTAAACCAATTTAAGTGTCTGGGATTAATAGGGTTCACTAGTAACGAAAACCTTGTCTTTATTCCGTGATACATTGAAAATGAATCATGTGCGTATCTATAGATTGTTTGAAGATACAATTCATAAATTTTGGTAACAATAAGACAAATAAAGCACATCGTTAACAACATGGCTAGTAGTCCGAGCGAATGAATATTGCCAGTATATCTTGATAAAAAACATATTCCACAAGTAGTTAATAACCCAAGAAAATGTCTATATATGTCCACATAAGAGAAATAAGCATTCTAATAAGAATTTAAACCTCCACGGAAGCAAAGTCGACTTAGGGATATTGTTTGCAATAAACATTGTCATCTATTAAAACATGAAAGTATGCGTTATTGCTAGATAGCTTATTTGTTAAAACTTGTTACAACACGATATCAATTTTTTTCAATTCAAAGGTAAATAAATAACACGCATTTAAAAATGTTAATCCTAAATAAGAATTTGTTGGAGTTCAACATGTTATTGAGTCTTAAGAGTCCCAATAATTATGCAGTCATATTTGTCCTCTCTTATTAACTCAACGTTGTTCATCCAAAAAAGAAAAGTTTCAAGTACATCGAAGTAAAGTAATATATGAATTAAGCATGCTATGTACAAATCAATCTTTCAAGCAACAAAATGATTGATATAAAAAGAAATTAAATAAATAGAAGTAGAGTACTCTAGCATCAATTTATATAAAAAAGTATGTAGTAGTGAAACATATATATATTTTAAAAAAGTATATACATAGCTAAGTATATGGAATTTGCAAATTCATTGGCGAGCATATTTGTGTACAAAAACTCTTAAACAAGATGGTAGAAAATGTAAATATACGTTTCCTAGGTTATGATGTTATGCAAATTCAATCAAAGACTTATTGGTAGCTTATTTAGAAATGAAAAGGACAAAGTCCAATAAATGGAAATGTAGATTATATGTTTAAACACTGTAAAATCATATGAGACATACAGAAGCACCTTGTAAAATGAAACAAATTCTAAGTATCGATGTAGTGTATATATATATATATATAATTTATAAAAATAAATAAATAGAATAGTGAATTTGAGGTAAGTGATAATTTGACATACTTTTAATAGTTTTTTATGTTAGCATTTATAATGTCTTTGTGTTGGTTGAGTGTAAATTTTGCTTGAATAGAGAATTCTTGAAGGATGAAGATGTTAGTATCTTTGTCTTTTATGTAGTCTTCATGTGAAATCTTTATTAATTGAGGTAGTAATATTTTAAGTAGCAGCGCTAAAAGGAAGCATTGTAGCTTACTATTTTTTGTAGTTTTTACATTGTAAATCAAATCATGGGTATAGGCATATGAACTTTCTTCTTGACAAGACTTGCAATATAGAGTTGCATAATGTGGTAGTTGAAGGGTTTCAATTGGGATGCTGCATTTATCACAAATCAATTGAAAATGCATGGAATATACATTTACAATTGATAGTGTTTCTTCTACCTGTAAATATACAAATACAATTTAGAAACAAAGATTAATGTGAAATAACCACTGCAGGTATTATGGTTCAATGATATGACAATCACACTTTTCTCAATCATATTATAAACGGGCAAGAGTCCACTAAGATTAGGTTTGTAGTTTTACTTGTAAAACAATTCTTGCTTGGAAAGTAAATAAGATAATTAATATTTTTTTTTTACAAATTTTAGAGCTAAAAATCAAAGAAACCATGGGCATTAACATACCTCAATTTTGGCATTCAACAAAACATTTAAGTCTTATAATGTTTGCTTGTTATGTAATGGAGTAATAAATGTTGCTTGACTGGTTTTGAATGCTCTTTCAAGGTCATTTTGTTTCACTAAATTTTTGAAGAGATAGATTGGGAATCGTTTGTTCTATAATTTTTGTTGAATGGTGGAAAACAAAGGCTTAAATGTTCCAAATAGATAGAGCTGCATAATTAAAAATGAAGTAGTTAGTATTTTTATGTATAAAGCACGAATCAAATTGCAGAGTATATGAGAGGATGGTGACTTGCCTATGATGTATCATCTTCAGAATTTCTATCCTTAATTTCCAATATGAGTTGGAGGCCAACTTTTATTGTAGACGTTATAATTACAACAATTATACCAGTTACATATGCATCAATAGTGGTTAACAAATATTTTATTGTAGAGTATGGTATGAACATCTAACCTATGCAAATATGAGGTATAGTTTCAATTATGGTCGATTCAGTGAGCAATAATATGAAGTCACAATCTCCATGATCATAGCTAGTTTTGGGTGCAATTCAAAAGTGTGTTATTCATATTACTTTCCTTGCAACAAATTTGTATTCATTTATTTCACTCAAGTTACTAGCTATGTTCAGAGTAATTTTCATTTCTCCTTTTGCATCTGTTAAGTCAACATGTATAAATTGTTTATGTTACTCTTTTTGTAACATTGCTTTGTAAACAACTAGGACTTTTACTTCAAATATATGGCCAACTTTATGATTTCAAAGGTATTCAATTGTTGTGAGGCCAAAGCAGGTTGTTATTTTATTGCATAAAAGTAAGAGAACATTTTAATAGGCATGAAGTAATGGAAAGTATAATAAATAATGTGATTATTTGTGCATATTATTTTTGATTCACTCTCCAATGGTATGTTGTCTTGTACACTTTCTATTGATCTTTTCATGTTCCCTATGATGACGTAATACAGTTAGGAGAATAATGAATATAATAAAATGTGTATCTACATGTAACAATATTTTAATTAGAAAAATAAGTAAATAATTTGTAGAAAAAAATTGTCATATTTATACATACATACCTTCTAGTTGGCACCTATATTTGGAAATGTTGTTGCACTGTATTATTTTAGATGATTGATTTTGAGATGTAATAATGTTAAAAATTGATGTTATTTTGTTCTTCATGTGTAGATTTATTGTAGATAATTAGGTAAATAGTGTCATGTTCACTCCAATAGTAATCACTTTTGTAAATATAATATTCTTTTCTTTGTTTGTTTGACCATACATGGTTAATTATAGGTGTTGACATTGTGTTTTGGTTTTTAGTTAAGTGATGCATAGTTTGGCTTTCCATATAACATTTTAGTATTTGTGCATTGTTGTCTTGCTTTTTGATGTTAATGTTGAGTATATATGTGTTTGATTTTTTGTTTATATCAGCCAATGCATCACCAATTATGGATAGGATGTCTGAGATATTAGCATTTGGTGTTGTGTATAAATTCAAAATTGACATTTATTGGTTTTTTTTGGTTATGATTGTCAATATGGCCTCAAAATTATTTGTCTTGTATTACATTATTTTGTAAATAATAATATGTTTTGTAATACAAATCATAATTCTGTCAACATGGACCATTATTAATAGTTGAACTTTTGCTATATATTGTTTATTTCAATATGTGATATATGCATCTCTTAGAAACAAAATATATCACAAGGCATTATATCATAGTCATTGATTATATATTCAATGTGTGCTTTTAGGCTTCTTGTATTTAATGATGAAATAAGAGTATAGTATTTTGTGTCTGTCAATTGGAACATGTTCCAGTTTCCATTTAGCATTTGTTCATAAGCAAAACATTTCTATTGATATCTTATTTTTCACATTGAAATTCTTCATTGTTAATGGAGCGAGTAAGTAAAGTGACTCAATATTTCGTACACATGAAAGTGTTCTATATGCTAAGTCATGGTGTGTCACACCAGAAGGGTCAAATGCAACACTGTCCATTATGATGCCTTAGGATTTGTGTATTATTCGTGCACATGTGAGTTATATTGGAAATTATTTTTTAATTATTTTATATATATATATATATATATATATATATATATATATATATATATATATATATATATATATATATAGGCTTAGCAATATGCAAGATATGTATCCAATTATGTTCAATTGAGTTATTGTATAAATGACCTAGTTTTTTTGATAAGTTGTGTCCAATACATGGATCATTAAATTTGATCCATAGGATGTATATATCATTTACAATTGTTTATGTTTTGAATATTCTATCTGAGTCATTAACTAATCTATCTTGAACATCATAATTTACAACATAGATTTCTACTAGCATTCCAGCATTCAACTCAATTATAGGAGGTAGGGGTGATGAATGATGACCAACTTGTGTTGTGTCATGCAGATTTTGTTGTTCATCAATTACGTGTATGACAATTCTATTTATAGGAACTAATGCCAACATCTTAGCATTATGTTTGTGAACATCATCATTTTTTTAAAAGAGACATGGGAATGTCAGATCATTAGGTGCAGGTCATAAATAATTTTCATTAATGTAATCTATTTCATCATTTGTTTGAGATCCTATGCATAAGTGGCTAAAAATTGTTATAAATTTTGCATTTTGTTGATGCATTATTGTTTGTAATTTATATATTTTTACATTATTTTTCCAAAAGTGGAATGGAATCAATTCATTACATATTTTAGGGTGTTCAAAAATTAGACAATCATTCACAAGTTGGTCTTGGAAAAAGTCTCCATATATGAGCATGTCTACATGCCAAAGTGTTTTGTAGGAAAACACATCATATCTCATAGTCTCTTATCTATTAAATACAATAAGTGGGTACCTACTAGTGATATTTCATCTATGGGAAGTACTTATAGTTGTTCATAATGCTTTATCATTGCATCAAAAATTTTAAAATTGAGTGGAATAAGTTCAAACTTGTTAAAAGGTAGGACAGATGTAGAATGCAGTGTTACTCCACCAAAATTGTATGCTACTTTTACTGTGTAAGCTAGTATTAGTCCTTTTGACTTAAGAGGATCACTATCAATGAATTTTTTATACAAATGAACTAGTGTTTCATATATGACTTTAGCAGTAAATGTTTTCCCCATGCTAACACCCCCTATTAAGAATATGTGTAGTGGTTTGGATGGGTTAACCCATTTTTTCATTGATATATCTTTAATAAGTGCTTGTTGTTCCTTGTTCAATGCTCTTCTAACTTTGTAGTAGTTTAAATTGTCAGATATAAATCGGTGGTTTCCTATTTCAAAGTGTTTTACTTTAGTTTTATTTCTTTTTAATTCTTCTACAAAGTGTTAATCAGATTTGAGATCATAATGTTCATCTCCAAGGCTATTGTTTTCTATTTTTTATTTCATTTCATCAATCATATCATTGTCCACTTCATCATTTTTAACAAGTTCATGCATGTCACCCCAAGTAGAGTTAATGTCATATGTGAATTTAGCCTATTTTTGTTGTATTATTGTTTCATAGAAAGTATATACATGAATCTAAGTTAGGAAACCATATTTTAGGGTATTTTCATCTTCCATAAAAGGAACATATAATAGTAGCCTTTCTATATAGTAGTTTTCAATGTCAATATGTTTATTATATTTGAAAAATCAAATAACATGGGGCTTTGCTTCTTTGTGAGTTTCTTTCCATTTTTTTGGTTTTATGAAATAAATTTTGTAAGACAAATGTCTCTTACTTGTTGAGGATGTTACAAATAATAGTCTATTATAGATTTACACACAACATCTTCTAATTCATGAAGTTCATGGCTCAAGAGTGATTGAGGTTTTATAATAAATGTGCATTCTTTTGAATGTATTGTGTTTATGAATATGTATTTCCTTGAGCAACTATTCAATGGTAGTGAAAGGACTATATGGATAGTGTATTGAGCAGACATTTGTTGTCTATTGAACAATATGTTTCCCATACTATATATCATTTGAATAACATCCATGTTTATTTGTTGATGTTCTTTACAGATTCTTTTGAATTCTCTTGTCATTTTCCTATCAAGTTTTATCATGTATGAAGTGCAATAAGAAGCTGTGACATAAGCATTTAATATGAATCATGCATTTTATTTGCTTGCCATAGTTAGGGTATTTTATTTGAAAAGCTATTTGTCCATGCTTGTGATGACTTATGTTTAAAAAAAATTGTTGGTTGTGTAAGTGTGCATGTAATTGCTTATATGTATTCACTTTCACCGATATTTCATTCCATAAAAAACATGTCAAATGTAACAGAGGATTCAAAACATTTGCATTGCAAAGTAGTAAGAATATGTTTTGAATTTGTTATTGCTTGCTCATTTTTTTTGTCAAATGGTTCAAGAGTAATTTTCCTTTTCATTGGTGGGAAAGAGAAATTGTGCCTACAATGATTTTTTTTTTCTTTTTTTGACAGCTCTTTCTGTGGTGATGTTCATGTAGTTTAACTATATTTGAATTTAGGATGTCTACATCACAAGTTATATATTTATCTACAAAGTTTACAACGTCAATATTTGTGTTTTTTTCTATAAATTGGTGCTGATTTTATCCATAACATGAAATGTGTTTGTTGGTTTCCTTGACTTTGGAACTCAGTAGTTGTAAACTGATCTTGATTTGGTCCAAAAAAAGATTCATCTTTGTATACCATTTTTAAGATTACATTCACCCTATGTCTATATTATCATGTACATGTAATTGGGTCTTTCCTCACCAAGTAATTATTGCTAATTATATGAAAAGGATTAATTTTGTCTGATTTTGATCTTTTTGTTTGGTGTTTATTGTATAATTTTGATAATGTAGTTTTCAGTGCCTCCAAATTGTGTTCAGCACTTGAGAATGTAATAAAGAATATTGGTGGCCCCAATTAACGAATCATTGCAAACATGTTTTTTTTCAGTTGTTGCAAATAACCTAGGGATATTCATATGTTTTTGAAATCGACATACCCAATGTCTGATTTAAGTATTTTTTCTCAAAATTTGCCATAGTGGGATAAATTGGCAAGGGTAGTTTATGCAAAAAATTTGTAAAATAGATTTACGATGAGCTAACAAAGAATAACAACACATTTATAGCCTAAAGGTGAGTTCAAATATGCACTTTTGAATAAACATGGGATATAGGTAAAAAAATAGTATTGTTAAACGAGTCTCATGAGAGGCCCAAAAAGATGGTTTGGTTATAATACAATTGAAAAATAAGGCATGTAAGATCAAACAACACATAAAATAGACCATAGATGTGAAAATTACACTTTTTGGAGTGAAATAATGAACTATAGGCCCTGAGGGTAAAATTTCAAAATTTTGGCTATATATTCACCTCTAGGGTGAAAAAATTCATTTTCACCTTATCCTATTAAGATTTTGAGTTCTAATTTTTTGCATAGATTGCTAATAAAAATGGCCTACAAAGGAGTTTGATGTCATATTTCAGAGTGGGTAAGAGAGCACATGCAGCCACCCCACAAATGGACCACTTGTGAGTAATATCAATTTCATCATTAATGCTAAATTTATTATATAATTATTTATTTTAGGTCAAAAAATGGTGAAGTCACCATTTGTGTTTTAGGGCAAACAAAAGCTTCACCAAGGAAAATGGTGAATTCATACAAAGTCATCATTATTAGAAATGATGATAATGCCAATCAAGTGGAAATAATCAAAATGATGATTTCATGATTTTTTGTGATAATACAAATGGTGATATCATTAGTAAGCTAGACTTAGGCTTAGGTAACTGTATATAGTTAGGGTAGCACTAACTTTTTTGTGTTTACAGGAGTGATTGGCTACCTTGACATGTTGAGAATGATGTTCACACTATTTACGAACCCCTAAAGTTTGGATAGAGGATATGATTGCCTTTCTATAGATGTTAGATCTTCATGATGTGGCATAGATGCCAATCATCCAAGAAAATCAAGCATATTTGAGCATGCTAGCTAAGTTCTGGCATAATGAAATGTCTACCTTCCACCTACCTACTAGAGATACTACAATGACACTTAAGGTACTTGGTGTATCCTCAAATTGCCTATGTGAGGATGGAGATTGTTTTAATCACTACTGACATAGTAGTAGGTAGTTCTTGGTGATCTGGTCAGTTATCAGGTCATCCCCATGTTTTAGGATAAGGTCAACATAGACTTGATAAAGATAAATATAGACATTCAACAAGACGATTTACTTGTTTGGGATTCATCACCACCATCTCTTGTTAATAGGGAGGTAGTATTTCTCATGACCATTGTCAATGACATCTTGCTTCCTAAAAAGAGTGGTTGATACTTTCATATGGGCCTTGGAGGTGTAGTGTGGAGTATTCTTGATGAGTCTACATTATTTGATTGGGGGCCAACTATCCTAACACAACTCTACAAATATCTATGGATGATAGCATACTGTGGAGGATGGAGCATTGGGCCTTGCACACTTATAATGGTTTGGGGTTGAGAGCACATTTTGATTGAGTGACCAGTAGGGATGCAAATATTATGAGACCTAAAGGAGATATTAACATATGGATGGGCTCAGATAAGATCCAATAGGCATAGGCATAGGGGGATATTCCATTCTATCATTGGATGTTTAACGATCTGACACCATAAATTTTCATTTAGAGGCCCTAACTCACATACCAGCTAAAATGGTTTTGTGATGGATGGTACATGGCTTTCATGACTCCCAGATGTTTTTTGACTGGGAGATAGTTCCATATATTAAGTACTACCTTGATTGGGTACTCAAGTAGTTTAGATTTATATAAGATGTACCTAAGGGACTGAGATGGTTTGATCATGTAACATAGGAGATTAGTTAGGATACTCCTATTATATAGAAGAGTGAGGCTATTATGAGATACATCAATGTACCATGGGTTACCTAGGCTTATGCAAGAGGACCAGTTGATGTAGGGGTCACTTTAGCTTATATACATTAGTGGGTACACATATGCCCTCTAAGGTTGATAGGTCCAACACAATTAGGTGAACAAAGACATCAATAAATACTGACAACACCTAGCAGGACAGTGACAGTGAGGTTGGTGATGATGATGACATGGTTTTAATGGATGAGATGGTGGGGGAGATGAAGATGGATATGGAGATGGAGACGATGGGGATGATGGCCAAAATTTAATAGTTCTTGATCCTAGTTTGGTAGTGGTTACATTGGCACACATTGGTTTAAGCCAGATAGGGCCTTCTAGCACATATATAGATCCAAGCCAAGTAGGGCCTTTTGGCATAGCTACAATGGGCAGGGATACAAGATTGTTAGAGTAGGAGATCATTGCTTGAGTGAGATAGATAACCCTATATATGAGGGATGATGACATGACTCAGTTTTAGATATAGATCACTTGGCTGAAGGCTATAATAGATAGGATGGTACAAGTTTAGGGCCAACTCACCACTATGAGAGATCAGACCATTAGCAAGAGATATCAGGCATTAGCTATTGTTAATAGTCTTATGTGAGAGTGAGATGTGGTTCAAGGATCCATTACACATGCTAAGTTCTCAAAGATGGTTAGGGAGTGCCTTTAGGCTAAGGATGAGGCATCTTATTACCATCGAGCCTATGAGACAACTGTGCTTAAAGACTGGTATGTTAATTATTTTGAGGTTTGGGATGCAAAAATAATAATTAGTAGATCTAATTAATCTCAAATGAGGACTCATCTTACAAGTGCCTCAGGTCAGTTTGTTCATCAGATATAACCACCACCACCAAGACTTTCAGGGCCATCAGGGCCACCTCCAACCATAGGTCTAATGGACACACAGAGCTAGAGTTGAGTGTAGGGATCTTAGAATTTTGGTATTTTATCATAGTTTTGGCATATGGAATTATGATTATTATATTGACATACTAATGTATTTTGAGACACCATTGTGATATGTATATATCCTCTATATATATATGACATTTGAAATACATTGACATTCATTTTTGGGTCCTTTGAGGATAATATACATGTATATGATATTCTTGATATGTATACAATGCCATCCTTGTTATCTTGTTTATCTCATGTTTAAAATTGATTATCATTATGAATGTTTAACATTGTTGATGTTTATGCTTATATATGCTCTATTCATTTATTACTTATGCCATGTTTATGAGATGTTATTCTATTAGTTATCATCTAATTATGTTGTATGATTCATATGTATGCTTATTCAGAGATGCACGTCTTTTATAAACACAATAAAACATGTCTACTCTTATTTATTACTCATGGATTAAGGCATGTGTTTGGGTAGTAGGTTGGTTTTGATATATCAGAGAAATACTACCATAACATTGATCTGATAGTCTTTATATGTCTAGTTTTTGTTTTAGCTTGTGATATTATGCATGATAGTTATGAACAACTAAAATATTAATATATACCCTAATCATGGAAAACTTAGTTTAAACGTAGTTATAAATAATCTAGGAATAAGACATGAAAAATCAAATCCTAAGTGTAAATATAATAAATAAACCAATTGTAAGACTAAAAGCAAATATTCACAACCAAAGTACATGATACAGATTATCAAAACTTAAGTGTAAACAAATTATAATAATATCACGGCAATTGAAAAATAAAAAATTCCAAAAAGGCAAAATAAAAACAAAATAAATAAATATAAACTAAAAAAATAAAATTAAAACAAACAAACAAATAAAATATATGAACAAACAAAACTAAAAAAAATAAGGCTATATAAGAAAACAAAATAAACAAACAAACACAAACAATAAAAATATAAATAAACTATACAAATTAACAAACACAAACAAGGTTATAAACAATAAGATGACAAATAAACAAAAAGCAAACAAACAACAAAACATAAATAAACAAAACACAAACAACAAAACATCAATAAAAACAAACAAACAAACATAATAACTAAATAAAACAAATAATTGTAAACAAAAAAAGAATAAAAATAAGACAAAACAAACATAACAAACAAAGATAAATAATATAAATAAATAGACAAATAAAACAAACAAAACTACAAACAAAATGATCAAAATAACTAAACAATACAAAGTAAATAAAAATGCAATAAATAAACTAATTTATGTATATAAAAACAAATAAACTAAGCTAAACAACATCAATACACAAGCAATGGTTAATCACAATGTTAGTACAAATAAAATACAAATTATTTGTGCATGTGTAATAGAGGTGTTACTCTTGGTGATAGGGTGACCCCTAGGATAGTTAGCAATGGCACAGTTAAAATAACATAAGAATAAATGACACAAGGTTTCCCTTAAGCTATAGAGAACAATGACACAAACAAGAATAGCACAAACATTTCCCCTATGTTTAATGAGATAATGAAACAAAAAAACAAAATTGGGGGGATGGAAGAAAAGGAAGGGGTAGGTGAGCTGACTCTAGATGCATTGGGCAAGTGGATGCTACTTATATAGTTCCATAGACATAATATCTAGTGTGAAATTTAGGTTAAATGTAGTTCTCTTAAGATATGGGATGGAAGAAAATGATGACAAAAAAACATGATTGATTTGTTTGTAGAAGAAAATGAGAACGATCTCATAAAATGACAAGTGCTTAATAAAAGTGAGGGGTGACATTCACAAGAATAAAAACATCACCACAAAAAAATTGTGTAAGCACGAGAGTATGGTTTAGGCTAAAACCACACCAAAAGTTATGAAACGAGTATCCACTAATGATTTAAATGGGTAATTCATAGTGTCTACTGCATCTAAGTCTTGGAATGAGAATGAGATTGTAAAATGGCAAGATCATTGACAAAGGTTGCTCATAAAATGAAGAGAGTGTTTAAAAAGGAATTAACTCAAAAAATGATAAGAACATAAGAAAATCCAAGTGGTCATTAGTGCATCAAATTCAAATGCACAATGCTCATAATATCAACTCGCAAAATGGTGAGAACATATGGCTAAGGCCAATAACAATGGGGAAACTAAAGGATAAGTGATTACTTGTGAAATAGTTAAGATTAATATAATCCTTCAGAGAAATAAGTAGTCAAAAAAGAAAGGAAGGTAACCAAACTAACTTGAGATACCCCATATATCTAAGTGTTGCCTACATAGTCTATGCGAACCTCAAGTCGATATAGTTCTCCTAGAAATGGGAGGAAAAAAACCAAGGTGGTTTAGAAATGAAGCTAAATAAATAATATGGCCCATCCAAAAAAAATTTGATAGCTTTATATTTCCTGTGGAAATTCTAAGCCAATTTTCATGATTTTGTGTTTTTTAGGTTTTTGGAAAATTTCAAATGTTTTTGGAATTTTCTAGGCATCTCAACTTGACTTAGAATTATGAGATACAAAATGGTTGAACTCATAAAATGGTGAGAGTGTGGCTTAGGTTTCTCATAAAATAATGAGAGCATGGATTAAACATGCTCAAAAAATGGAGAGAACATTGCAAATGGGTGACTGAGCTGATCTCAACATGAATCTAACATTGCCTACAAAGTCCTATAAGACCTTAAGTTCCTATAGTTTTACCTACACAAAAGGCATCCAAATAAGTACCATCAAGTTCAGGCATAGGAAAATACCAAGATAAATAGAAATAGTGATGGAAAGTTTATAAGGAAATACATAGCAAAGGTATTAATCCTAATTTTCCCTTAGGTGGTTATAATTAGGAAACAACAATAAAGGGTTAGTGGTCCTAATTTACCCACATGAGGTTATATTTAGTAACATGAGGTGGGACACTAATTTTCCCAAAGGTAGTTATAATCAGTGGCACCATTCAAACACAAAAACAAATGAAGGATGTAATTTCCAAGGTAATTATCATACCAATTTCATATACTACCATTCAAATATTTAATTCTAAAACAACTAATGGAACTAAATCTATCATCAACCATTGAACGTGCTTGAAGTGCAAATGAATCAGAACCAAGGCCAAATGTGATAGGTAGGGTTAGGTAAAATGAATTGGATGGTGAAAGTTTAATGACATGGAAGAATAATAGAGGGTATAATACAAATAATGGGTATAATAGGCATAACTTAAATTATCCTTGTAGATAATAATTGGAGTCCCTCAAGTGTAAAAACATATGAGGTTCATTATGTTCATTGGTTCATCAAGTTCATCTTCCTCTCATGTGGAGAGCCTGTATGATCTATAATCATAGTGGGAAATAACTATATAGGGCCCTAACTAGTTTGGTTAGAAATTTCATTTTTTATTTGTCTCGGTATTGACATTCTTATGCTTTTATTTTAACACTAAGTCACTAAGATCAAACTCACAATGTTTAATGCACCTATTGTATTGGCCCTTTAATTTGTTATGATATGCCTGAATATTATTCAAGGAAACCAAAAATTTTCCATCAAGTAAATATAGATCTTGTAAGTGATCTAATCTATAATCCTCATCATTGATGATGTGCTGCAAAAAAAATTGGAGAGAAGGAAACTTGACCTCGATAGGAAGATTGGCCTTAGTGGCATAAACAAGTAAATAGGGTATAGTTCCTATTAGAATAAAGAATGTGGTACAACATGCCTAGAGGGTGTTAAATAGATGTAATTACCAATTAAGACTAACATCATCGATAATATTCTTTAGAATATTGATAATGGTTTTATTATAATCCTCAACTTGGCTATTTCCTTGTGGGTAATAGACAATAAAGAAATGTTGTTTAATGTGGTATTGGGTACAAAGTGCTTTCACATATTTGTTTTTAAATGATATGCCATTATCAGATATAATGTTAGAGGGGATACCATAATGGTAGATGGGATGATTGAATATGAACTTGCATATTTACCTACCAGTTATGTAAGTGAGAGGAATGGCTTCCACCCATTTAATGAAATACTCGGTAGTAGTTAGAATATGTTTATGTCCATTTGAAGATGTAGGATTGATCTTCCCTATGAGGTTGAGTCCCCATGTTGAGACTGGCCATGGTTTATCAATAGTTTGAGTGTCTTGGTTGGATCATGAATCAGATTGGCATGCTTATGACACTTGACACACCTCGTTACATGTACATTTGCATCTACTTCCATAGTTGACCAATAATAACTAGTACACAATAAATTTTTGGCTAAGATTGCCCTACTAGTATGGGATCCATACACTCCTTCATGAGCTTCCCTCAGTACTAGTATAGATTATACCAAAGGTAAATGATGGAGAAAAGTTTCATCATAGCTTTTACAATACACAGTTGGTCCAAGTAGGGTATAATGAGAAGCTTTATGGGTGAAGGCTTTTATTTATTACATGATAAGTCAGGAGGCATAGTTTGGTCTTGGAGATATATATATATATATATATATATATATATATATAAGTACTATGGAGACATAAACAAAAATGTCACAAATCATATTGACAATTGATTATTTGTGTGCCAAATCTAAAATATGTTCAACAAGACATTGATAATCCCTTGCTCTATCTATGATCTAAATCATGGAGATAATGGTGGCCATATCATCAGTTGTTCTATTATTAACCTAAGGTATTTTTTTAAATTAGATGTTAGGAATCTATTGCTTAAGAGTATCATCCATATTTTTATAGGGTACCAACTTCTTGTCCTTGGTTTGGTACTAGTCTATGACCTAAATGATAATTAGATGAGAATCACCATGAACTAGTAAACATTATGTGTTCCACTGTACTACTTGATGAATCCCTACATTGAGTGCTTCATGCTCAGCCATATTATTAGTACAAATAAATATAATATAAAAGGACTTGGGAATGAGATCCCCTTGTAGTGTAATAAACAATATTCTTAACCCTGATCCATGAGCTGCAAATGATCCATTAAAGTATATCTTCCACAATTTGGCCTTAAGAGGTGCTTCTACTACTTCAACTATCATAATGGCCTCATTTGGAAATCTAAATGTAAGGGTTTGTTTATTGGAATAAGAGCTTCTATAGGTTGATCTGCAAGTAATTATCCTTTAATGGCCTTTTAATTTATAGATTCAATTTTGAACTCGCTTAAGAACATGATCCACTTTACCTTGCGGCACTGTAAAGATGATTTGGAAAGTAGATACTATTGTCACTTAGATTTTCACCCTTTGAGGAGATGTCTCAGCTTTCCTCATCCAAGTGGCACAATTGAAATACATCTAGGCTTGTGGGTAGCCTATGAATGAGGTGAATCTCTAGATAGGGCTAGCTTCCTTGATGTACCACTTTGAATCACTACTACACCTAAACTTTATGATGGAAAAGGGATAGATAAAATTGAAAGCAAACTATTCTAAGGGAGGTTATACACCAAATAACTTGATGACTTCCAACCAGCTACATGTTACACATGAGAACAAAGGACTAACCAAACATACACTTTTCCAATTTGAATCTTCTTACATCAATGTTTCACTATGAGGTTATGGATGAATGTTTAGGCTAGGAGGGATATAAAAGAGGCCTTGAATGGAACTAGTGAATAGGATAACTCACTTAACCTTGAAACTTATTAGAACACTTCATATGACCTACAAGAAGAAACTACAGATAGGTGAGAGAATGAGACAACATGCTAAGGAATCTATAGTCTTCACTAAGAAAGATCCATCATTTAAGTAGGCACACTATGAAAAGCTATGTAAGAGGTAAAAATTAGTAATATTATTGATCAAATGGTATGAAAATGAGTATGGATTTTCCATACTCAAGTGGAGCATGAATTATAAAGACCAAAATGGTTAGTTCTTATAGAATGAGAGAGAGAGAGAGGAGAAGAGAGAAGTTCAAAGGTCACAAAGACATTTATCATACTGATAAAAGGAGTTACATGTGCATGGGAAGAGGGTGTAAATAAAACCATGCAAGGTCAAGAAGCACAAGTGTCACCCCAAGTCATGAAACTCTTGAAATGTGGCGTAGAATTTCTCATTCTAGCTTAAAAAATTGTCTTTATGATTTAGCCCTGTTTGAAAGTCCCAAAACTGAATAAGGATAGGTATGATGATTGAAATTAAGGGGAAGGTTTGTAGAAATGAATCTTAATGAATTATTTATAGTCTTAGTCATCTAGAATCATCTAGAAATGAGCTATTATTATCTACACTCTAAGAAAACTCCTCTTTTAGTCAACTCCTCTTTCAGTCACCCCTCACACTTGGCCTCAAAATTGGCTTTAGTTTTCCATGAAAATAAATTTATGGGAGTGGATGACACTTGGAAATACTCTCCATAGCCTTATATTTCTCAAGCACACCTTAAAAAGGCATCCACTTTAAATTTTCACACTTCTCACCGCCATGTTCACTATGCTAGTTTTGGCTAGCTGAGATGAAAGCTCTCATAGGAATAATTAGGAGTTTTTACAAGGAATTAAATTGAAATTAGGGGTTATAAAAAGTCATAATATTCCTTCCATAGTTTATTTCATATCTTGAAACCTCTTAGAACCTACACAATGCATAAAATAGTAAAAAATACCCTATTTTATACTCCATCCATACATTTATGTATAACTCATCCTAATGGGGAGTATTATGAGAGATTATTATACAAAATCCAATCATTATTCTATGAAAACTATTCCATTAGGGTAGTTTCCCATCCTCAATTCCTTCATTGGGTCACTAGTAAGGGTTTTGGTGAGTCTATGCCTTTTTTACCCTCTTAAGCTTTGTTTATAAAGATGGGACATTAAATTTTCAAAAAAAATTCATAATAATAATTTATATGACCCTTTTAAACTTCTTTAATCTTCTTAGATCCTCATGCAAAGCATCAAGAGAGATATGAGCACTCAAAGTTACCCACTCGAGCCCTTTCTTCCATTCACATAGGCTTAATGTGGCCTTTGAGACAAAAGATGACTCCCTTGTGATTGATATAAATAAAAAGAGATTTTAAATGTCTAAAAATACCCTAAAAACATGTCTAAATGGATTATAAATCTCATCTCATGTGGAAGTGGAAATGACTCTCCATTTGGCTTCTAGGCCTAAACCCTACTTGACATACTTGAATGCAACATTGAAGGTTTAGAGAATTATATTTAGATTATACATTTTAATAAAGGTATATAATTTTTATGTATATTTAATCTAACCTTCCACAAATTCTTTTCCATATCCATATAACTCTTGTTCCATCATTCAACACCCTTTCTCAGAAATGCAAGGTTTTGCTCATAAAGGGAATGCCCTCTATCTAAGACAAAATAGAGGGCACTCCCATATTTTATCATATAATGTTAAGTGTTTTATATAATAATATAATTTTTAAATACCCTATATACAAATTTACATCCCTTGGTAAAACCATATGACATTACAAAAGCAGTCAAAACTGATATAGACTGCTAGACAAAAGACGGTGTGTAGGGTTGGTTATGTGAACTATGTGTTACTTGTTTGAGGTCATTTATTTAATTTTATATCCATTATTATGGTTTTATGAGGATTTTATGATTATTATTAAGGTTTTATAACCTTAAATTATCCATCCAAACTTCCACATATTCCTCATACTCTCTACCTAGTCAAATTGGGTGCCATATGATTGTGACTATGTTTTGCTTATTTTGGAGGTCACTTGTAGATGTCTATGCATGGATTAGACTTGGAAATAGTGAATAATAAATATTTAGTTATTTAAATATAATTTTATAAGTGTTTTTACCCACTTTTTCACTTTTCCTATTCCTTCTCCATCACTTTGAACCTCAAACCTACTCACTGTTTATTAAAATCAGACCCAATCAACTGTAGGTCAAATAGGATATTGTAGGTAATAATCTTATTAGAAAAGGTTTAAAATAAAATTTTATCCTCATAAGCCATTTAGGATCACTCTATATATACTAAATTAAAATTTTCCCTACTTAAGTCTTTGTTAGGGGGAGTGTAGAATCTAATAGTTAATTATAGATCAACCTCTTAGGAAAGAGGAAACTGTAGGTGAGTACAGAGCCTAAAACATAACATATATTATTATCTTGGTGACATATATAATAGTTGATATGAATTTTCATAAATAATATTCAAACATATTATTAAAGTCTACCACTTCTCCCTTTTTCACCTAGAGCTAAGTGTAACTCTTGAGGACTCGCTGTAGGTGCTTGCCTAGGCCTGCGTACAGATAGTCTCCTGTGTAGGTCTATTTTAGACTTGAAACCATGCCTAAAATAATTATAATTTAATGTTCATGTGTTATATTTATGTCATCATACCCATGGGTTTTAATACATGCTTTTAAAATTAGCCTTATTGAGTTGTTACTCCAAAGTACCCTTTCATCTCCATACAACTATAAGTCAGTATTTCAAGGCTTAAGACACCCCTAGAGGTATGTATGGGATAAAAACTCTACCTATGATCCTATTTAATGATTATATAGCTCATAAATTTTAATTTTAAACCATATAAAACCATTCAAACATGAAGGAATGGTTTGGTATTGCAACCTTGCAATTGAAAGTTACCTTAGAGTTTCAAAACCTGTAGATGATAATGAAGGAAATTAATGTTCAAAAAGCTATTTTAAGGAGCTCAACCACTGTCATCCACTACTCATCTACCCTAAAAAATTTACATATTTATTTTATTATATGGATACTCTACTAAAATCACATTATTATGTATCAAGATCTTGGTGACCATGTTATATGTTATTCACAAAATGCCCCTGGACCTTTATTTTCACTTTTTAGGTATCTATTTCCTGAACACAATCATTACACTTTTTCAAGGTTCCCAAAAATTGGAATGTAAAAATAGAAACTATCATGGGTTTATTATAATCCCTTAAACATTTTAGGATCCAAAAATGAGTCTGACTACTTATTTTAACACTCTCCTATGGCATATTAGCTTTCTATAGTACCACATATAGGTGGCCATTTTCAAGGTACAAGAAATAAGTACAAGTATGGGAAGTAAGTGTTGCATTTAAATTTCAAATGTTTTTGGACCTATATCAAAGGTTATAAATATACTCTCCTCATTATAAATAATTATGTCCAACTTAGATTCTTTCTCTCAACATGATCTCCCTTCATGAGAACACCTATTCATGTTTATTAATGGTAGGAAACTATAAATGACTATGTTGATAGCCACAGTCTCTCCTCTAATAAATGAATAGATTTGATTGATTTATTTTAATATGAGAATGTATTAAATTTCTCAAAACTATAACTAGATCCTCATGTATGTGTTAAAGACCTAACTCATCTCTCTCTACTGACTATACATGACAGTCATGGAGTAAACCAACTGCCTCTCACTTGTGACTACAACTATATGGAGGATTTATTAGATAATGAGATTATTATGTAAGTAAAAAAAAACTTGAAACCTAAAGATAAAATATAATCATCGTTTAACACCATTACCAAGACATGAAGGCATTGGAAGTGGTGGAAACCTTCTTACTACATAGAATGTGACCAATCTACAAACCTGAGGTGATTGGCTCTTAAAATCAACTTGAAACACTAAACCAAACATGGATAACATTATGTGAATATTTCCATGTACTTTATATTCAATTACAATAGTTATATTGTATATAATCATCCAAACAAGAGTAAAATCTATAGGGTACATGAAATAATGAGTAAAAAAACACAATCTTGTAAAGGATGGTTCAAAAAGCATGGTTGACCAATATTCAAAATATTATTATGGAAATGGATATATTTGAGTTTAATTTCACCTCCCAAAGGAATTTAACCTAAAACTTCTCCAAATTTATGTACCAAGCATAAACCTAATGACCAATTCTATGTGTCTAGAAAGGCAAAGAAGGAGAAAAATGGTTTTAGCTCAAAAATGGCACTTCCAGATCATGTCAAGCATGGAAATTAACTTTAGGAAGATGAATATATTTTTCATGTCCTTCTTCCATGTGCCACCTTCCCTCATGGGGTGTACAAGTGCCAAATTCCCATTTTTTAGTTTGTTACTTAATCTTCAATTAGAGAACCTAAAAAATTTAGATGAGACTAAGATTATTGACAAGGAATCTGATTTATTGGACATTTGAGAGGAACTAAGGACAATTGGGCACCTTGAAAACCATGCAAATTGCATTTATGACCCTTAAAAGCCTTTTGAATGACTCAAAATGAAATATTAACTAATTTCATCATGACCAAGGTTAATAAGGCAACAAATGACATTAAATAACTTATAATACACCCCATGAAAAAATATTAAACCCAATATAAACCTATAAAGACCAATTTTTTACTTATAGGGGTCCTAGTTTGACCTATAGAGTCAAATTTGGTCAACAAATTAGTGGCTCATAGGGGTAGTATGCTTGTTATACTAACTAGACTAGTAGCCTTACCAGTCCATTTAGATTAGAGAGTCATTTGAAGTCTGAGACAAACAAAAGAACTTGATAATAAGCTTTGATAAATACAAGACCAATTGACTACCTCAACCACACAAAGAAAATGACACACATGAAACAAATAAAACAAACTAATAAGACACACGCACACACATGTGCTCAAGACACTTAGGGAAATCAAAAAATAAACTATTATGCAAAACTAGAAACTAAACATACCTCCTTTTCAATATCAAAAGGAAAATTTCTTGAATCTTCTTCTTCATGAGATGAATCATAGTACCAAACATGTTTCTCCTTGGATTGGATGCTTTATAGATCATACATATTCCTTGGCACTTCAGTTGATTTGCTCTCAAGTAGATCATCCTTAAATAGGTCTCCAATGTAGATATATTCCTCTTTAACTTGTAAACATACCTCATACTACTTCCCACTCTTAATCTCATGGTCAAATTGCATCTTCTTTGTAGGCATGGCTTCAAGAGGAGTGGTTTCTTGTTCATTGGAAGATTGAGGCCAATATAAGCTTGTTCCATCCTTCAAGAGATGATGTATTTCTCCCAACTATTTGAGAGGATGATATTCCATTTTGATGATTTGAAACATGTCATCATGGAATGGATACACTTCTTGAAATTATAGATTTGAAAAGTTACCTTTTCTTTGCATACTCTCTTGAGTGTCAAGGCTGCCTTATCTTTTTTTGAATATATCATAGCCTCATTGAAGAGGAGTATAACTTACTCTAATGACTACAAAAAATTCATCCAAAGGCTAATTAAGAAATTTTTCTTTCCCATCCATGATATCTTGGATAGTGATAGAAGGACCAATAGTGATTTCCTCTTCTTTGGCAAAAAGAAAACATTCTTCCATATCAACCCCATCATAAGTTTCAACACAAGAAGTCACCTCTTCTTCAATATTTAGGACTTATTGAGGGATATAAAGTTTCATCTCAACTACCATAACATGAATTTGGTTCTCAAGGACTGCAAGATCCTCTATTTCTTTCTCCTTCTTGGTGATGCCAAGACTAGGCATCTTGAAATAATGTGACTTATCCCAATGAGGCTGCCAAGGAGATATATTTTATTCAAGTAAGAGTTCTGAATTCTTCTCAACCAAATAATCCTTTTTAGGTTCCCATATCATAAGTCTATCAAGGCAAAGAGTGATAGGGTAAGGACAAGATAAACTAGTTGGTGGAGGTGGAGCATAGAATTCAAAATCAGATTGAGAGTGAAATGTAGGAGATTATTTTGGAAGCTCTTGAAGAAGAGGAGGTAATTCTTGGGCTAAAAAAATTGGATTTTATTCATTCCATTTACAATCACTTCATTCAAATCTAATTTATCTTGAGCACCATAAGGATATGCATCATCATAAGGATAAGAGGGATGACATATAAAACAAGAGGTCTCTTGAGGAAGGGTGGGAGGGGTTTACATAAGCTCAAGCTCTTTCTCAACTTCACACTCTTTATCAAGACTTATATCTTTTTTCTTTCCCCATGATTCCACTATCTTATTCCAACTTACGATGTTAGTATTAGGAGTCTCTTCTTGAGATGGTGATGTAATTTGAGGAGTGGATAAATTATTCAATAAAATTGGGATCTCCTTAGGCTTGGATTCTCCACTTGGCCTCCAACTTGGAATATCATACCTAAAGGTCTCTTTTTGAGGTGGGGATGTAATGGAAGAAGGAAATGAGGGCTTAAATTCCACTTCATTTTTTGATGATATGGACTATTGTATTTGTTTATTGGCCAACTCAATCTGCCTATCAAGATTTTCTTTAAGAGACAAGTTTGTCTATCCAAATCTCTCCTCTAGCTGATTGGGGAAAAGATGAATTTGATAAGCTTGATTGGGCTCATAAGTAGGGGTCAAGTAAGAATGATATAAATCTTGGGGTGGTGGATATGAGGGATGCTAGACTTGGTGAGGCTACTCCTCATGAATTCTTAGCCTATCTTCTAAAAATGCAATCAAGCCACCCACATCTAACATTTCACTTATGAGCCTTTGCCAATTAGCTCTCTCAATAGGTGCCCACTCTCTCTTAAAAAAATATAATGCATATCTTACCTTATGAATGAGATGACTAGGAACCTCTTGACCATGTCCCTTTAGTGTATCAAGCTCTATCATGTACTTCTCATAGCCCAAAAGAGTTTGCTTGAAAGTGGAAATGGATTGACTTGAGAAGTGACTAGGTTAACTAGAAGGAGAAAGATATTGGGAAGGCTGGTTATATGACTGATACAACTCATGTCAAAGTTGATAATGGTCATATTAGAGTTGATAAGAATCATATTGGAATTGGTAGGGATCATAACTAGGTTCATATGGAATGCCATAGGCTTGGGATTCTCACAAACTTGTGTAAAATAGTATTCAACACCAAAATTATCCATGAAACTTCATTAGGAAGCAAGAACACAAAGAAAAATATTACCAAAAATGTTTAAAGGAAACTTAGGATGCTTGACCAGCTGATATAACTTCAGAGTCACCATTCATGCTTGGATAGATGCCTCCAAAGGCTAATTGTTGAAATATAACACCAAAAATATTTCAACCTCTTAGACTAAGATCCCATCAGGCATTAAAAAACTATTTCCACTTGGATTTATACCTTTTAAGGAGATGTCTCAGCTTTTATCATTCAAGTGGCATAATTAAAGCACCTCTAGGCTTGTGGGTAGCCTATGAATGAGGTGAATCTCTAGATAGGAGAGCTCCCTTGATGTACCACTTTAGATCACTAATACACCTAAAATTTGTGAGGGAAAATAGAGAAATAAAATTGAAAGAAAACTATCATAAGTGAGGTGATACACCAAATAAATTGATGACTTCCAACCAGCTACATGTTACACATGAGAACAAAGGACTAACCAAACATACACTTTTCCAATTTTAATCTTCTCACATCAATGTTTCATTATGAGGTTATCGATGAATGTTTAGTATAGGAGGGATAGACAATAGGCCTTGAATGGAACTAGTGAATAGGCTAACTCACTTAACCTTGACACTTCCTAGAACACTTCACTTGACCTACAAGAAGAAACTGCAAATAGTTGAGAGAATGAGACAACATGCTAGGGAATCCATAGTCTTCACTAAGAAAGATCCATTATTCAAGTAAGAAAACTAAGAATAGTAATGGAAGAGGTAAAAATAATTAATCTTATTGATCAAATAATATGTAAATGATAAGGGCTTCACCATACTCAGGTGGAGCATGAATTACAAAGGCTGAAATGGCTAGTTCTTATAGAACTTGAGAGAGAGAGAGGAGAAGAGAGAAGTCCAAAGGTCACAAGGACACATGTCATGCTAAGAGAATGAGTTACATGTGAATGATAAGAGGGTGTGAAATGAACCATGCAAGGTTAGGAAGCACAAGTGTCACCCCAAGTCATGAAACTCTTGAAGTGTGGCATAGAAGTTCTCATTCTAGATCAGAAAATGTCTTCATGATTTAACCCTATTTGAATGTACCAAAACTAACTAGGGATAGGTTTAATGATTTGAATTAAGGATAAGGGTTGTATACATTCCTCTCCATGCATTAGTTATAGTCCTTATCATATAAAATCATTTGGAAATGAGCTATCACTACCTACACTCTAAGAAAACTCCTCTTTCAGTCACCCCTCACACTTAGAATAAAAATTGGATTTATTTTTCCATGAAAATATATGGGATGGAGTGGATGAAACTTGGAAATACTCTCCATAGACTTATATTTCTTAGGCATACCTTAAAATCCCTTTAACTTGAAGTTTTCACACTTCTCACCACCATGTTCACTATGCTAATTTTGGCTGGCTAAGATGAGAGCTCTCATAGGAATACTTAGGAGTTTTTAAAAGGCATTAAATTTACATGAGGGGTTATCCAAATTCCTAATATTCCTTCCAGAGTTGATTTCATATCTTGAAACCTCTTATAACCTATACAATGCATAAAATAGTTAGAAATACCCTATTTTATACTCCATCCATACATTTACATACAAATCATCCTGATGGGGACTATCATGAGAGAGTATTATAAAACCTCCAACCATCTTTCTGGGCAAACTATTCCATTAGGGTAGCTTGTCATCCTCATTTCCTTCATCGGGTCACTATCAAGGGTTTTGGTGAGTCTAGGCTTATTTTACCCTCTTAAGCTTCATTCATAAATATAGGATATTGAATTTGAAAAATAATTCCACAATATTAATTTATAGGATCCCTGTCAACTTCTACAATATTATTATGTCCTCATTCAAAGCATCAAGAGAGATATGAGTACTCAAAGTTACCCACTCGAGCCCTTTCTTCCATTCACACAGGCTTAATGTTGCCTTTGAGACAAAATATGAATCCCTTGTGATTCCTATACATTATAAGAGATTTTAAATGTCTGAAAATACCCTAAAAATATGTCCAAATGGATTATAAAGCTCATTTCAAGGTGGAAGTGGAAATGACTCTCCATTTGGCTTCTAGGCCTAAACCCTGCTTGACATACTTGAATGAAACACTAAAGGTTTATAGAATTATATTTATATTATCCCTTATAATAAAGGTATATCATGTTTATGTATATTTAATCCAACATCACACACCTTTTTTTCCATATCCATACAACTCTTGGTCCATCTTTCATCACCCTTTCTCAGAAATGCAAGGTTTTGTTCATAAAGGGAGTGCCCTTTATCTGAGACAAAATAAAGGGCACTCCACTATTTTATTAGAAAATTTTAAGTGTTTGAGATTATAATATAAGTTTTAAAGGCCCTCTCTACAAATTTTCATCCCTTATTCAAAGTATATGACCTTTCAAAATCACTCAAAACTGATATAGACTGCTAGACAAAAGACTGTGTGTAGGATTGGTTATGTGAACTATGTGTTACTTGTTTGAGGCAATTTATTTGATTGTATATCCAATATTAGGGTGTTATGATTATTATTAAGTTTTTATAACATTTAATAATCCATCCAAACTTCCACATATCCCTCATACTCTCTGCCTGGTTAAACTGAGTGCGATATGACTGTGACTATGTTTTGCTTATTTTGGAGGTCACTTGTAGATGTCTATGCATGTATTAGACTTGGAAATAGTGAATAGGACCTATTTATATCTTATAATATCATTTTATAAGTGTTTTTACCCACTTTTTCACTTTTCATAGTCCTTCTCCATCACTTGGAACCTCAATCCTACTCATTATTTATCAAAATTAGACCTAATCAACTAAAGGTTAAATAGGATCATGTAGGTAAGAATCTTCTTAGAAAAGGTTTCACATCCATTTGAGTCTAATAATAGATTTAGGATCAACCTATATATAATAAATTAAATTTTTCCTTGCTTAAGTCTTTGTTAGGGGGAGTGTAGAATCTAGTAGTCAATTATAAATCAACCTCTTAGGAAAGAGGAAACTGTAGGTGACTATAGAGCCTAAAACACAACATATATTACTATATTGATGACATATATATTCATTTATATTCCTGTAACTCAATAAGGTTCAAAAATATTATTAAATTTTGCCACTTCTCCCTTTGGCACCTAGCGCTGAGTGTAACTCTTGAGGACTGGCTGTAGGTGCTTGCCTAGGCCTGTGTATGGACTGTCTCTTGTGTAGGTCTATTTTAGACTTGAAAACATGCGTAACAGACTTCTATTTTAATGTTCATGTGTTATATTTATGTCATACTACCCATAAGGTTCAATACATGATTTCAATACTAACCTTATTGAGTTGTTACTCCAAAGTACCCTTTTAGCTCCATAAAGCTATAGGTGGGTATTTCAATGATTAAGACACCCCTAGAGGTATGTATGGGCTCAAAAATATACCTATGAACCTATTTAATGATTATTTAGATCATAAATTATAATTTAAAACCATATAAAACCATTCAAACATGAAGTCATGGTTTTGTTTTGTAACCTTACAATTGAAAGTCACCTTAGAGTTTCAAAACCTAGAGATGACAATGAAAGAAATTAATGTTCAAATGGCTATTTTGAGGAGCTCAACCATTACCTTCCACTAATATTTTTCCCATAAAAATTTGAATAATTTTTTTAATATATGGATAACACACTAAAATCACATTATGATGCATCAAGATCTTGGTAACTATGTTATATGTTATTCACAAAATACCCTTGGACCTTTGTTTTGACTTTTTAGAGATCTATTTCCTAAACATAGTCATTGCACTTTTTGAAGGTTCCCCATAGTTGGAATCCCAACATAGAAACTCTCATGGGTTTTTAATAATCTATTAAACATTTTTGGATACCAAAAGGAGTCTCACTACTTATTTCAACACTCCCCTATGACATATTAGCTTTCATTGGCACCCCTTGTAGGTGGCAATTTTCAAGGTATAGGTAGTAAGTACAAGTATGGGTAGTAAGTATTTAATTTTAATTTAAAATGGGTTTTTGACCTATCTCAAATTTTATAAATATACTCTCTTCATTTTAAATAATTCTATCCAACTCAGATGCTTTCTCTCAACAAGATCTCCCTTCATGAGAGTACTTGTTTATGTATATTAATAGCAAGAAACTATAAATGATTGTGTTGATAGACAAAATCTCTCCTATAAAAAATGAAGAGATTTTCGTGATTTATTATAAATGATAATGTATTCAAATTCTAAAAACTATAACTATAGCCTCATGGATGTGTTAAAGACCCTAACTCAACTCTCTCTGCTCACTGTACATGACAGTCATGGAGTAAACCAACTACCTCTCACTTGTGACTGTAACTCTATGGAGGATTTCTTGGAGACTGAGACTATAATGTAAGTAATTTTTTTTTAAACCTAAATAAAAACCATCACCATAATTTAACACCATTACCAAGACATGAAGGTGTTAGAAGTCATGGAAACCTACTTGCTACACAAAATGTGACCAACCTACAAACTTGAGGTCATTTTCTCTTCAAATTAATTTAAAATAATAAAAAAAGAATGTATAACATTATTTGAATATTTCCATTTCATTTTGAGTCCATTCTAATAGCTACATTGTACATAATCATCCAAACAAGAGTAAAATCTATAGGGTGCATGAAATAGTGAGCAAAAAAACATAGTCAGCTTGTAAAGGATGGTTCTTTAAGTATGGTTGACAAATATTCAAAATATTTTTATTTAAATGGATCTATATAATTTTAATTTCACCTCCCAAATGCATTTGACCTGAAACTTCTCCAACTGTCCATACCAAGCATAAACTTGCTGACCACTTTTGTGTGTCTAGAAAGGCAAAGAAGGAGCATAATAGTTTTATCTCAAAAGTGGAACTTATAGAGAATTTAAAGCATGTAAATTAACCTAATTAATATTAATATATGTTTCATGGTATTCTCTCATGTGTCACCTTTCCTCATGGGCCATACAAGTGCCAAACTCCCCTTTTTTAGTTGGTTACTTGATCTTCAGTTAGATAACTTGCAAGTTTTAGATGAGAATAACATTTATGACAAGTAATATAACTTATTGGATGTTTTATAGGAAATAATTACACTTGGTCACCTTAAAAACTATGCCACTTGAATTTATGACCCTTAAAATCCTTCTAAATGACTCAAAATGACATATTAACTAATTACATCATGACCAAGAGAAATAAGACATTAAATGACATAAAATAAATTATAATACACCCCATGAAAAAATATTAAATCCCCTATAAACCTATAAATACCAAGTTTTTACCTATAGGGGTCCTAATTTAACTTATAGGGTCAAATTTGGTCAATAAATACTTGATCAGATCTACTTCAAAAAAATAATGGTCTTGTTGTTCAACATGTAATGATGCAACTTTTGAGATACAAAAACCATTGTTAAATAGGTTTTTTCAATAAACATATAAATGTGCTCATATATGACCAATGTTTGGATCAAATAATACATGACATGGTCTTTACCTTATTCATCATGTTGTGCCAAAAGTATCCCTAGGGAATTTTTAGTCACTGATAGGTAAAGTAGCAATGGCTTATTTGATGTGGGTGGTAATAAAATAGGTGGGTTGGAAAGATAATCTTTAAGATGATCGAATTATTTCTAACACTTTTCATTCTAGGAGAACATAATACCCTTCTTCAATAAGTGTGTAAATGGATGAAATTTGTTGGCCAATTATGAGGCTCTGTAAATTATATAACTACTTCATGGTAGATGGCGATGGCATTTCAATAATTTCACAAAAATTGATTAGGTCAATTTTGTTGTATTTAACACACCCCACCTTGTATTTTTAATTGAAAAGTGGGGACCCCCTTTGTTTTTTTGGAAATAATGAATATCTTAAAGGGGTACCTATGAGTTTTGAGGGATGCGATACTTGTATTATCTATATAAATTTGATGCTTTTAATGTTGAAATTTGTTAAAATATACCTTTTTCATTTGTCAATACTTGTTCAGACTAACCTATTAATGAAAAATATGGAAATAATGGATTTGCAAGACAATAACTCATATAACCTTATTTTGGAGCATTTAATCTTTGGTAAATTTGTTTCAGTGACTTTATCTCAAAAGTTTTGTTTCACAAACTTCTCTTTAGAAAGATTTTCTTTGAAAAATTTTCTATTGGAAACATTCACTTTGGATAGATTTCATCCAAAGGTTTTTAATTTGGTAAGTTTGGTCTTCACAAACTTTTAATCTATAAATTTATTTTGGTAACTTTGTTTCAAAAAGTTTTTAGATGAAAACCTTTCTTCATGAAGTCTTTGGATCTTATTCATTTGAAAATTATATATCGGGGACTTTGTTTTGGAAAATTTCTCTTTGACAAATTTCATTTTATAAGGATTTCATCATAAGGTTTATTTCAAAAAGATTATCTTTGAAAAATTTATAGCCTAAGGCTTTATGTTGACAACTTTCATTTCAGATATTTCACTTCAAAAACTTTGTTTCAGAGGCTTAGTCATCGAAATCTTTATTTCAGGAACTATAAATTTGGGAGATTTCTCTTAGGGGACTTTCCATGAAAATAATTTTACCCAAACTAACCTTTAATAATAAGTACTTAGTCATCAATGAATTTATTTCAAAAAATTTGGGATAAAATATTTTGAAGCAAATATTCCTGAAGAACATTCTACACTTTAGAGTCTTTTGTCCCGAAGGTAAAGTTTGACTAGTATTGACTGGACTACTAATGACACATGGTAAAAAGATGAAATTTTACACCATAACACCTTGAATGATAAGGCATCCTATGTGATATGTACACTAGGATAAGGTGGTTAAATTTAAATTGAATGAAGGTGGAAAACTCATATATGTTAATGATTAATAGTGCACGAACTAAAAATCAATGCAAAAATCTATTTACATCAAGCCCCCAGCCGAATTCACATTATTCCATATTTTATATTGAGTTAAATTTAGAATCAAGTGATCTAAAACACCCTAATTACCATCACAATGATTTGTTAATCCTCAAAATTTAGTTTACTGATATACACCATCATCCAAAACTTAGAGCACACTAGTACTTGACAAACCACCATGGCATCATCATCTAAATCCTACAAAAGATACCTGTGATCATCTAAGTTCTCAATCAAGGATTATATAGAGTAATTAGACACTATGTTTGATGCTACTACATTTTATGGATAGTATCCAAACTATTTGACATTGTGGGAAGTAGTGGAGAACGTAGACTCATTCTCACTCAAATAAATCACAATTGAAGATAAGCAGCTAGTGAAGGACCTACACTTTTTCAAACATCATGCCCTACACTATGTAGCTATAAATTTAGAGGTTATGTTATGCATCAATTTAGCACATGGCCTTTTCTTCGAAGGGAGAATAATAGATGGAGGATACCTTCACTATGTTGACAACATCATAGTTGTCATGTATATAGTGGGCAAGGCATTTAACAAGTATTTGAGCCTACCCATTCCAGATGTCACTTTTGATTTTCACACTGTTATTACATAGAATAAGTCTAATAATGTGAAGTGAGAATTATCAAGGTATCTTCTCCCCAGGGAAAGTTTTATTTTAAAATAACATGTCAAGGGCCCCATCCCCATCACTCATTTTAGAATGGTAATTTATGTGGGAATGGCACTATTGAATATAATTTTTGGACATGCTAAGTACCTCAAGAATGCACTTACACTTTGGGGGAATTAATCATCACACACCTCCAAGAACAAATCCTACATAAAGACATGAGGCTACTGGGAGAAACTTCTACATGATGTCTTATTTGTTAGACGTGGTTATGGGGACTGTGTATAGACATAATAGAGTCATGTGGGAGCACAACATATAAGTCATAAAGAATAAGATTTTTGACTATTAAAATTTTAATCACATATACTCCTATGTTAGAAACATAACAAAGGTAGTTGAGGACCTATACCCTCAGGTCTAGATGGCCATCCAAAACTAACCTTTGGCAAGAATTTACCATAGTATATCCCAGACACTTACCAATAATTTAGGACATTATTGGTTCTATTTGGACTACATAGTTATTACGGTGGCTAGCCATAACGTAGATCCTCTTCAGCTCCTAAAGTTCATCCCATATAAGGTAGATGTATAGGAAATTGTATATCAAATTTAGAATAGCATTGATGAACAATTAACAAGAAATAAGAAGGCCACATTCCATGGATCCCACATCACCATTGGGTGAATATAATATATAATTCATAGGTAGTTCAAGGAGGCTGGGAATGCCATGAAGGAATATGTGTTACCTACCCTCCCTCATAGATATGGGGATCCTCATGGCAAGGTTCATATTAAAATTCATACCCTTGACCTCACTTACAAACATGAGCAAATGGATCATGATTTTATATTCCTAAATGCCAAAGATAATGAGGAAGTCAAGGAAAGGGCCACACCTATAAGATTGAGTTAGGACTTGATGAGATTGATACATGTGGAGCCATATCCTACACTCAATGAAGCAAAGTTTAGGATTCTACCTCCTAGAATATGGAGATCTTATAATTTTTGGAGTGGTAATCCATCATAGACATCAAAAGGAGAGAGACTAGATCCCTAAATAGCTCAAGGCCAACCCCAAGACTAGAATCAATTGGTAGCTAAGGCATCACTCATTAGAGAATAGGATGAACAAGCTAAGGAAGAATAATTTCCTTCCTCCACATAAGTAGAATGGGAACTAGTGCTCCTAATTCAAGCTTCCATAATTGAATTGATACAGGTCAAGCAAGAGCTAGTTGAGGAGATAACTCAAGTAGGAGGAAGTGCATAGAGGGAATGAGTTTAGATTATATGTTTAGACTCCTATAATAAATATGAAATAATGGATTTTATATCCCCAACATCCAACATTTCCCCCCCTTTCTTCCCCAATAGGGAGCAGTCCCAAAGTCAGGCAGAATAACCAAGACCTATCAAAAGAAGCTAGGGAGACCAACCATAGATCCCTCCAAACCAAGAGGAGGATGATTATGAGATAAAATAGGAAAATGTATTAAGCCTATAATCACTCAAGGACAAGAAAATTATCATAGGTGAACCATCAGGTAAGGTCCCTTTGCTTACAATCCCTTTAGGCCTTTTCCCTTTAATGTCCTTACCTATAATTTCTATCACCTTTAGGTTATTTGTTTCTATGTTAATTCCCTAAAAGGAACTTTCTACAAGTTTACTATTCATGCACCCATCTATAAATTTTTCTACTAGCACTACACCTACTCTAGCCTCCACTACTATGGTTTCCATTCCATCAATGTCCATCCCATCAACACTAGCTTTGTCCACACTAGTCATTTCCCAATCCATCACTCCAACTATATATCCTTCTACCCAATTGGGTTCACCCTTACATTATTCCAATCTAACCACCATAAAAATAGTATTTACTACCAAGAGGGTACTTCAGAAGTAACTAGTATTTGTTGTCCGTCCAATGCCTCAGTATGGAAACATAGACTGATCAAAAATCATATGGCTAGCAATGCCAAATCCTTACACTATAACTAAGTTAGAGCTTGAAGAACATGCATAAGTGGAAGCTCAAAACTTAGATACCTCAAATATTAATCTTATATACTAGGATAAATAATTAGGATCCTCAGCCTCTAAGAGGTCCAATCTAAAGATAATTAAACTTCTAATTGTGAGTTTGCTATTTGATAAAGCTACAACATCATTATAGAAGGTAAGGAAGAGGAAAATTGAAGATAAATAGGACTAAAATCTTATCATGGAGGAGAGGGAATAAGTTTAATCCCTTAGTAAAAGGCAAAATAGATAAAAGGGTCAGTCCCTATATATTGAGGACCTCAAGTCCTATATGGAGACACACATAGAATCAATCCTTGATATGCATGAAGGGATTGAAATGGCTAGATAAGAGATCAAAGAAGAGTTAGAGACTCTTAGAGAGAAACAATAAGTTATTCAAGTTCCTCAAGGCATTGATTAGGATGTGTAGAGTGAAACACTTAGGTTGTATAAGATTCTTGATTCTATCCATTCTTTAAGAGTCAGTTTGGCTCCTCATGTTAATAATGTAACCATATTATTCAAAATCCACAAAGAGGATGACAACAAGATGAATTTATTAGTAATATATACCCATAATAAGGCATTTATCCATTTGGACTTGATGATCCTATTGGAGGCATCAAATTCTTTGAATTTAGAATTAATAAGAATATAGGAGGCCCAAGACTGGGTATTATCCTCTGAGGCATTAGTGAATAAGTTGGCCGATCAAGAGAAATAGGATGAATTTTTTTGACATACTTAGAATTGATTTTAATTTAAGATAATAGAGGAAAGATGGTGAATTAGGTTACATTTGATCAAATGATTAAATAAACCTGTGACAACTTCAAATAAAGTCAGCAAGGTTTGAGCTTAGAAGACATTGAGGCCAAATTGAGTGTGGCTAGGAAGAATGTGATAAAGGTGAAATTATTCTGAGTTGGATTCAGAGACACCAAGATAAAACATGCCAAAATGATGTACCAAATGAGTAGGGTGACTAGGTTGCACTTCCTAGATATGAACCTAATCCGAGCATAGCACACTAAGGTATACAAATACTACCAGGACCTAGATACCAAGAAGAAGGCAATCCAAAAAAATCCACCTGATATTTACACTACACTAAATCCATATATATCATCAACAACTATAGTCACTTAAATTCCATCTCATACTATTATTCCTATGACAATAATAACTCAACCAACTAGTACATCTCTGAGTACTACTCTAATTACCGCATTGTCAAGCACAAGTACTAATACAATTTTGATGACAATTTTGAGATAAGTAAAGAAAGATACAATTCAACATGAAATTTAATTTTGTACATTTTACATGTAATGATCATAATTGAATAGTTAAGTCCTAGTTGTATATATATTGTAATTAACTAAATTATTTTGGTAGCATGCACACATTATATGATTGAGATATTTATAAGACATTGATATGTAACCAATAATTATTTTATAATATTTTTAGATGTAAATGAAGTGTTCTAAATTTTTAGGATGAGGTGACCCCTTCCCAAAGATCTTTATATACATGTAGAACCCTCTTTTCAAAGGGTTAGAGTTTTGAATGAATATACAAGAAGAAATTAAGAAATTGATTGTCATGTGACTATGTTTGTTCTTTCTTCTTCCCTTTTTATGTTATTGAATTTGAAGTTTATTTGTTTGTAATTGATTCAATAATTATGATGTGTGCTAATGCTGTGGATGAAATTAACTATGATGTTAATGAATGTTAGTCTTAGATGTGTAACAACTATTGAAGATTGATAAATTTCATTGATTTAGATAGTTAAGATAAGTTGAATTAATAATCTAAGGTGTGTAAAAGTATATTTTTGGTATAATATTATATATATGAGCCATAAATTACAAGATAAATTCTTGGTCTAACTTGTAACCTCTTTTGTAAAGGTATGCAATAATAGCCTTAAGAAGAACAACCTTCAATTGAGACCATCAATCATCCTATATCTGATTATCTGAGACTTCTAGTTATGTTTGTTCACAAGTGTGTAAAAGCTAAAAATAATAAACATTGGTTCTTAAGATACTTGTCCACCAAAGAGATAACAAGAAATTTCCATTCAAAGACATAAAACTCTCTTTTCTTCCTTAACTTCCCTTATTTTTTTGAAGTTTCTTTGAGATATACCTACCATAGGATAGTTTTCTATCCATTCAACTCACATAGTGATTTATCATTTTTTATTAGAATACATGCATCCATCCACAAACTTGGTTAAATAACCCACATGATCAACATGATATTCCAACATCTGGTTGTTCTAATAACATATCTACAACTCATACCCCATAGTGAAACCTAGTGCTATAGACATCCCAAAATATTAAAGGTTACCTCATTTAAAATTTCTCTGAGGTGTGCATAAAACCCACATCAACAGAAAAAGAAAAAAGATGGTGCTAAAAGGAGGTCACACATGTGTGATTTCCTAATAAATAGGGGTCCCATCATTATAGAGACACCCAAGAGATTAAAAAGGTCTAAGGCCCAAGCCAGCCTTTTGGTTTCACCATTGTTAAACTCTAGGAGGTGTAGACCCATATCTATCATCTCTAAAGTATGATGAGTTTGAACATCTTCTCCTATAAATAACATCCCACCTATCAATATTCTTATGGCTCAACCTTGGTTAATCAAATACATCATTACCATCCCTGGGATCTGTTAGTTCCCAAAGTTTCACTAAAGTAATTGGGCTTGTGTCAAGTGAAAATGCCTAAGTCCTATTTTTAACATTTACTTGTATGTCAAGTTTCATGTTAAAGTGAATAAGTCCTACTTTGGTCTTTATTTGACATGTGCCAAAGGTCTATTTCCTTTGGGCATTTTTCCCACATAAAAGGTCCAAAGGGTACTTATCCTTTAGGCATTTTTCCCATGCAAAAAGTTTGAAGAAATTATATGATTTGATGAAGTGTTCAAGGGCCTATTTATTTAAAACATTTTTTTCATGAAAAAAACACCAAAGGGAAAGTTCCCTTCAGGCATTTTATTGTGGATAAAATGTCTAAAAGAATTGCATTATGTCAAGAAAAGGTAAAGTCTTTATTTTTTCAAACTTTTTGACCGTGGCAAAAAGTTTGAAGGTCACTTACCCTTTAGAAATTTTGCCCATAGAAAAATGCCTAACAAAATTCATTCCTTCGACAAAAGTGCAAAAGTTCAAATTCATTTAGAAAAATTGTAAAGACTTTATTTATTTCAGACATTTTGTTTGTAAAAAAAAGTCTGAAGGGAACTTGCCCTTAGGGTATTTTGCCTACACAAAAATATCAATAAAAGGTCCAAATTCTTTCATAAAAGATCATAAATCCAAATCTTTCAGCAAAAATGTCAAGTCCAATTTCTTTGAGGAAATTATTTTAGACAAAATGTTTGAACAATTATCCCGACAAAGACAAAAATGTAAAGATTGATTTCTTTGGCAAAAGTGCAAAGATTAATTTATTTATGGAAATTATTTTAGATAAATTTTTCAAAAAAATATCTTGATGAAGTTAAAATGTTTTGGGAAAAGTTCTTGGTAAAGGACTTGAAGGATCATTTTTATCAGGAAAATTACCCATTGTAAAAATCATGAAGGAAGTAATTCCATCAGACATTTTATCCATGGCAAAAAGCCCAAATGTGCTTAATACTTTGGAAAGATTTTTGTAGGGAGATTGCTGTAGAGAAGTTGCCCAGAATAAAACTCCCAACACAAAAAGGTTGAAAACTAAAAATTCTTGCAGAATAATTATCCTGATGAAATAGACAAAGAACCCATAGACCGAAGTGCCAAAGATAAAAGCCTACAATAATTGTTGTGGGATAATTGTGTTGAACACAAAGAATCCAAAGACAAAAGGCTTGAGAAAATTATTTTGAAGACTAAAGGGTTGATGAAAGTAGGAATTCCAAAGATAAAATATCCTATAAGCAAAGTCCTGATGAAATTTTTGAATTTGCATAGGTGACCAGCTTGCAAACATCATTGACATGTGTGTAGATATCAATATTAAGCCAAAAAAAATAGATGTTAGGGTTTAAATGGTCTAAGATGGTCATGTGAGATTTAATTTTAGGCCTCGTAAAGTATCTATTTGAGTTTCAAATAGAGGAAAAACTATGGTACGTGTCAATGTGGATTAGGATGATCAGATGGTCAAAGCTGAATAATCAAAGAAACCTAGGAATAACATAGGAATGCCAAGTGTTGAAATCATGGGGCATGATTAAAAGTTTAATTATGTTCTAAAGATACAATGATATGAGTATATATTTTATAGTTTAACAGGGCCCAAGATCTAGTGAGCTACTACCACATGATGTGAGGGTGCTCAATGTAATAGAGACTATTTTTAAGGGACATAGAAATATTATGGGGATTATAAGTGGAAAAACCTTGGGGATGAGTGTAGATAGTAGCCAATGACATTCCACCCCTCAGATCATGATTTGATAGAGTACATTCACCCACCCAAGCAAATATTTGATGACCAACAAAGAGTTGAAGTAGTCCAAGATTCTCTATGGAAATGCAAGGAGGATAAGTGTCAAGCCCTTAGTGAGCAACCAAGAAAATTAATGGTTCACGATTGATCATGCATCTGGTAGATTGATGACATGAATGAGATTGGAATTTTTAAAGGGAAAAAAAGGAAATATACCCTAAGTTTTTCATTCTTCATTTGCTTCACTTGTTTGAGATCCTCTATGGGAAAGATATTGTAAGATTGTAAGATCAAAGAGAGCTACTCCAAGGAAGATATTAAAGCAACCATAAATCAAGAACATTCTCAAATAATCATTATATGAGCAAGTTATTCCATGGCATACATAAAGGAAGGGAAACTATCTAGAAGATTCCATATTTGCCATCGATTAACAAAAAACATCTCTAGGCGATTCCACATAATGACAAAATATGTATAGCTCTTCAAATGAATATCATTCTTTTAGCTAATGTGAAAGGAATTTCTCATATAGAGATCTAAATATATGCCCCAAATAATCATCATTACTCATAAAGACAGTTTTAATAATCATTTTCCTTATAGTTCCATGAAGATTTTAGGCATGACAAGGAATATTTTATAGCCAGGAGCATCTTGGTGGGACTTTAACACTTGTAGATTTGAAATGGGTAATTAAATGTATAAATATAAGGTTTATATTCTATTTGAGAGGTTGGTTGGCCATTGTGTTGGTCATTATGTTTGGTCTTTATCATTCTTAGTATAGGCTCTTCCACATTTTGGGATTACTGATGTGTGCATTTTGCCTCTCTTGCCAAAGGTGGTTGCAGTTGTACATCCATTAGCAAGCTTCGAGAGTGTCTCTATATGTCTTCCCTCTCTATCATGGAGTAAATCCACCATGCTTGTCCCCATGGTAGCATTTTAAAATAATGACGTATGTAGGATTTTATTTCAAGTTAATGGAAAATATTTATGATTTTTACTATTTCATTTTAATGAAGTGTAGTCATGTGTTTTATAAATGTTGTTAATTGGACATATTGTTCTATGATCATTACTAGTTGTCATCTTGGGCTTAGATCTAGATTATAAATATCTTTTTGCATTATGTTTGGGAATATGTTGATGAATAACTTGTTAAGGCACCCTAGGTTTATGGATTCAATGGGAAAAGGTATATGAGATCTTAGTTTTAGTGTATTTTATAGGGTTACAAGATCATTTGGGTATTTGCATCTCATTGGCACCAATAGTTGCAAATTACTCTTGGTAGTTCCCCTTAACTTGTTAGTCATTTTTCTGCATCTTTTTAATAAATAATGTCATGAATTTTGAAAGAATCCCTAATGTCTGAAGAATTACCAACATACCACCACACCCATCCTCTTTATAATTATTATTAAACTTATCCTGCCCTATAAATAACACACCCTTTACATATATTAAGTGTTATTTACTTGTAGATACATAAACATTTTATATTTAAGATGTGTCTACATTTTGTGCTTTGAATCCCAACATTGAAATCTTTGTTTTAGACCCTTTGTTATTGAAAATACTTTTGAGTGAAGGTTTAAATCACTTTCAAATTTATCTTCAGTAGCTTATGCCTAGCCTAGAACAATTACTCATTTCATGTGACAACCCTTCCTAAGTGGAGCAAGCAATTTTGGTTGTGTATTGGTTAGATTTATGTTCTTTTATGTTGATAATCCCCATAGAGATTGAATTGTAGAATCTATCCATGTGAGTAAGCTACCCCATAGGTCCTCTCACCTTGTTTTAGGCATAGCCAAAAGTAGTAAGGAGATAACCATAACCTTTTTAGGTTCCTCTTAATCATTTTTTGCATTTGGTCTAGTCTTGATGCTAAACCCTTCCTCAACTACAATGACATATTAGTGGGTTTTTCATCATTGTTTGTTATTTTATCTCAAATGTGCAAGGTTGAGTGTATGAGTTGTACAACTAGGAACCAATACTTTATTGGTGCCATTATTAGGGACACTCCTTATCACCCATGTTGTCAGGGAATCTTTCTAAGAGCTACTATCATTTTAAAGTTCTCCACCTATTTGTGCTATATTTGATCATCTTTGGTCCTTCAACATCACCACTTTTTTTAGTGAGATTATCAGGGAAACTTCTTGTCACCTGTGTTGTCAGGGACTCATGTAGAGATCTAGAGTTATAAGTAACTTATGATATCAAGTTCTTTGCTGATATTTGTTTTGTATCTTAGTTGGTAATGCTATAGTACTCCATCAGGGAGGTTCAGGAGCTTTTGAGATTTGATAATTCACATTTTCTATTTGTTGTAAAGAGTTGTGGATTTATCATGTTTTGAAGAGGTTTCCCCTTGCTAAACATGAATTTGAAATGTTCATTGTCTTTGATTTCATATATCATCACTAAATTTGGAAAGATATGGTTTCGATATGTATCACTTCAAGTTTGTAAATGGTTATATTCTAGAACTTTTCTTCTAGTGGTGAATTCAAGACATCATCTAGTTTCAAAGAAAGATTAGTGCCCATCTTCTATATCTTTAGCTTTGAGAGTTATCTTGCTTACAAATTTGAAATGACCGAGGTTATACTTTGAAAGTGACTCATCTAAGAAACTTGTCTTACCCCTAAGTGTTCATAAAAAAATAAGGAGACAAGTTTGGAGGTCTTTTAAAGAACTAAGTGTAGCTTTTAGAGATTGTGTGGGTTGCCAAAATTTTGGTAATCCTAAGATTCTATTTATTGAAATTCCTATTGCTAAATATTATCATAATTATTTTGATTATAGGTTTTTAGTGATTCAGAACCTCACAAACCCTTTATTATTTAGCTCCCTCTCAACCCACTGAATCCCCTCCCAAGTTTGATCCATTGAGTCCACTTCGTTCATCCCCTCATATCCCTTTTACATTTGTCCCTGACCCTACCATTGAACCAATTATGAGGCATATAGATCAAAATGAGAATGAGTGTTTTTAAATTAGAATTCCCAAATTTAGACTTATAAATTTTGATGACATGGAAGGCTATCTTAATGAGGTCCCAAATGAAGTTAGGAAATGCCTCCCAAAGATTTAAGGGAACAATGCATGAAAATGGTGAACAACACTTGAGGGATTTTCAAAATATCATCAAAGACTATGAGGTTGAGTATGAGGATGCATGTATTAAATTATTTGTGCACATGATGGAGGAAGATGTTCATGAGTGGTTCAATTCTCTACCCTATAGATGTATTACTTCATGGGAAAAAATGAAGAATGTTTTGGCAAATCAGTATGGTGATAGAATTGATTCAAGGTTCCTTTTAGATTAATTTGAAAACATAAAAAAGGACCCTAATGAGTGTGTGTAGGAGTTCAACATAAGGTTTAACAAAGCTATGATGTGGTTGCCTAAAAACATCAAGCCTAGTGAGGAAGCATGCTTGATCAAATACTATGATGTATTTAACAAGAGGGATGCATATTAATTGAGGTGCAAGACTCCCACAAACCCATGATTGGTATTCACTATCGCCATACAAAATGAGAGTAACATAAAGGATATAGGTATTCTCTTGAACAAATAGGCTGATGCAAATTTGGTTACTCTAGAAAAGACATAGTCTAAGGTAGCCAAGCTTGAGTAAAATGTTAAGACTTTGGCCTCTACTATCAAAGAGATGTCCTAAAAGTTGGCTAGAGCTGAGAAGGGGATGCTTAATAGGTTTGTACATGATGTTAGAAGTCAAAATAGAGGGGCTATAAAATAAGTTCCTAAACTATTACATACCAAGGTAAATACTGTGAATTATAATTTAGACATTGATTGGTGTGATAAGTGCTTCCTTCCACATTCCCCATGTGATACAATTGAACCCAATGATGAAGATGCAACTGATCTTGAGTTTGCATCTGATGGTGATGATCAGATTATGATGTTCAATTATCAATAATACCCATGTAAGTTTATTACTTCCATGGAAATGATGAATGCTATTACTGCTTATTAGTTTTAGAGTGTAGTCATGAATGCCCCAATATATGAATTTGCTTATGATGATAATGTGACACAAGCAAATGAGTTACCCAATCATGATGTATTTAAATATCAAAAGTTTGCTTTGAAATAAGTGTAAGACATGGATGTAGAATTGGGTGCTCCATTGGGAATGAGGATGTTATTGAGTAACCAATAGTTGTTGATGTTGGGGTTGAACATAAAGATACTATTTAGAAGATGTCAATCAATGATGATGGGGTTATCTTTTATGCCCTTGAAGATGAAAATTTATAGACCCCTTTCAAGTAGTAATTTGAGTGCATGAATGACATTGCTATTCTTGGTGCACTCTTGCTTGGTACTCATATGATTGTAACTGAAAAACAAGATTATTTATAGTTTTTGAAGAAGTACCAAGATATTTTAGCTTGGTATTATCTAGACTTGAGATCATGTAGGGAAGATTTGTTTCAATATGTCATCTTATTATAGCCTAGTAGTAGTACCTTCAGGCATGTGCAAAGACTAGTTTTCTTCATCTTGGCCACCAAGCTATTAAGAAATTTCAAGAGATTAAGGGATGGTAGAATTCTAGAGCTGCTAGTCAATGGTAGACATTTAAAACATTTCCTTAATTGATCCCATACTTATGTACATAGTGTTTTGTTGCTTTGTTATTTCATTGATTTATCGACCCTCTACTTTGGGCCTTATTTGTATAGATTCCTTTTGTGTTTATATCATGTGTTCATTTTTAGATCCTCTTGATATATATTTTTTTCAGTCTACCATGTTTTATTGAGCCTTCATGGATGTTTTCTAGAAATTGCTAAGTCTTGACTCTGTGGCCCAATGGATTGCCACCTAGGTCTTACATTTTAGAGTTATTTGCACACCTATAGGGGGTATGCATCCTTGAGTGAGAGCCAATGTTAGTGCCTAAAATTACACTAAAGCAATTGGGCCCATGTCAAGTGAAAATGCCTAATTATTTAGCCCAAGTCCTATTTTCAATGTTCACTTGTATGTCGAGTTTCATGTTAAATTGACTAAGTCCTAATTTGGTCTTTGTTTGGTGTGTGTTGAAGGTCTATCTATTTTAGCCATTTTTCCTATGTAAAAGGTTTGAAGCTTATCCTTCAAGAATTTTGCCCATGCAAAAAGTCCAAAGAAATTCTATGATTTAGAAAAGTGTTCAAGGGCCTATTTGTTTCAGACATTTTATCTATGGTAAAAATTCCAAAGGGCAAGTGCCCTTCAAGCATTTTACCATAGAAAAAATGTCCAAAATAATTATATTATGTTGGGAAAAGGTAAATTCTTTATTTGTTTCAAAAATTTGATCCATGGTAAAAAGTCTGAAGGGCACTTAGCCTTCAAGAATTTTGCCCACGGGAAAAGGCCTGACAAAAGTCATTCCTTTAGAAAAATTGTAAAATTCCAAATTACTTCAAATTTTTTTAAAGACCTTATTTGTTTCAAATATTTTTTCCATGGTAAAAATTCCAAAGGGTGCCCTTCAGGTATTTTACTCATACAAAAATCCTGACAAAAGGTCCAAATTCTTTAGAGGAAGATCATAAGTCCAAATCTTTTGGAAAAAATGTCAAGTCCAATTTCTTCAGTGGAATTATTTCAGACAAAAAATTTGAAAAAATTATCCCAATGAAGATGAAAATATAAAGATTGATTTCTTCAGCAAAAGTGCAAAGCTAAATTTCTTTGACGAAATTGTTTCAAATAAATTATTTGAAACAATTATTCTGACAAAGATAAAATGTGTCAAGAAAAGTGCTCGACAAAGGGCCTAAAGGATCATTTATATTGGGTATATTATTGCTAGAAAAAATCCTAAAGGAATTAATTTCATTAAACATTTTGTCCATGATAAAAAGTTTGGATGTGCTTAATACTTAGGAAAGATTACTACAGGGAGATTGTTGTAGAGAAGCTGCCTAGAACAAAAGTCTGAACACAAAAAAGACAAAAACTAGGAATTCTTGCAGAATAATTATCTTAGTGAAATAGACAAAGATCCCATAGACTGAAGTGCCAAAGACAAAATCTCATAACAATTGTTGTGGGATAATTGTGTTGAAGATACAAAATCTAAAGACAAAAGGCCTGAGAAACTTATTTTGAAGACCAAAGGGATGATGAAAGTACGAATGCTAAAGACAAAATATCCAATAAGCAAGGACCTGATCAAATTTTTGAATTTACATAGGTGATAAGCTCACATACATCATTTATAGGAGCATGAATGTTAATCTTAAGCCATGAAAGATAGTTATTAGGGTTCAAATAGTCTAAAAGGGTCATGTGAGCATCAATTTTAGGCCCCATAAAGTAGATGTTTGAGTTTAAAATGGAGGAAAATATATAATACACATCAATGTAGATTAGGATGATCAGATGGTACGTAATCAAAGTTGAATATATAAAGGAACCTAGGAGTAGTGTAGGCATGACAAGTGTTGAGCTCATGGGGCGAGATTAATATTTTGAGTATGTTCTAAAGATCTAATGATGTGAGCAGATAGTTGATAGTTCAATAGAGCTCAATATTTAGAGAGATGCTATCATATGGCATGATTATGCTCAATGTAATGGAGACTATTTTCAAGGGACACATAAATCCCACAAGGCTATCAAGTGGCACAACCTCAAGGCTGAGTGAAAATAGTAATCAATGACATTCCACCCCTTAAATCATGATCTGAAGGAGTACATTCACCCTCCCAAACAATGAGTCAAATTAGTCTAAGATTCTTTGGGGAAATATGAAAAGGACAAGTGTCAATCCCTCAATGAGTGACCAAGAAAATCAACAGTTCATGATCAATCATGCATCTAGCAAATTGATGAAAAAATGAGAGTGGAATTTTCAAAGGGAAAAAAGGAAATATACCCTAAGTTTTGATTTCTTCATGTGCTTTACTTGTTCAAGCTCCTCCATGGGAAAGATATTGCATTATTGTAAGATAAAAGTGGGCCACTCCAAGGAAGATATTAAAACAACCATAAATAAATAATATTCTTGAATCATTATTACAAGAGTACTTTATTCCATAGTGTGCATAAAATAAGGGAAACTATCCAGAAGATTCTAGATTTTCCATCAATTAATAGAAAAACATCTCCAAGAGGTTATATATAATGACAAAATCTATTTGGCTCTTCAAATGAATATCCTCCTTCCATCTTATCTAAAAGGTGTTTCCCACCTAGAGATCCAAAGATATGCTCCAAATCATCATCATTCCTCATAAAGGTAGTTGTAACAATCATTTTACTTGTGGTTCTATGAATATTTCAAGCATGGCAAGGAATATTTTCTATCTAGGAGCATCTTGGTAGGACTTTAACACTTATATATTTGAAATGGGTAAAAATGTATAAATAGAAGGATTTTATTCTATTTAAGAGTTTGGTTGGCCATTGTGTTGGTCATTATGTTTGGTCTTTATCATTATTAGTATAGGCTCTTCCACATTTTAGGATTAATGCTATGTGTATTTTGCCTCTCTTGCTAAGGTGGTTGTACTTGTACAACCATTAGTAAGATTTGAAAGCATCTATATATGTCTCCCCTATCAAACATGGAGTAAATCCACCATGCTTGTCCCCTGGTAGCATTTTGAAACAATGGTGTATGTAGGATTTTATTTCAAGTTAATGGAAAACATTTGTGGTTCTTAATATTTCCTTTTGATGAAGTGTAGTGATGTGTTTTCAAATGTTTTTGATTGGACATCTTGTTCTATGATCATTACTAGTTGTCATCTTGGCTTAGATCTAGAGTATAAATCCCTTTTTGCATTATGTTTGGGAATATGTTGCTGAATAACTTGTTAGGGCACCCTAGGTTTATAAGTTCAATGGGAAAAGGTATATGAGATTATAGTTTTAGTGTATGTTCTAAGTTTTCAAGATCATTTGGGTATTTTCATCTCATTTTCATGAATAGATACAAATTACTCTTGGTAGTTCCCCTTAAATTGTTAGTCATTTTTCTACATCTTTGTAATAAATAATATCATGAATGTTAAAAGAATCCATGCTATTTGAAGAACTACTAGCATACCACCATGCCCATCCTATTTATTATTATTAAACTTGTCCTAACTTATAAATAACACACCCTTTGCATATCTTAAGTGTTATTTTCCTATAGATGCATAAACATTGTATGTTTAACATGCATCTTCATTTTGTGCTTTAAAGCCCAACATCACAATATTTGTTTAGACCCTTTATTATCTAAAATATTTTTAAGTGAAGGTTGTAATGAATTTCAAATCTATCTTCAGTATCTTGTGTCTAGCCTAGAACAATTGATCATTCTATGTGATAACCCAACCTGGGTGGAACGATCAAGTTTGGTTGTGTTATAGTTAGATTTGTGTTTATTTGTGCTGATAATACCCTTAGAGGTTGAATTGAAAAATCTTTCCATTTGAGCAAGCTACCCCATAGGTCCTCTCACCTTGGTTCAAGTAGAGCTAGAAGTAGCAGGGAGTAGACCATACCCTTTGTAGGTATCTCTCAGTCATTTTTTGTGTTTAGTCTAGTCTTGATGCTAAACCCTTCCTCAAATACAATGACATACTAGTGGGTTTTTCATCATTATTTTCCATTTTCTCTTAAATGTGAAAGTCCAAGAATACGAGGTGTACAACTAGGAACCAACAAGACTAACATGACCCACCAAGGAATCCAAAAATGTATCTTCCTACTTTCTCCCCTTCAAGTGGGAGGAGGACTGAAGAACATATCAAATATTTCAAAGCCACCTTGATATTAATGAATGTTATCTATGAGGATGTTTCATGCAAGATTTTTCCATTTAATATACAAGATTCTTCTTATGATTTCAATAAAATTCCATCACCTCATCGGATGAGTGTCAAAGTACATTCCTTACATAATTTGGATAGGTAACTAATCCAAGTTTGGTATATCAACTCATTACCAACATGAAAAGGGAGCCCAATGAGTCTATCCAAGCTTTCAATGTAAGATTTCAAATGATTCACACCTAATTGAATGTCATGTATAAGCCAGATGAGAATCTAATGCTTGAGATATACAAGAATTCCCTAGATCTTATCACTATAGTGTTTTTACAAAGAGCTGCCACTATTAATACTCTAGCTTTGGCATTCCAAGAAGCTATCAACATCGACAAGTAGCCCAATCCATAACTCATCCCTCATAATATAGGAGGTTAAACATTCAACAATGGACTTCCACCCTTGAATATAATTCCATGTGTGAATAAAAAAGCTCCTGCATTCAATCAAAATCAATTGTACACTCTACTTCCCATGACATGATACACAACAAATCATAATTATGATTATTGAACAATCATATACAAAGAAATAACCAATAATAGAATCATCATTAGGTTCATACCAATGTGGTATTCATTTAGGGTTCTAATTCCAACAAATATGAATTAGATTCTATACAAAGAATGCTTTAGAAGCTGAATAATGATTTTATGAATATGCAAAAGAGGATGGGCAATAAAAATAATCATAATTAAAACCAAAATTATACCTTTCTAAGATATAAAAATCCTTTCAATAGGCCCACTAACAATGCAGAATGACCACAATCTAATAAGTTACTAGAGATCAATATTATGGAAACAACTTTACCTAATTGGTACATGGTCCATAATACATCTCAATATGGAGAGCTAGATTGTATAGAGTTATGTGCAACCTTTGAAATCTTCTAAAGGGAAATGATCAGAAAAGATTAAATGATGAATCCTCTAGATCTCTCTCATGAATTTGGTCCTTCTAGTTCAACCATGGTATTTAAGACTTTTGAGTTTTCTTTATGTAATGAAGATGATAATATCCTAGAGGATAATCTTGATGAAGTGTAGGTGTTTTAGTAGTTCAACATGAATAATTATAATCTAAGGAAAAAATATCCATTCACTACTTCTACTCCTAATAATACATTTATCTCTCCAAATCCCAAGTTTGACAATAAACCTCCCCCCCTAAAGGGAATGATCATCTATAACACAAGAGGAATATAATAAAAGAGGATACGATAATGTTGAAGACATAAAAAAAATCAAGGCCAACATTAATCTTCATGAACTAGAACCAATTATAGATCAAAAGGAACTCCTATGGAAGTCCATCACAATCAAGTCTATTTTAGAAAAGTATAAGACAACCAACCCAGATGTTATATACAAAATCAACCCTAAAGTTTCCCCTTTCTTGCTGACCATATGAGCATTTGAAATGTACACAATTACTTCCTAGATTTAGGGGTTTTGGTAATGGTGATGACAAATTACATTTGTCAAAAACTTAGTTTAATACCAAAGCCATCCAAAAATATTGTGTTATATCTAGATAAAATAATAGTGCCTATATTGGGAGAGTTGAATGATGTGAGAATTTAGGTTACCTCAAAACCTAGAGTACATATGACTATCAACATCCTAGTAGTGGATATTCTTAAAGTTTATGGGTTGTTTTTGAGTAAGGATTGGTCAAAAATGCTACATGGATATCTTTCCATGTACTTTTCACATATTTGGCTACCTTGGAGAGGCATAACCAATCATATCAAAATTGATCAAGAGTTGAGAATGAAGCATCCCATTATAGGGTATAATACTACTAATGAAGAGGTAAGTTATAAATCTCCTAACTTATAATTTACACATTTTCCATAAAGCAAGAAGTACCAAAATAAATTTCAAGCCCTTCCCAATTATAGACCCTCTATTTCAATGGAGAAAAATCCAAGCAAGGATCAGGTGTCAATATCGAGCTAATCAATTCACAAGGATATAAACTATTCGTAGCATATAGGCTCCAATTCCTTTACACCAACAATAAAATAGAATATGAATCCTTAATTTTAGGATTATAGTTCATCCTCAAGAAAAATTTCAAATAATTGTTGATATATGTAGATCTTGAACTCATTGTTAACTAGGTCAAAAATAAATATCAATGTAAATTGTCATATTTGAAGAAGTACAAGAACAAAGCCTAGGATTTAATTGAATCATTTAAACCATTCAACATAGTAGCTATCCCAAGAGAATAAAATTGATCCATTGATTCACTAGTTGCTTTAACAACAAATTTGGCACCCTTACAGGACTAAAAAATCTATAAGTTATCCATTAAATTGATACCATGTCCCTCAATACCAAATAATGTTGAAAATTTTCAAGTATTTGATGATAACCAACAAATTGTCCAATTTTTAAAAAAATTACGACAATTCAAATCTCAAATAATTGATGATGAAGAAAGGAACCATAGAATTGGATGAAGAGGGTGTTCTCCAACTAAAATAAAATTGCCTCCCATTGGGGATGGTCACCCTAAAAAGGACCTTAGATATAGATTATCAAGCCCAATCACATAAAAAACTCAAGGTTAATAAATCTAAATTTAGTTCATAAAATGTTGGTAATGAAAAGAATGCACACTTCATTAATATTATCTTACACTGTACATCTAAAGAAAGGTTAAGAGTCAAAGAACTGATTCTCAGGGATAAATATGTAATTACATGGAATTATGATGTTTTAAGTATTTTCAATCCAAGAGTCATTACCCATTCAATCCCATTTAAGCTCGATCATAAACCATTTAGGTAAAGGCAAAGGCTAGTTAATCCTATCTTGTAATCATTAATTTAGAAGGAAGTGGAAAAGATACTAAGTACTAGGATAATCTTTCTTATTAGATATTCGACTTAGGTGGACAAATTAGTTACAATTAGGAAAAAGAGTGGTGAGATCAAACTTTGCATCAACTTCATAAATCTAAATAAAGTTTCAAAGAAGGACAATTATCCTTTTCCCTCCTTAGATGAGGTAATATAAATTGTAATTGGATCTGAGATGATGTATTTCCTAGATGGATTTTCAAGTTATAATTAGATACTAATCAAATCAGAAGATAGGATGAAATAATGTTTACTATGAAGTGGGGAATGCATGCATATAAATAAATTCCATTTAGACTAATCAACATTGGAGGTACTTTTTAGAGAGCAATAGATCATACATTCTAAATACTGATAGGGAAGTGCATAATTATATATATGAATGATCTCACTATTTAAAAAAAAATAGAGCTAATCATATCGACCATCTTCAGTCTATTTTTGAGAGGTGTAGGAAGTTTGGGGTATCACTAAACCCCAAAAAGAGTATATTTAATGTCACTGAAGGCAAACTTCTAGGCCATATCATTACTAAGGATGGGATCACCATAGACCTAGATAGGATTTAGGGGATTTCAAAAATAATATTTCTAAATATTTAAAAGGAGATTAAATATTTTTTTGGAAAGATAAATTTTGTAAATAAATTTATATTAGGCTTTGCAAATATTATTAGACCCCTGAATGTAATACTCAAACAAAATGCCAAAGTGGAATGGATGCCTGAAGCTAAAAAGTCCTTTTAAGACATAAAGAAGGTTATTTTATAGGCCCTAGTGATGGCAATCCCTAATTTCAACAAAGACTTCTTCTTGTATTCATTCACCTCAAAACATACTATTGCTACCATGCTTATGTAGAAAAGGAAATAAAGTGAACATATTATTGCAGTTATGAGTACTAACTTGAAAGATGCAAAGCTTACGTATTCCTTGATTGACAAGTAAATATTTGTTCTCATCAAATCAATCAAAAAGTTATACAATAAATCCTCTAGAATAAGACCATCACCATAATACCAGATCCTATTTTCAAGCTCACGATTGGAAGGAATGAATTAGGGGAATGCATAGGTAAATGGATGGTGAAATTACAATAATTTGATATTGAATTCTAGCCTACCAAGATTGTTAGAGGATAAGGCATCATTTAATTGATGACTAAAATAGACCCACACATCAACATTGAAGAGGTATACCATACATAGGTCTCCCAAGAAGATTGTTATTCAAGGTATTATCCAGTTACTACTCACTAGAACATGCCCCTAGGAACCCAAAAGAGAGCAAAAACATATTTACTACTCATGGATCCTCATTATAAGATCAAGAAGGGATACCTATATATAAATAATTGTGAAGGTATTTATCTGAGTTATGTGTCACATAAATAATCCCAAAAAATCTTAGAAAAAATCCATCAAAAGATAGGTAGTGGCCATCTATCTAGAAACTACATCCCATAAAATACTCAAAATGAGTTATTACTAGCCAACGGTCTTCAAGAATTCTCATTTCCATGAAGGAAATGCCATGAATGCCAAGGTTTAGCCAAAAATGAAGAACATACAATAATGTCACTACAACCTATAATTGAAGGTAGGTCATTCACCCAATGGGGCTTAGAATTCATCAGTGTAATAAACCAAAATTCCTTAGCTAGACACAAATTTGTGCTTAATTATATGGATTACTACATTGATGGACTGAGGTAATAACCACCAAGAACTTTGGAGCCCAAGATGTGATAAATTTTCTTGAAGAACACATCATAACCAGGTTTAGCACCCCTATTTCTTTGCTTTGTGATAATGGGATAACATTTTATTCAGTTGAATTCACTGAGTGGGCCCATGATAATCAAATTAAAATTAGATCATCCTCTAATCACTACCTACAATGGAATATATTAGCTAAGTCAACTAATAAAAATTTCATAGATGTGATGAAAAAGTCAACTATAAAAGAACCAAGGGAGTGGCACCTCTTACTAAAATGTGCACTCTAGGCAGATCAGACTAGGTATAAACATGCCCTCAAAACTTCACCATATCTATGGGTATATGGGAAATAACCAGTGTTCTTAATCATGATAAAATTATCAACATATCATTTTATGCAAGAATACATGGATCCTAATGACAAAACATAGTCCAAATTACTAGGTATCATTGAAATGGAAGATTCTAGGGATAAAGCATTACAAATCTTCAACAAACATCAAGACACGGTCAAGAGACGGTTTGACAATAGGGAAAAATTCAAAGAATTTAGGATCTATAACTTGGTTCTACAATGTGACAAAGCCCATGATAAAAAAGGAATACATGACAAGTTTACCTTGCTATGGATAGGACCATATCAAATTTTAGAAATATTGGGTAATAATGCATTCCCTTTGAAAGATCTTCAAGGTAGCGATCTAATATACCCAGTTAATGGATAGTTTTTGAAGCATTACTTCATGGATACCCCATTTGAAGAGGTCTCTAAGTAAGAATAGACATTCTAGTAGAGGTAAGAGTAGATTAGATTTTATTTATTAATTAGTTTCCCACTTTTTATTTTTCTTTTATTAGATTATTTCACATTTTCTAAATTAACCCTTTTGCCTTTTGTAGTTTTCCTGCTTTCTATAATAGTTTTATTTTGATTTCATGATAGTTGAATTATGGTCAATCCTGGTATAATCAAACAAAATTTTAGTTATTTTACATCCAACCCAAATCAAAGGGGTCATGCATACTGTATGTCAGAATTCTTATTTTGAGTAAGCAATGAGAGAGTTATCCATGAATATGTCCTAAAGCTTATGATTGCATCATGTATGTGAAAGTTGCTCCCAAAATTATATGCAAATTTAGAAAAATCTCCTTATTCCCTTAGGTCAAATGCACATAAAATGTTAATACTTGTTTAAAGTAATAATCATGGACATAGACAAGAGTTGACAGGGACATTTTGATTAAATTGAAAATTTAACTAAGACCAGCTCATTGGGATCACCTTTTTCCTCTTTATAAAATAAAACAAAGAAAAGAATAAAAATAAAAAGGCATAATCCAAAAAAAATTCTAAATAAAATTAAAAAGGATTTAAAGCCTACATGATGAAATATGATCAATGCATCACACATCTTAAAAAATATGAATAAATAAGGAATTGGTGATCAAAGGTATTTCTCTCAGGGATATGGACACCTGGATGGTAGTAGAGTAATCCCTGAGCTCCCCATATATAACCTAATTACCAATGAAAGTGAAACCTAATTCTTTCCCTCATGTCCTTGATTAAAAACCTAAGACAAGAGGTAAAGAATAACACTTTCTACACACAAATCTAAGGTGTAAGTAAAGTATATTGCATAGTATTATTAAGAGCCTCTTTCCATTTCTAGTTTAATCATTTATTTCAAGATAAATTTATGGTAGATATTAGGATTGTGAAACAATGGATTTTGGGCTCTTCAAGACTCTGGGGTATTCACCCCTATGATTCACCATTCATTATATTCAACACACCCACCCTATATTTTTCTTTGAAAAGTGGATACCCCCTTTGTTTTTTCAAAATAATGAATAACTTGGAGGTGTAATTATGAGTTTTGAATGTTATGATACTTGTATTATCTATATAAATTTGGTGATTTTAACATTGAATCCTGTTGTGATATACCTTTTTCATTTGGAAATACTTTTTCAGACTAACCTATTAATGAAAATGATAGAAAGAATGGCTTTACAAGATGAACTCATATCGCCTTATTTTGGAGTATTTAATCTTCAACAATTTTTTTTGGTCCCTTTATCCTAGAAGTTTTGTTTTGGAAACTTATCTTTGAAAATATTCTCTTTGAAAATATTTCATCAAAAGGTTTTTACTTTGGTAAGTTTGGTCTTCATAACTTTTCATTGATAGCTTTGTTTTATAAACTTTCTCTTCGACAACTTTCATTTCAAAAGAATTTCATCAGAAGGTTTGTTTCAAAAAGATTCTCTTCAAAAAAATTTTAGTCAAAGGTTTTTTGTCATCAAATTTCATTTTGGATATTTCACTTCAAAAACTTTATTTCAAAGACTTAGTCATTAGAAGCTTTATTTCAAGAATCATCAATTTGGGAGATTTCTCTTTGGGAACTTTCCATGTGAATACTTTTCCCTGAACTAACCTTTCTAAATAAGTACTTAGTCATGGGAAACTTTATTTAAAAAACTTTGGGATCAAAGGTTTTGGAGAAAATCTTACTTAAGAACATTCTATGCTTTAGATTATTTTCACTTGGAGGTAATAGAACATATCTTTTTAGATCGATGGGTTGTAAAAAAAGAAGCAAAAAAAGAAGCAGTAGAAGAAGAAGTAGAAAAAGAAGAATAAAAAATAGAAGAATCAATAGAAGAAGAAGTAGTAGTAGAAGAAGCAATAGAAGAAGAAGAAGAAGAAGAAGAAGAAGAAGAAGAAGAAGAAGAAGAAGAATTAGATGACAAGGGTTCAAATAATTTGGCTCCAAAGAAATTCGAATCAAAATTTCAATTTCATGGATGCATTAAAAAGAAGAAGGTGGTTGTGTCCATAAACCCTACCAACAAGTATAACTTCATTAACATGAATGTGGTGAAGCATCTACATGTTCAAACAAATAATATCAAGGAGGTTCAAGTAGATGGTAATAATATTTCACTGTTTAAAGATTTGAAGCTCATTATGGAAAAATATGTTTTGTATTCAGATTTTTATGCTTTGGATATGGATGATATGGATATAGTTCTTGGATATCCATGGTTAGAGACTTTGGGAACAATGAATATTAATGTTCATAAAAAGTTCATGAAGTTTTGGTACAGGAAAAAGAAGATCACTTTACAAGATATCATAGTGAAAAAGGCACCAATAACAATCTAGGTAGATCATGAGGATGAGATGGAAACAGGTGATGAAGAACATGATGAAGATTCAGATGATATAGATAAAGACACACTACAAATGAGCACTTCATATACTCAAGAGACAAAGAAGGAAAAGGTGGAAGAGGTAGAAGCAAAGGTGGATAAGGTCAAAGTATTGGAAAAGGTTGAGGTATATAGACACCCACATCATCATGAGAGGAAATAATCATGGAAACAGGTGAGGAAGTGTCATAACAAAAATCATTTTGTCTATACAAGAAATAAAATTTCCAATCATTATGGATATGCATGGAATCTAAAGAAAAGAATACTATGGCACATGGAATGAATGGGGAAATCATTATGACTATGCATGGAAGAATACCTACTATGGTCATGGTTGGAATCAGAGAAGCACAATGGAATATGGTACATGGAATAAAGAGAGGAGTAATTATGCTGGGACACCAAAGAAATATAATTATGATCATGAATGAAATCAAAAGAGCACAAGGGAATTTGGAAACAAGCTTGGAGAGCTATCACCTACCAAGATCACATTTGGATGGCTAGATGATCGAGATTGGAGACAAGTGTGCAATGATTTGAAACACACTCATTATTTGGTTTCTTCCTATGTTTCAGGGATGAAACATGTCAAGGAGGGAAGTAATGCTATGTACCTAGGGATATGATATATTATTATATATGGGCTAATGGAGATGCTGACATGTGGCACACATCCCCTTATTTAGTTATATGGGTAAAATATATTAGGATAATAGAGTAACTTGTGGAAGTAGTACATTGGGTAATGGTTAGCCTATACTAGGATTAGGAGGTTACCCATCCATGGGTTAGATAGATGTATATATATATATATATATATATATATATATATATATATATATATATATATATATATATATATATGAGATGATTATCATGGTAAGGATATCAAGTAAGCATTGAGTCTTCTATTATAAGAGGATATTAGAGGTTTTCCCCTCGAAGAGACATTGTGGAGTTATTCCTTCCTAAAGGAGTATTATATGATGTTTCCCTACCTTAAGGGTATTTTTTCATATATTAAATATCAAGATCATATCATGCAACCATATATATCATACACCTAGAGTGGTTTTCCCTACTAGAATTATTAAGTACCTTAGAGTGCACGTACACTTTGGGGGAAGTGATCAACACATGCCTCCCAAAATAAATCCTACATAAAAATAAGATGCCATTAGGAGGAAAATTATACATGATGTCATATTTTTTAGACACAATTATGGGGACTATGTATAGATATAGTGGAGACATATCAAAGGAATATTAAGGGAGACAGACCATAGACCCCTCTAACCCAAGAGGTGGATGAGAAAGAGCTAAAAGAACTAAAGGCATTAAGCCTATAAGCACTCAAGGACAAGGGACCTATCACATGTGAACCATCAAGTAAGGGCCCTTTTCTCATATCCCCTCTAGGCCTTTTCTGCTTAATGTCCTTACCTACAATTTCTATCACCCCTAGTCTAGTTGTTTCTATGTTCATTCTCCAATAGGCACTTTTTGCTAGTTTACTCTTCATGCATCCATCTATGAATCTGTTTACTACCACTACACCTATTCTACCCTCCACTACTATGGTTTCTATTGCATCAATGTTCATCCCATCAACACTAGATTTATCCACACCAACCATTACCTAACCCATCAATCCAACTACATATTATTCTACCCAATTGGGTTCACCTTTGCCTTCTTACACTTCAACCACAATAACCACAATAGTTACTACCAAGAGGGCACCCAAAAATTAACCAATCTTTGTTGTCCATCCAATGCCATATTATGGAAACATAGACTAGTCAAAAATCATATGGACAACAATACCCAATCCTTCCACTATAATTGAGCTAGAGCCTGAAGAACATGCACAAGTGGAAGATCAGTCCTAAAATCCCTTAAATATTACTCTTAAAAATTGGGATAAATAATTAGGAGCCTTGACCTCTAAGAGGACTAATTTGAATATAGCTAAACTACGAACAATGAAATATTTTTTTGATAAGGTTACAACATTAATACATAGGGTGAGGAAGAGGAAAATTTAAGATAGATCGGGCTGAACTCTGATCATGGGGGAGAGGGAAGAAGTTTACTCCCCTAGTAAGAGACAAATAGACAAAAGGGCTAGTCACTATATATTGAGGACCTTAATTACTATATGAAGACCCACATATATGCAATCTTTGTTATACATTAAGGGACTAAAATGGCCAGATAGGAGCTTAAAGAAGAGTTAGAGACTCGTATATAACAACAACAAGTAATTTAGGTTCCTTAAGGAATTGAGTAAGATGTGTAGAGTGCAATACTTAGGTTGTATGAGATTATTAATTATATCCATTCTTTAAAAGGTAATTTAGCTCATCATGTCAATAATATAACTAAATTATTCAAAATCCACAAGGACGATGACAATAAGTTAAATTTCTTAGTAATATATACCATTAATAAATTTTTTAGCCATTTGGACTTTATAACCCTATTGGAGGCATCAAATAATTTGAATTTAACATTAATAAAAACATAGGAGGCTCAATATTAGGTATTATCCTTTGAGGCATTAGTGAATAAGTTAGACGAGCAAGAGAAATAGGTTTTTTTTTTATAGAGTTAGAATTAATTTCAACTTGAGATAATAGAGTAAATATGGTCACTTGAGCTATATTAAATAAAATGATTAAACAAGCCTATGATAACTTCAAATAGAGTCTATAAGGTTTGAGCTTAGAAGACATTGGGCCAAACTGAGTGCAACTAAGAAGAAGGAAATGAAGGTGGAAGTCTTTCAAGTTGAATTTAGATTCAACAAGATAGAAAATTCCAAATTTATGGATCATATGAATATGGTGACAAGTTCATACATCCTGGATATGAACATAATCCAAGCACAACACACTAAGGCATACAAATACTACTAAGACCTAGATGCTAAAAGAAGCCAATCCAAGAAACTCCACCTGCTAGTTCTACTAAACTGATTACACCTATGGTACTAAAAACTATAATCATATTAGTTCCACATCATACTATAGTTCTTATGAAAATAATATCTCAACCAATCAGTGCATCTCTGATTCCTACTCTAGTTACTATATCATCAAGCACAAGTACTACTATAATTTTGATGATAGTTTTTGGACAAGTAAAGTAAGATACAATTTAACATGAAGGCTAAAATTATACATTTTTCATCTAATGGCCATAATTGAATAGTTAAGTCCTATTTGCATACATATTGTAATCAACTAAATTATTTTGGAAGCATACACATTGTGTGACTAAGATATTTGTAAGACATTGATATGTAACCAAGACTTATCTTATAAATTTTTTTAAATTTAAATGAAGAGTTGTAAACTTGGAGGATGAGGCGACCCATTCCCCAATATATTTATATAAATGTAACACCCTCTTTTCAAAGGGTTAGAGTTTTCAATGAATATACAAGAAGAAATCAAGAAATTGATTGTCATGCAACTATGTTTGTTCTTTTTTCTTCCCTTTCTATGTTAATTAATTTGAGTTTTCTTTGTTTGTAATTAATTCAATAATTTTGATGTGTGCCAATTTTGTGGATGAATATGACTATGATGTTAATGAATTTTAGTCTTATATGTGCAAAAAATATTGAATATCGATAAATTTCATTGATTTAGATAGTTATAAGAAGTTGAATTAATAATCCAAGGTGTGTAGAAGTATATTTTTGGTATATTAGTCTAGGTGTAAGAAATAACTACCTTAGATAAATTCTTATTTTGACTTGTAACCTATTGTATAAAGGTATGCAATAATAGCCTTAAGAAGAGTAACCTTCAGTTAAGACCAACAAGAATCCTATATCTAATTGTCTTAGACTTCTAGCCATATTTATTCGTGAGTGTGTAAAAGCCACAAACAACAAACACTGGTTCTTAAGATACTTGTCCACTGAAAAGACATCAAGAAACTCCCATTCAAAGATAGGTAACTCTCTATCTACCTTACCTTTCATTACTTTTTTGAAGTTTATTTGAGATCTACTGACCATTAGATAGTTGGCCATGCATCCAACTCACATTGTGATTTATCCTTTTTTATTAGATTCCACACATCTATTTACAAAACTAGTTAAATAACCCATAGGCTCAACTTGATATTCCACCATCTAGTTGTTCTAACCATATACCTACAAATCATGCCCCAGAGTGGAAACCAACTCCATAGAGATCCCAAAATATTAGAGGTTACCTCATTTAAAACTTCTCTGAGGTGTGCATAGAACCCACATCAACAAAATTCAATGCCCCTACTAGAGATAATGAAGCCTAATAGTATGCCATTAGTTACACCAAATACATAATTCTTCAAATTAAGCCTAACATTGTACTCATGAAGTATCTTAAATATTCTTTGTAGCATAGCTAGATGGTTGGCATGGGTCTTTGATTTACCCAAGATGTCATAAACATAGTCTTTAATTATGTCATGCATCATATCATGGAAAATTATTGTCATGGCTTTTTATTATGTGGCCCCAACACTCTTAAGTTCAAATGACATCACTTGATAATAAAATAGTCCCTGTGAAGTGATGAATGCTATCTTGTGTTGGTATTCCAATGTAATTTTGATCTAATTATAACCTAAAAATCCATCCATAAGAGACAAAATTTCATATCTAGCTATTGAGTTGACTGCCATGTTAAGTTTAGGCAAATCAAATTCATATTTTTGGTAGGCTTTTTTGATATCTCTAAAATCAATGCAAATTTTGATACCTTCTAGTTTATTGGTCACTAGCACAATGTTTTAAATCCACTCTCAATAGTTGATTAGCTGATGCATTACATATCTAAGAGTTTTTCCAAATCTTTATTGACTAGAATAACAATACAAGGATGTATCTTATATAGATTTTGTTCAAGAGGCTTAACATCAAGATGTATAAAAAGATAGTGTATAATCAAGGTGGGGTCTAAACCTGGCATGTCTGAATAGGCCCATGCAAATATGTTAATAAATTACCTAAGAAGGGCTATAAAAACTTCACATTCCTCCTCAGTGATGGATGCACCTAATTTGATCCACTTTAGGTCCTCTAGAATCCTAATATTAACCTTTGAAGTGTTTTCTATAATAAGTATAGAACCATAATCTAAAATAGTCAACAAGGAGTTAAACTGGTTAGCAATAGCAAATTTATCTAGCTGGACTAGCTCATATAATTCTCCCAAGTAAGAATAATTAGAATCTCCTAATGCTATCAAAGGCCATGAAACAAATACCATAGGTCACTATTTTAAAATATTCACAATATATTACTACTCCTTAATAATGATATTTGATCCATAAATAGGCTTTAGACTATAGGTTTCCTATGTTTCATAGGAAGTTGGGTGAAAGTCCCCATTTAATGGCACTAAAAAACTGGTTTTCACCAAAAGACTTGAATTTCTCTTTCCTTTTACCCTAGTCATAAAGTGCCTCAAAGAGGTTTTCACTTTCATACCTCAATGTTTGCTTTTTGATTTTTTTTGGCCAGGGAAGTTCACTCGCTCTCTGAAATAGGTGGTAGGATCTAATCTAATAGAAAATCCTTGCTTGTGATCTCCAAGAGAATGCAATTCCTTAATCCCAAAAAGTCACATGTGGCTTCATAATTTTCAAACTCATATAATGGCATTGTTGACTCTTGATGGTCCCAATATATCTATTGTGGATGGTAAAGGGTTAATGATGAAGGTTCATAAACATGGTTAACAGTGTAAATAACATGGGGGTTAAACAAATTTATAGTGTCAAGGTCATCATAAATGCTATAATTGGACCTTGCATCACTGTCAACATCATCTCCTCTATTCATTGGTGTTATAATGCAAATATGATATGTAGGGTCACCCCCAGGTGGTTTAAATCTAATATCATGGGTTCACTTGTGCTTGGTCATTAAGACTAGTTTGATTATGCCTTGTTAATGTACAACCAAACCTCTACCTTGATAATATAGGTGATCAATAATCTAATTATGGATAGGATTTTTTTGTAATTTGGTAATATGGAATGCATTATGAGTACTATATTATTTTAGACCTTTGTCAATTATATAAAAGTGATTGGAAATGTCTAGTGGAGGAATGGATGAGGTAGAATCTAAGCTATCTAGGTCAATGTAGTTAACTTATGACACCTGATTTAATGGATTTTCTTTTTTATCTCTTTCTCCATTAGATTTGGCATAAGATTCATGCGAAACTGATAGTTATAGATTTTATACTCAACCTTGAGATGGTTAAAATACTAATATGGCTGAAGATCAACTGGTATAGTCACTTCTACTATTGAATGTGGAAATTTTATAGATTGATGCAATGTATAAGGTATGGTCATAATTTCATGGATCTAAGGTCAGATGAATAATAGATTATAAGATAATTATATATCTAAAACATGGCATAAAGTGTCATGGGTCAAAGGCCTAATGACCAATGGCAGGCTAATAGTACCTTGAGATTCTCATTCTTTGTTATCATATGCCTTGATAATGATGGTATCTAGATGTAAGTCAGTTACTATATATCCAATATGTTTGACCAACTTTAGAGACATAATTTTGAGGCCTGAACCATTATTTACAAGGATGCATTTAAATATATGGTTCATTATATCGACCTTGATATAGAATGGGTTATTATGTAGAGGGCCTAGGGATAACATGTCACTTTGGTCAAATGTAAGATGTTGGCCAGGGGCTAAATATCCTACCATAGCTTGAAATTTGTCTAGAGTGATGTCATGTAAGATGAGGGATTGGTTTAAGTACTCATTCAATATGTCTTTGTGGACACTTGATATACATGATAAATCCATGGTGGATATATGCACATGTGTCTTCTTTAGATATTCCATAATATTATAAGTCTTCCCATTAGTTGTTTTATTTGGTTTATTTATGATAAACATAGAAGGCTGAATGAGATCACTGTAGTATTTAATTATGGTCCCTTGATAGTGACCTTGGCTTATCAAGTCATGATTATGAAATATCAATTTGGTATTGGGATTTGGTAGTTGGTTGGGTAGGTAATGAGGCTTGGATTGATAATTCTAGGGTGGTATTGAGCCTTTCTGCTAACATGGTTCATAGAAGAATCACCATTATAAGGAGGTTAGTAAGCATTAATTAGTAGATAGGCATTATTGGGTGAGGGTTTAAGTCTATTGGTGGTTGGTTGAGGATTAATGGTGATAGTGGAAACATGACCACCTAAAAAATGTCCTTGTATTTGTCAAATATGGGTGGCTCATAACCCAATAGAAATGGTATTTGTAGATACTCCATGTTGAATGAATAAGAGCATATTTCATCTAGTTTGAATTTCTTTCTTTGTTTTTTGATCTATATAGATTAAATTTAAACCTTCATATATTGTAACTCTTGGGCAAAGAAGTCAAATATAGTGGCCTATTATTGTTGAGGTTGCATGGTTAAAGGTGAATTTCCTTGATCGAGGTAGGAATATGATGGAACATTGGTTGAATTGGTCAGACCACTAAGTATACATATCTATGTATTAGGATTATACTATGGATATAAAATACACTAATGTTGAAACACATTTTGGGTCAGATTGGATACATAACCTTAGCTAGAAAATAGTGGCTATAGTAATTCCATTTGGCTCTATGTGGTGTGTTGGTATTGATGGGTTTAGGAGGGAACTTGTTGCCTACTTATTGAATGTTATTATAGATATGAAACATGTTTTTGATTAGATCCTTACTATTAGAGGTGTTGAAAGTTGGATCCTTGTTATATATGCGATACCCATTAGGTGAAAGGCAATTATTTTAGAGCACCTAGTACCTATTGTACATAAGAACCTTGTTGTTGGTTGAACACCTATTCTTTAATAGAAATTTGTTATTGGTATGTAAATTATTAGGGGTTTGGAATTTTCATTCTTGACTAAATATCACTTTTTGACCAATATAAACATTTTGTTCATTAGGCAATGTTTATAATTTTTGAGGTGTATTGTTCTGTGCTTGTTGTGGTAGAACATTCATTACCCCATGTTGAGGTGGCATAGTGTTCTACATGTATTTTGGTAGTAAGTTGGTCTATTTTTGGCTTGTTTCCCCTTGTTGCACACTTGAGGAAGCAACTGGTTGAGGAGTGGAGGTTGATTATTGATTTTGGGAGGTGTACCTATCCATTGTTGTTGCAATCCACTCATGGCATTATATGGAGGAGTTTATTATGAGTTGATGGATGGAAAATTAGATTCACTTCAATTTAAATTGGAATTCACCTACATATTATCCATAATGTTTTGAGTGAGTTATTTCATTTGAATGATAATCTCTTCAGTCAAAATAAGAACATTAAACATGTCACCAACTAACATGTTTTTGGAAAATGGGTTTATGTTTTGGTTTACATAACCTAAAAGATATATTTTTTTCTCTATTGATTGAGCTATCTCAATAAGAAACATGTTAGAAATAACTTGTTCATTATGATTATGAGCTAGATTGAGGTATTTTTGGTATACTTCTTGTACCTATTCCATATGTTCATCCATAGGGCCTTTCTCTTTTGCAAGTGTACTTTAGTTTTTATGTAGAATTTGGACTAAAGATTGACTATAACTAGTTGATGCTTATTCAAACTATTGGATATGAGGTGCATTAGTAGGAGTTCTAATCAATTTAATTAGACTTTTATGTGGAAAGTCTAGTAGAAACTTAGATCCTACTTTGACGACTCTAACAAGAATTTCATCTTTGTTCTCTAATAAATGATGATAAAAAAAGTGTGGATTGTAACTTGTCTATGTTGGTGTTTTACATAATAGGGATATTTTTTTTGGGTTTTTTCAACACTAAGCATCACTTTAATGAGGTACTATGCCATTTGATCTTGTTTTTGGCTTGGATAAGAAGGTGTAGTCACCAAATACTATGCTAATGGGTCTGACCTTTATTCAATGTATGGAATATTATAAGATGGATATGGATCCATCTCATAAGCTACATCACCATATGACTCTTGAAAAAAAGGGTCACTAGTCACAAATTTCTCATAATCAAGATTATACATAGTCCTACTATGTGTGTAAGGAGGCATGTTTGGATCTATAGCTAGGCCTCATGAAAAACAAAGGGTCTAAAGGGTAGCAAACAACTAAGGTCTAAAAAAAAAAACTTTTTATCTATAAAAGAGACACAAAGGGTAAAAAAAATAAACTAGGTAAAAAGGTAGAATAAAACAAACTCTAAACTGGTCTAACAAATGATATTAATTTACCCAAAGGTAGTTAGAATCAGTGGTAAAGGTAACACAAAAGCTCTAAAATCATCTATGGATAAGGTACTAATTTACCCAAAGGTAGTTATAATAAATGACAAAAGTATCTAGACAAGGTAGAATAATTGTGAACTATGTCCAAAGGATAACAATGATTTGCCCAAAGGCAGTTATAATCATTTAACATGAAAATAAGGTTAGACTAAAAAACAAATAACTCAAATAATAAATTAAAAACAAACTAAACTAAGGTAATTATCTTGGGTGACGCTCAGTAATTGGCTCACTAAGACTTGATTCTTGATTCACAAGAGATTATTTGAAAAATGGAACTAGGACACTTTCAAACATGGCACAAAAAACTTAAAATAATGCACATGGCAACAACTTAGGTCAAAGGACTTTTAAATAAGGCACAAGATAAACAACAACTGCCAGGTCTAGGAAAGGGGTCTTTTAGATCAAATAGGAAATAAACTCAAGTAACGTAATTCAAACTTGAAAAGGTACACTACCTAATCCTAAATTATATGGGGATTTGATGTAAAATTGATTAGTTTAGGATTTGTAATTTGAAAGGTTGAGTTTCAAATTTAATATAAAAAGACTTGGATGTTCTAAGGCAAAAGGGCTAGAACAAAATGGGTAGTGTAACCATGTGTTTGAAACAAGAGATATAACAATGGTTTTGGAACTTGGTTTCAAAAGAGACAAGTGTTTTGAAATGATTTAGGTAGCATAACAATGATCCTTCAAACAAATGACATGACAATGGTTTTGGACTAAAAAATCCTTGGTAAATGTTTGACATGAAATAGATAGCATAATGATGACCCATTCAAATAAGAGACATGCAAGTAGTTTTGGAATAAAAATCTAAGGCAAAAGTGTGACACAAAATAGGAAGAGTAACACCTCTTAAGCTAAAGGGGTGTGAAAACAATGTGATGGTTTTGAACTTGTTTCAACTTGACAATACAAATAAACAATTTTAGTTTAAAATACATATGTAAATTAAATAATATATAAATAGCACTAATGAATTATATTATCCCTAAAATTGATAAGGTTATGCATAGCCTCTACCAAAATGTCCATAGATATACCATTGCTTATGAGGAATTAAGTGTTAATTTAAAAATTAAAGTATAGGTGTAGGTATAGTTTTTACTCCCCCATCTGTCTCTCAAGCATTAGTACATGGTATGAACTTAGAGTGAGGAACACTTGATTTTTAGAAAGAAATTCCATGGCAAGTGGGGTTTGAATAAAATCTATAAGTTTCAAATGCACTAAATAGTCCCAAGTGTGGATAACATAAGGGCATAATCACAAAAATTGGATTCATACTTGCTAACTTACTATGCAAAGGTTTATTCCTTTGAAAAATGACTTCAACTATGTACTACTTAGTAGAGTTCAATGTTTATCAAGACTTGACCCAAGTTTTCATTAGGATTAGAGAGGTTAGCCACTCAACCCCATGGAAATCCCATTATTACATGCCCAATTTATATACCCCACCATGGAGTGGGGTTGGTATGATGCTAGGAGATGAAACCTTAGGTCAATTCACCCCTAGAGAACTTGTGAGGGAGGAATGAGTTCCCACATAAAATATAAATGGAATAAAATAAACTACAAAGACTTTAAAGGTTGCTTATGGGTCACCCAAATCACTTAGAGCTTGGGGAGAGCATATACAACATTCTTTTTGACAAGAATAAATAAATAAAAAATAAACTAAGCACTTTTGGTCACCCAAGTTCCTTATAAAGGATGGGGGGAGAGAATTCACACAATAGTTTCTAATTTACCATAAATAAATAATCTACACTATAAACTTTGAAACTAGCTAATAATAAAAAACCAAACATAAAGTGAAAAAGATATTAATATCTCTAACTAAAATTTATGTTCCTTTTAATAGAATCAATTCAAATGTGATTGAAATTTTGACCCCTTGGCCTTGTTTGCACTTTAAAAAAATCTGAAAATACTAAAAAAACAAGTGTGATTAGGTTTTAAGCACCAAATAAAAGTGTATGTGGGATTTATAAATGCCTAATCCTCTCTCTCTCCACCTTAGTTCCTAAAAAAAGGTTAGGGGGTTTGTTTGTCTCTAGGCCAAAAAATAAATGAGTAAAGAACATTCCATTTTAAGATCTCAATTTTTTTTAAAAGCATAGAGATAAGCTGCCATTACACAGGGCAAAGCTATCATTTTCATGAAGTTGCTATTTTCTTATAAACACAGACATAGATAGAGACTTTTTGGCAAAGTCACCATTAGACATGGGTGAAGATATCGATTATATTTGGAGAAACTACCGATTAGATCTAAAAAATAGGTGAAGCCATCAAAACCACATGTAATTTTACATAGCAAAGCCACTATTTATTAGAGTTGAAGTTGTCGATTCTAAATAGTGAATTGGTTGTTTAGTAGGTCAAATCCACCATTTATACACAAATAAAGATCACAAATACAGACATAGAATGGTGAAACCATCAATTACACAAAAAATAAAATGACATTAATTTCAAGGATAAAATCTAAACTTGAAGAATTAAATGCATTTGTTAGAAAAACTAAAGATAACATATCATTCTCCTTAGCCATATGGGATGTGTGGTCCCACTGGGTATGCCATTATATATTGTAGGAGTTTGAAGAACACACAAACATTTATTAGTTCCTTGTTAGTCTAAATGATAAAAAATAAAGCATAAAAATACACTATAACTAAACACTCTTGCCTAAGAACTAGAGGGAACATAACATAGTAAAAAAGATAAAAAAATAGAGATAAAAATAACACAAGTAATTTACCTCCTTTGTCAAATTTTATGTCTACTTATTGGCATAAGAATGTTCATGCTCAAACTATGACAATTAGAGTCTTATAGCAATGCTTCTCCATGGTTGTAGCACTTATTCAATAGTCACTTGTGGCTTGGTATGAAGCTTGGCATAAAATGGGAAATATAACACTAGTCTCAATGACTTCTTAAAGGTATTCCAATATAATAACCCTACACATAAAATCTTCTAGGCATATGGTATGGGCACTTGTATTTATAGCTCTAAGAACTAAATCTAACCCTAATAAGGTTAGGTTAAATTCTAACTTTGGTTGAGTCTAAAATAACTTAGGTTGAGTCAGGATAACCTTAGGTTGGGTCAAAACACTCATGAAATATGGACACCTTAGTTTCAGATATTTTTGAGGCATGACATCTCACATTAGATATTTATGAGGTTATGACTCACCTTTTTGGAATATTTAGGAATTAATATTTTACTTTATTATTTCCTTTGATCTTTGACTTCATATTTGGATAAAAATTCTTTTTTGGTAAATGAAATTCACTAATTTGATTTGGAATATCAGTTTATGCAATTTAATTAATATTTATAATGTAATCATTCTTTTTTAATGTTTTTGAGATTTTGGAAATTATTTTAAATGTTTTGAATTAATAGCTTGACATAGCAAAAGTGTCAAATTACTAGGTCATAATTTGACTAGGTTTAAAACTAAACTAGGTTATTGGTATATATAGGGTAATACACTACATACACTAGCCTTTCCATGTTTTAAAGTAACTAAACTACTTACACAAATAAATTTGGGAAATTCAGGTGAAATCTAGGCTTAAATTGCATTATTTACTGGAAATTGAATTGAATCTTAGTTTAGGCATGAAATTGTCCAAAATTAAGTGTCTACAAAGACAACTCATCATTTTTATTAGTGTAGATACTAAAATTGAATATTTATATCATCTCAATCTTGTACATTTGACAAATATCAATTAGATCTCTACCTTTCAATTCTAGACATACTTAGAGTCAAAAGGCTCACATTCACCATCTCATTGTGTTAAGAAGATTATCTCTTAGTCTAATATATATCATTATAATGACATAGGTCTCTTATAATACTAAAAAATATTAAAAATTGATAAACATTATTCACTGTTAGTTTCATATCAGTACTTATTTTTTAGCCCTGTCGACACTATCAACCTCAAAGGGACAGTACTATGATGGTAGTGTCTAGATCCTTATCTAATGGCTAACTACCAAAATTCATCCAAACTGTAAATGATTCAAAACCTATAGGTTAGCATATTTATATTATTTAACCCTATCATGAAATACTTGCAAAATATTTGGTATAAATATAAGTCTAAACTTTCTCATTCCTCATCTAGAAAATAACAAGCAAACACCTACTAAAGCAAAACATCCTCTAAAACTAAATCAATCAATTTCAAAACCAATCTATTATGACCTATTTGTTCCTATTTTCATATCAAGCATTAAAGAAGTCATATTATAAATCTAAATCACTCAAAGAGTAACCCATGAATGATATTTTTTAGATTATAAGCTAGATCACCGTATGCATAATCATATAGCATATTTCACCCTTGTGCACACACTTTCCCACACATAGAGGAGAAATACATAAGTCTGAGGTCCTTTTTAGAGTAGTGGATATGTATGGAGTTCCCATTGATAGAGGGGTATTTGGTGTAGATCAACATTGTTATCCCACTAACCTTTTTTTAGTAAACTCATTCCAATAGTGAAGAAGGGTGAAGATCTAGGGTTTGATCAATCAATGAAGAGAAGTAATGTGTGTCCCATATTTGAATACATTATTAGAAAGGTGATATAAAATATATAATAATTAATTTGGTTATATTCATATCTAATCATTATTATTTACTAGACACCTACATCATCAACACTAGTGTTGATGTAATGTCTAGATCTAGTGATAGTGTTTGCAACTAAAAAAGTATAATTTATAGAAACTGATGACTAGTCCAAAATATTGATCATATATATTTTACATATTTTTCTATTCCAGATGTGTCTACACACATTAAAATAACTAAGTACTAATGTTTCTTATTTATTATAATATCTTTCAATAGTCATATTTTACTATTTTTAGTAATCTCAATTGTAAAAATTTAGTTGGATTGCTATATATTAGTTTATCACCCTTGTGCTTGAACTATTTATATATTATTAACAATATACTATGTACCTATGTATATTATGGAGATGTCAACATGTGGCATAGATCTCCCTTAGTTAGTTTTATGGGTCATTATATAAGTAAGACGAGTAACTTGTGGAATTAGTACATTGGGTAATGAATCGACCTATATTAGGATTGGGAGGTTATCCATCCTTTATTAGTTAATTAGTTGTCTATATAAAGGAGATTAATATCATTTTAAAGGAAATGAATGAATCAAGTAAGTGTTGAGTCTTCTATTCAATAGAAGGATATTGAAGGTTGTCCCCTCAAAGTGACATTGTGGAGTTATTCCTTCTTAAAGGAGTATCTTCACATTTTAAATTTAGGATTAAACATTTGGTAAACCTAACCTCCGTGTATTTCTATGAAAATGCTAGATTTTCCTAGGGTATTTATCCTCCTAATGTTTTTCCTTGATTTTTTTAGATTTATTCTATTATTTATATGCAACATAGGCGTAGCCTTAGATTAGGTGGTATTTCTATTGAATACTTGGAGCTTCTTATTTTTTCAACTAATATGGATCAAACCAATGGAGTATCAAATCCTATGCCTACTGAAAGTACCAAAAATTAAACTAAACAAAATTGTGAAGAGGTTATCATAGAAGATGATTTTGATCATGAAAATAATGATATGAACAAATAGATCAAGAGAAACTACAAGCTATAGATACATTTAAAGAGCATGTCTATCAAAACCCTAAATATATTGATGAGATCCTCAAAACCATATTGGAAACTAAAAAAAAAAAAATAGATGAACATCCAGGTGCATATATTGATCATTCTAATATAACTATGGGACATCCCCATATTTATGTTTCCCTCTCCTTGAGCACATCATCATAAATATAGTGGGGGCATGGGTTATGTGTTTACACCATTGTTCCCTAAAACAAATACTATTATTGCTACATCCTCCATGAGAACTATTAGCACTGCAACTTAATTACCATTTTCAATGCCTATATCAACTCAAACCACGTTTCCATCCCCTTTGGTAACTTTTTAAACTTTAAATGTTAGTGATCAAAATGTACAAGATCTTATACAAAATATAAAATTTTTTCAAGTTAAGGTTACCAAAATTGACCAAAATTCTATGAAATCACCTTATGCTATTGATTCATAATATGTGTTACATAATCTGCTTGTAATTGAAATATCTTTGCCCCCTTTGCCAACTAGTTTTGTTGCATACAAGTTCACATTTTATGATGGAAAGGGTGAATCTAAATAATATCTCTAATATTTATATGTGGCATGTCTTAATTATGCCTCCAATGATATACTTTTGACCAAATTATTTCTAAAGAGCCTAAAACACTATGCTTTATGATGGTTCTATGATTTATCACTTCAATCAATGAGAGCATTCAAACCTCTAGATGATCAGTTCTTAGTACATTTTTCTATTAATGCCACTAAAAATATGCCATATTATCAAATTTCAAAGATGAAACAAGGCACCAATGAACCTATCAATGAATATGTTTTGAGCTACAAAATAATGTTAGATAAAATGACAAATTCAATGGCAAATAAAGAACTTCAAGAAATATTCAAGCAAAGCTTGCTTGCCCAATTATATGAGTCCATTATTTTCACAAATTTGATTTTTTCTGATGAGTTATGCCATATTGTTCAAGATCCTAAAATGAAGCTTAATTCTTTGAACAAACTAAAGTATATATCAAACATACCAACTACATCCAATACCAAGTTTCATATCAAACCAAGCTATAAGGTAAAACTTATAGAACCAAAACAAAAACATCCACAATGGTTAACATAGTGTCATGACAACTTAATCAACTAATCTTATCTAATGCACCTAAGAGATAATTTACACACTTACTTGGGTCTCTAACTTATTCACTTCAAAAGCTTGTGGAGTATCATCTCATATCTCTCCCTCCTCCCATAGAGGTTGATATGAGTTGACCTCTACCCAAATGATATGATGTTAATACATATTGTGACTATCACCAAGGCCCTAGGCATCTTACGAATAAATGTTATGCCTTAAAGCATCATATCCAAGATCTCATTGATGAAAAAAATATTAAATTCAATGATCTTACAAAGGATTTATGTTCACAACTTAGTGATCACCAAAATCAAAATATAGTTAAAAATATTTTATAAGACCATTCTAAGAAATATCCAAAAGTGCAAATGTTATACCATTCACATCATCCTCCATCACATTATGGGCACCCATTATATGGTATTATTGGAACATATAAATGCACTATACCTCTTATGATTTAGATAACTTCTATTACATTTGATGAAAATGAAATAATTGATGATGACTCAGATCTTCATTCATTATTTATTCGAGCATACCTTGATCATCAACCTATGCATAGTGTTATGATTGATAATAGTTATCATGAGCAGTATGTACCATAACACTACTTAAACATTTTGTATATACACATGATCATTTATGCCCTTAGACCAAAATGGTAAGATCATTTGATGGCACATTACATCACATTATTGGTGAGATTGATTTACCTTTACAAGTTGGTCTAGAACATGTGGTTACCACCTTCTTAATTATACCATATACAAGATTTTTTTATATATTATTGTAATGACCTTGGATACATAAACTCTGCATATTACCTCCATAATGCATGGGTGTAATAAATACATTCATACTAATAGTGTATTCAAAATTCCCAAAGTTCCATATGAACATCCACTTGAACAAGAGAAGTTTATTCTAAGACAACTAATTATCAAACATACTATAATTAATCATCTGTTAAAGGGTAAGTAATAAATAATCCCATTTACTATGTGTCCCATATTTGAGAGGCCTTTGCATTAGATACACATAATTTATACAAATAATCTCCATTTATGCCTACCCAAAATGCTCAGTTACTTAGATAAATTAAACATGTTCCAATTATAGATACTCCAAAGAAACCATAGATCCCTCGAATATGATTTAAACTAACCCCTACTACTTCTATTATTTATTAATGACCATAGAGTCATATATGTAGGATACCATAGATTTTTCATATCTAAATATGACACCTATGCATGCCCCTTGCTAGCAAGACCATAAGTTTAACATATCATATTCTAAGCTTGGATCTACATATGAGCATCCCTTGGATGGGATCATAGGATAGCCTTTTACTTTTCATATTGTTTAACCCTAAAATTTATCTAAGTAATTGGAGTTATCCCTAGATTAATTATAAAGGGGTATATAGAAATGATAATACACAAGGGTGATAATAGATATACAACAGGTTAATTGGGTGATACACTTAGATATAAACATATACTGAGTTTATTATGTTGGGAATAGGATGGAAATATTAAGTACAACTATGCTAAGTATATAAATGATAGAATTAATTTACTTAGCTTATTCATATGATAATATAGTTATGGATTTAGAATAGGTAAGAAATAGTTTGGAAGAATATTTTAGAATAATCATCTAATTTTGGATTAAGTACCTATAGATTTATGGACACTAACTTCATCTTAGGATGGTTACATTGATGATATTGTTTGGGTTTGACACAAGTGTCCTATATGGAACACCTACTAGAGAAGTATGTAACCACTTGGATGATTTTAGGTTTGTCTTCACCTTTGCTCTGATGCATTCAGATCTAGGTCATGGACTATCACTCCTCATGGATTTGTAAAACCTTAATTCTTCATATTTAAAGAGATATTAGGGGAAAATGGGTTAGTGGGCACATAATGTTGAGATAACCACAAAAACCCATCTATCAGTGAGCACTACCTACATATCCAATACTCTGAATAGGGCCTCAGACTAATGTAGTTCTCACCTACATGTTGGCTTGTGTGTGAATCATGTAATATGTGCAAAGAGAGTAAAATAATGACCTAAGAAAATATAAATCTTGGGCTACGCCTTAAGCACTTAAAACTTGTAGATGTGTTGTTCCTATGAATAGTATGGAAATAAGGAAGATTTGTTCAATTGAATGTTTGATAGAGTGATTTTGACAATTTTGTTGCGATCTCTTTGGTATTTTCTAGGTCTATGCTAGGTGAGGAATGAATTCAGATTGATATTGTATTTATATAAATCCCTTTGAATAATTAACTTGTATTAAGAAATTAGACCAACCATTAGGATATGTTTAAATTGAAAAATAGATGAATTTAGGGTACTCAACACTTAGGTTAGGACACTAGCATCAATGCTAGTGTCTATCTTGGATGTTAGTGTGTAGGGAGTAAGAAAGTAGGTACAATATCAAAACTTGTATAAGTTAAATATAATTACATTTTAATCATTCTAGGCAAGATAGAAGCCTTGGGTCATCAACATAATATTGGTCAGATTAAGAAATAGGCCAAGGGGTACAAGATAAAGTAGATGTAAGACTTATAGAAGTGGGAAAAGGTCTATAAATGAGAGGAACAACTAAGGTTTGAGTTTTTCAAGGGTACAAGATTGAGGTGATATATAATCCATTAATATTATATACATTTTTACCCCCTTAAATATAGTAATGAAATTTATATTTTAAATGAAAGGAATGCGTAACTAGGTATGTATAACACACCTTATCTTTGCATGTGCTCAACTTGAGTGATTTATTGGTTACTAACATAAAACTAAGATCATGTTAAGTATATAATTAGTTCATATAATATGAAATAGAAAGTAATTAAAATTTATTGAAATTAAAAGAACAAGGTTTAGGAGTCGATGTAACTTCCTTGTCTATTGGAAAGTTAATTTTAAAAATATGTATCATTATAAGGCTCTAAAATTGAGATTAGGATAAATATAGATAAATATTTAAAATTAATATTGATAATAATACGATAAAATAATAATGTATTCAATGTAAGGATTAAAATCTTTTTATAAAGTATGTGAAGATTGAAAAAGTTTCACGGGTGCTTATGAGGATAAACTAAATTTCTTGAGTAACCAGTTTGTTAGAAAATAAAAAAAACTAATTAATATAAATTTGGATCATTAAAATAATCTAATAAACTCCAACTTGATCCAAAGGGGTAAAAAATATGAAAAAACTCTAACAATGACTCTGAAGTCATAAAAAAAAATTCTATTGCAACTGCAAGTGGTGCACTATACCTCTGGCACTAATCAAAAACTGATGTCACTCCATAAATTATCTCAACCCTACGAGTTTGGAAAAAATGGATATTGAGCACAATCCAAGCCTACTCATCCCCTATGATCAACATACCATACTATAGTAGGACATAATCAAATATTTTCCAACTACATTGATACACATAAGGCTCCACCTAGAACCCCATCAAGGTGACCAACCCATGTTGTGTATGGAACATCTCCTTGATGCCCAAATACATTGATCCATATAAGGATCCACCTAGAAAAGCATCAAGGTAACCAATCCATACTATGTATGGCACATTTCCCTAATGCCCAATAAATGCTGATGACCTTTTCTCAATACTGAAGGTGATATCAACTCCTATCAACTTGTAATATCAATGAAGAGTGATCAAAGGCCAACTAATGTTAAATATTCTCCCCTATTAGGGTGAGAGGTGAGACTTTATGTAATAAGAAAAAAAATCAAACTAACATTTTTTGATACATGTCATGAATAGTAGATATAGAAAGCCAAAAATGGAACTAAAATAAAAAACACAAGCCAAAATTGCTACTATAATAGATCCCATTATTGAGCCTAGTAGCTTGCACAAGATGTGTGAATCAATGATCACTTAGAATAAGCTATCAAATCCATCAAGACCATAAACCTTGGCCATATAGGTTACCTCCTGATTAGAGGAAGTTTCAAATTAACTAGAATAGATGGATTAACTAGAATATCTACCACTAAAATGGTCCACATAATTTTCCTCAACTTAATTTTTTTATGGAGAGTGGGGTCATTAAGAAGGACATACATCTAGAAGATGTCCAATACCACCATATTTATAACATTTTGGCTATTTACTATGTTGATGAGATATATAATAAGTTGAATCACTATAAGAACCATAGGAGTGAGAATAATACTGATGGTGATGTTTGCATTATGAAGATCTTGGAGAGTGTTGATAAGAATGTTGTGGAGACTGTCTATAATAGTGTGAAGAGTGTCTTGGAGAATGACTCAGAGTGTCATGGAGAGTGTTTCAGAGAATGCATCTGAAATTGTTTTTGTACATGCCAATGATATATATGATGGGACATGTTATTTTTATAATTAGCCTCTTCAATAGACATACTCTTCTTCTTTGTAAATTGTCACTCATGCCAATTCAACAACTCAAAAATAAAGTCAAATGTGGCACTAGTAAGCTTATCACTAAGTTGTAACATTTCAACAAAATTAGTGTAAGTAGAACTAAGGCCATGAAATATGATGGAAATCAACATCTCATCATCAATTTTACCCCATGTAGTATAATACTCTTATTTCATACTTTTCATGCGAGAGATATTCAAATACATCTTCTTCAGTGCTAAGTTTATTATTAAGCAACTGCATTAAGAGATCAATTTTCTTATAGGAAAGTTGCTTGTGATATAGATATTTTAATGCTTTATAAGACTTAAAGGCATTAATTTTAATGGATTAAATATGGATAATTACCTGAGCTGAATATGATTATTTCAATAAATTAAGGGCACATTTATCATGCTTTTAAAACTCAAGTAGTTTGGCAGGTTTAATTGGTGGTGTGGTTTATTTTTCCATTATTTCCAAAAAATCAATAAAAATAAGTGTGTTTTACTTATTCATTGACAATTATTTTTAGTTTTTAGGTGTTAATATTCTATTTTTAGATATTAAACTTAATATTTTTTCCATGTTGCTATAAAAAAATACATTCAAGTCGAAAATGGAATGCTATCAGGGTTTGGCCTTGACCCACTAAATAGCTTCCATTTTACAATATGATAATTTTGGGAATTTTAAAGAAAACAATATTATGCCTTATATCTCCTATTAAATATTTATATATTATTTTCTTGATAATCTTTCTTTACCCATATAACCCCTTGATATACAATTTAAATAAGATCAAAAAAAAAATTTTGAACCAAAAATATGTCACCAAATATTTTTGATCCCTTGACCTCTTGTTTAGTAGATGATTACCAAAATATATTTACCAATCCCTCCATATGCAAGTTGAGGGTATAATGAAATAATATAAATAAGACTTTCTTATATATCCTTTATTTTCTAAAAAAGATATATACGACATTTTTTTAAATTTTTTTCACCTATAACAAATTCTTGTATCCTATTTACTAAAATGGACAAACAAGTTTGTTGCCTTATTTTGGAGCCCACACAAGTATGAGGGTTTCTCATAAAATGAAGCACTTATAATATTTTGTCAAAATGCACTCGCTTAATCCACAAATTAGGCACAATTTTCTCTGTGTATGTGATCTTTCTTTTTAAAAAATATCTGGTAGTCTTTTTAATGTCTGGGAGTATTAAATTCTAGGCTCTCCTTTGTAAGAAACAAATCAAATACAAATTTAAAACATCAGATTTATATTGTATTTACTTTTTGATTATGTTCTAAAGTGCCTACATATTAATTTTATAGGTCATCACCGTACAAGTGTACAGATTGACAACTTCAAATTTTTTGAAATCCATATAATTGTGTTATGTTTGAGAGCTTCAAATAGTTTCTCTTACTATATTTGTTTAACGGCATCATTTTTTTTCTCCTTCACTATCTACAATTCATGTTTCCTCAAGCAAAGGCCTCCTAAAATGATAAGGCTCTAATACCATTGATAAGAATAGGAACAAGAGAAAATAATAATTTATTTAATATATTCAATGAAAGTATTCAAGTATTTTTACAAAGTACAAGAAGCTTAAAAAATCTTCACAGATGGCTATAAGAACAAACTAACTTTCTCAAGTAACCAATTTATTAGAAATCAAAGTAAACTAATTAATATAACTTTGGATCATTAAAATAATCCAACACATAAATCTAAGGAGATAGAGAGGGAGGTAAAGAGAGAGATACTGGAAGGCACATGCCCCCAACCTTGGAACAAAGGTGAGTTTCCACCTAGCAGTTGAGATTAGGTCAACTATGCAGCCTAATGATACTTATAACCTGGTGAGGCTAGATGATACAATCAATTACAACCTAAAAACTTGGAAAGATTGAGTGATTTAATCACCTCAACCATACCAAAAAATGAACCAACTACTGCATTAGATTAACTCAATAAATTCCATAAAAGTATGATTGGGGTATTAGGACATAAAAGTCTATGATGTGGTAACAGTCCACAAGAGCATTTTGTAATCTTAAACTAATTTCTATTTTGAAATATTAGGCATAAATTACATAGTATATGTACCTTAGATATGTCTCATGTTGACACTATATATAACAATGGTACCAATGTATATAATTCTACCATAATTATGAATCTAAATCATGCAACTATGTACTTTAGATAATTTGAGAACTTGTAAGTGTGAAGAACATGCTTCTAAAGCATTCCCTTACTATATATGGAGAAATATGAAAATTTATATAAGTACCAATGTGGAGAACATGTTTCCAAAACATGCCCTCACTATAATTTGGAGATGTTAAATACTCAATAAGTGTGGAGAACACACTTCCAAAGCATGCCCTCACTGATTCTAAAAATTATGAATGTATGTAAGCCATGCCTATATGACATGCCCCTACTTAATATTAAAACTTTGAACATGTGGAATTCATGCCTATATGACATGACCCCACTGAATCTAAAAACTATGAACATGTGGAAGTCATGCCTATATGACATTCACCCACTAAATCTAAAAATTGATATAAGTACCAAAAGCTAAATGAGCATGGAGAACATTCTTCCAAATCATGTCCCCACTAAATCTAAAAATTGTAGAAAGTGTGGAAAACATGCTTCTATGACATTCCCCAATAATATTCCCTAATTTTGAGGTGAGGAAAAGATAAGGAACTAGTAGTTACCTCACCTTAAAAAGATAAGACAACTGTATAATCTATGAATGGAGCCCTATAACATATAGAAGGAACATGTATAGGTAGATATAACATTGAAGTGCATAAAACCAATATGATCACATAAAGGCCTAAGATGCATGATAAGGATCATGGAAAAATTTAGATAGTAATAACACAATATTAACAAGAAAACAATCATACACACAAGACCACTCAAAATCAAGTCAAAAGATAAATGGTCTAATGAGATCGTAAATAATGGGCATGTTTAAATGTTGCACAATCGAAGGGACATGACTTAGTCAAATGTCTATAAAATCAAGAATGATATAATTAAATGTCAAATAGAGTATATATAAGCACATGGGATGCAAGAAAAATAGCATATTCAAATGCTCAAACGAGGAAAATAATAGCAAGGCAAGACACTAAAAAAAGTGCATAAAATAAAGCATAAAAAACCAACATAAACATGTCACAGTAGCCCATGGATCAAATGTGTTAGGAAAAATGTTAAGTATATCAATTACTTTGTGTAAGATATATTCATAGATAAAGGCATGTGTAAGTATATAAGTAATCTCAAACATGATAATTAAATGTGATCATCAAACCATATAACTTGTGTATATCAATATCAAATAAGTGGATGCCTTCAATGTCTGCATGAGTAGAGGGAAGGCCCAACATGTGAAAATATGAATAGATCATGTATTTATGTATGCATGTATAACACTTAAGTAGAAGTGTGACATACATGTGTATATGTATGTATAAGTAACTAAATATGTCATCCATCAACATAGAACTAACACATAGATGCCAAGGATCTAATAAAACATGTAGGTTCTGAATTTTTTTTGGATTTTTGAATATTTTAAATTTTTTTGGTATTTTTGGAATGTTTTAAAAAGGAAAGATCATCCTATGATGATATATAATGGATGGTCATATACATCTACCCATTGTGAACCTAATGTAATAATATTTTGACATTGTTGAGGAACACATATAGGTTCAATATCTATCACTATAGTATTAATGATGTTCTACGCATGTAAAATAAGACTCTATGGTCATGAAGAAGTAGTAGGAGTAGGGGTTTGTGGAACCCATCATTGAATTCTTTGTGGTTTCTTTGTGTTTAACACTAAAATTAAATATTTGTGGTATGTATTTCAATTTAAGCTTAGGTTTAAGAATATAAAAATGAAATGACATAAGGGTGATAATCAGATCTATAGTAGGCCAATTAAATGCTAAACTCATATATAAGCATACACTAAATTTATTATGTTGAGATAGTCTAAACATGGAAATTATAATTAGGCTAGTTATATAAATGACAAAGAAGATAAATATTTAGCTTGTTACAATGATAATGCAATTCTATGTCTAGAATAGGTTGAAAGTAGGTAGGAAGATAGTTCTAGAATAATTACTAGATTTTGGATCTAGTGCCTCTAGCTATCTAGATAATTACATCAACCTTGGATGGTTATGTTGATGATACTATCTGATTTTGATGCTAGTATCCTATACATAATATCTAGAGAAACATGACATGACCACCTAAATTCTTCTAGGTTTGGATTCAACTTTGCTCTAGTGAATTCAAATTTTAGTCATGGATAATCACTCTTTTTGAAATGGTAAAATATTTTCTTTCCATATTCAATATGAATTTGGGGAAATGGGTTAGTGGGCATATAGTGTTGAGATGAACCTAATGAAACTACTATAAAATGACATTATCTACATATCCAATACTCTGAAGAGGTCCTTAAAATTATATACTTATCCCCTATGTGTTGGATTATATATGAATCATGTAATGTGTGTAAAGCAAGTACAATAGTGACCTAACTTGTAACTTGGAAAATTTGGATATTGGTTTATTCCTTTAGTACTTCAAACTTGTTGATGTGTAGTCCCTATGATTGGTTTGGGAATAGGAATAAATGGAGAAGATTTGCTCAATTGATTTTTATTTGGTATTTTTCTAGGTTGCATAGGTGAGGAATGAATGAGGGTTGATATTATATTTATATCTTTTTGGAGTAATAAATCACATTAAATTACTTAGGTTGACATTAGGATACATTTAATTTGTAAATTGGATGACTTTATGGCATTGGACACTTACGCCAAGGATGGATAATATCATCAACACTATTATCTATCTTGGAGGTTAGTGTCTAAAGAGTAGAAAAATAGGTATAGGATCAAAAATTGTAGAGGTGTATGATAAGTATAATTTAAACATTATAAGTAAGATAAAATGTCTTTGCCATCAATATAAGACTAGTTGGACTAAGAGATAGGCTAAGGGGCACAAGATAGAGTAGATTCAAGGCTTTTGAAATCAATGAGAGTGTATAACTAAGAGGAAAAACCAAGGTCTAAGTTTTCTAAGTGTGTAAGACTGAGGCCTACATAATCAAAAAAATTATCTACATTTTCTCCCTCTTTAATTTAGTAATGAAATTTCTAGTTTAAAGGAAAGGAATATTTGCCTGGGTATGTATGCATGCCTTGTTTTTGCTTGATTTGAATTTTAGTGATTTATTGGTGACTAACCTACAACCAATAGCATATTACAATATAAAATTAGTTCATATAATCTAAGGTTAAAAGTAATTGAAATAGATTGAAATTGAAAGAGCAAGGTTTAAGAGTACACCTATGTGTCAATGTAACAACCTTGCCTATTGGAAAGTTATTTTTCAAAATATGTATCATTGTAAGGCTATGCAACTAAGATTAAGATAAATATTTAAAGTACATATATCCTTGGATATATATATATATATATATATATATATATATATATATATCCTTGGATATATGTACTTTAAATATTTATCTATATTTATCTTAATCTTAGTTGCATAGCCTTTATATATATATATATATAGAGAGAGAGAGAGAGAGACCCCAAACTTTGGAGAAAAAATGAGTTGCCACTTGGTAATTAAGATTAGCTCAACCATATAACCCAATGATACTTATAACCTAGTGAGATTGGATGATCAAGTCTAACCTAAAAAATTTGCAAGATTGAGTGGTTTTATCACCTCAACCATACCAAAAGGTAAACTAACTACTACAGTAGATTAGCTCAATATGGTCCATAAAAGTATACAAGGTATCAATATGTGAAATTATTTTAGAATCTAAAACTATTTTATATTTTGTAATATTAGGTATGTATTGTATAACATAGACAACTTAGATATGTCTCATGCTAAAACTATTATAACAATGGTACCGATGCATATAATTCTACCAAAACTATGATATGAATCATTTAACTATATGCTTTGGCCAATTTAGATAAATGTGTAAGTGTGAATGACATGCTTTTAAAGCATGCCTCCATTATATATGGAGAAATCTAAAAACTGATATAAGTATTAATGTGGAGGGTATGTTTACAAAACATGCCCCCACTATAAACTAAAGATGTTGAATATTGAAGAGGTTTTCATGCTTCCAAAATATGCCTCCATTAAATCTAAAAAAATTAAATGTGTGGAAGACATGTCCATATGACATGCCCCCACTAAATCTAAGAACTAATATAAGTACCATGTGCTGAATGACTGTGGAGAACATGCTTCCAAAGTATACCCCCACTAAATATGATAACTATGCCAAGTGTGGAGAACATGCTTCCCAAGCATGACCCCACTAATATTTTGACCCTTTGAGGTGAGGGAAAAATAGTAACTGGGTGTTACCTCACCTCAAAAGGGTAAAACAAATATATAGTCTATGAATGTAACCATGTAGCATATAGAAAGAACATGTCTGTGTAAATGTATTATTGAAGTGTCTCAAACCAATGTGATCACAGGTAAGCCTAAGATGCATGAAAAAGATCATGGAAATATCTAGATAGTAATAGTAAAATCTCAACAATTAAATGTTGTACCCAACACCCCCCCTTTTTTATAAGGAAATAGGGACCCACTTTTTTAAAAATATGGTCTTTAATTAAGAACCTTATTGATATGTCTATGTAAGGTTTGGGAAGTCTATGAGACATTTCACTTTTTTGGCCAATGGTATTGATATTGTGTTTATTATGTTTATGAGACTAACTTATGTATTGTAGGTAAAATCTTTAGGTTCATAGTCTTCAAGCTAATTCGTTTGGTCTTCTTTCAAGGTTTTATTTTTGGATGTTATGTTTTAGGAAATATTCGATCCTATTTTCTTTCCAACTTATTTTTTAGACAACCTTATTTTTGTCAGAGAAATTATTGTGGACTCTTCATTTGAAATAATTTTCCTAAAAGAATTTGGCCTAGGGACTCTTTGCCTTAAGGAATTATAGATCATATTCACTTTCCTTGAAACAAATTTATTCATGGATCATCCCTTTGACCCTATCCAAATTCCCTTTGGAACTTTTAGAGTGACCCTTAGCCATACAAGAGTACCCTTTAGGAAGTTTGGACCTACCCTTCAGCCTTCATGAAGTAGACCCTTCAGGAGATTTTTTTCCATGAAGTAGACCCTTCATTTTCCTTCCACCTATCCTTCATAACCCTTATAACTAGCCCTTTGGCATTTTTGAATTGACCCATCTACCCCATTTTTTGACCATTTCTTCTAGGGCACATACCCTTCAATTTTGTGTGACCTACCCTTTGACATTTTGGAATTTCCCTTTAGAGATTTTCCAAGTGCCCTTTTTATCCCAACCCACCCTTCAAGATTTTTGGGTGTATCCTTTGAAAGAATTATTTTGGCTTTTTTCCCATAAAAATTCCTTCAACATTTTTTGTAATTACCCTTTGCCCTTTCTTTCAAAACTTTGTTTTGTGCCTTTGCTAATTCCTTCAGACACTTTGTAAAAAATAAATCCTTCAAGACATTTTAAAAGGATCCTTAACCCTAAACCATTTCCTTTGGAATTATTGTTTTAGACATTTTGTTTCAATGTAAAATCTTTGAAGCAATTCCTTTGAAAGGCATGTACCTTTCAAACTTCTTGAATCAACCCTATTTTGAAGGTCACCTTTTTGGCCTTTTCAAAGTGACCACCCACCCTTCTAGACCATTGAAGTGACCCTTAGCCATATAAAAGTTCCCTTCAGAGATCAAATATGCTCTTCAACCCTCTAAAACTCCCCTTACGGAATTTTAGAAGTGCCCTATGGCATTTAAGAAGTAGGTCTTTTAGGACTTTTGTCATAGATAAATTGCCCTATGAAGTGGACCCTTTGGGCCAAAAGTACCCTTCAAAAAGTTTGGAGCTACCTATTTAACCATGAAATATTCCTTTAGGATAATTCCTTTGGAATTTTTTTTTGATGAAAGGACTCCTTTAGAACAATTACTATAAGCACTTTGTTTGAAATAATCCCCCAATGGAATTATCTATGAACATAGACCCAAAAAATGCATTTTCAACATTATACTCTTAAGTGATTTATTATGAAAAACACTATTGGAATTATTCCATACTTATCCAAATAAAGATAAAATATTTCCTATTTGATAAGTCTTAAAGGCCACCACCAACTCAAGCTAATAAGTTTGGAAAGTGAACATTGCATATTTAATATTGCACAAACTGGTATTCAATGTAGGATCTTATATAAGTGATACATAACTATTGAAGACATCATTTGCACCAATTTATCTTGAAATCAAAGCATCCTCATTTTTTAAATAGTGATTGAGAGCCCTAGTTTCTACTTCAAAGAGCATATAATGAACACCAATCAAACTAGAGTGAAGTTGATTGCATCAATATACATGTATACATATCACATAGCATGTTGAGTAGGATACAAGCATGAACACATAGCTATAGATTTAGCTTCCTCATCTAGGACATTTTGAGAGACAAACCATATACATTTTCAATCAAGGATTCCAAAAAATTCAAGGATATGGCCTTTAACATAGAAGTATTTATCATAATTACTCACAACTTTGGGAGGCTATTGATTCAATTGATATGTTTTCACTAGATGATGAGATAGTACTAGAAAAAATGTTATTAATTAAATAACTTCTAACCTAAAAGTGACAAATTTTGCATTTCATCATTGCAAAATAAGAGGTCATGACATGTATAGACTTGCTAAGAGATTTACTATTTTCTAGAAAAATATCATAAGATGCCTACCTCTTACACTCTCATAGTGATAAAGTGGTCACGTGTATCTCTATAAATGAATTTCAAAGATATCTATCCATTAGTATACTAGATGTCTACTATGATAAACACACTTGGATATAATTCAAATCCAAAACCTCAATCCCAAAGGTGATCTCCTCATGGTTATTCCTAGGCTAGTCCATCACCTGGTAAGGAATAAAACTGAAGGGGCGATTTTGATTGACAAATTTAGAATAGGAATATGGATATGCATGACCTTACTCAATAGGCTGGGTGCCTTTGCTACATATGATGCTATCACATGATGCTGCCTATGCCTTGGGGGAGATAATTAGTCTGAGACTGAGAGAACAAATTTTGTAAAAGGATAAATTTCCCACCCTCATGAGAGACTTATATATGATGTAATATTTGGTTTATGTAGTCATGGGGACCTATTATAAGGAATTGGGAAATATATGGACTATGGCCAAAGATTGCATAAAAAATAGAATCTATGACCATTTTTAATTCATGCGCATATATTCTTATCATAAGCATATGGTCAGGATATGCGAGGGTGTTTATCCATAGGTATGGCAAGCCATTCATGGATCACCTATGCCTCGATTGGGAGAAAACATTTTGAAGAATTTGAGTGGAAAGGGAGATTATTTCTTGTACCTAAACATTACTATCATCATGGTCTGGGGAAATAAGGTGGAGCTCCTATGTCTCCCAAAGGTACATACCTAACAAGTTGGAAAAATAAGAGATTGCTTTCCAATTATGGAATAACATTGAGGAATATTTGATTAGGAAGAAGAAAGGCTTATTCTTTGGAAGTCTAATTTTAATTGGTAGGATGGTCTACTAGATAAGGAAACATCTTTGAGATGTTGGAATTGGGACCCCCATGGGTAGATCCAATAACACATCCATAGCTTCAACATTCCTTATTACCACCATCCCTATTATTACGAATTTCTGTTTATGAATTCTAAGATGGATGAATAAGTGCTAGAATGAGCAAAAATTATTGGGTTATAGGAGATCACTTGAAAATGATCTAAACTGAGCCTATTATTTTAAATAAGGAAATAGATAGTAGAAGAGCTCTATTCAAAGGATGGTAACCTTTATATTTTTGGATAGGGAAATTAGGAGAGCAGGAAGCCTCCTCATCCCAAGGATTTCCATTGAAGTTGAAATTACAATCAATCAAGAAAGAGCCTAGGCTATTTGATCCTAGTACATAGAGAGGAGAAGAAAGGGGAGATCCAATGAACTTGGACTCTGATGAGAAGTCAGATGATATACAAAAGATGCCTTCTGCCAACACTATTCAAGTTCCTATGTCCACCCCCTATGTGTATACTATTTCATCTACTAGGTTGGCTACTTCACAAGTAACAACATTTAATTCCTAGGGCTTGCCCATTAAAGAAAAGACCCCTTTGGTCTATACCAAAAATCCCAAGACTCCTATAGGCATCCCCATAATGCATACATCTCAAAGCTTGCCTACTCCACCTACAATCTCATAACCAAGTGGAGAAGACAAAGTTATCATCAAGGACCTAGCTGATGACTCAGATGAGGATGTTGAGTTGGAAGAGGCCAATGCTCTATGCCTTTAAGGGGAACCCATTTAACTTCAACTTCAAGGTAATCAGACCTTCTCCATTTTTCCTTTGGCTTAAATTTCCATTATTGATTCAACACCTATCTTTTCTATGAAAGTTCCCTCTACCTCATCCACCCCTTCCATTTCCACAACCACTATTGATCCCTCCACTATCACTAACACACCATTTCCCATGGCCATTCCATCTATGCCTATTGGTACTTATACTATGAGACTTCACAAAAATAAGAAGCCAACCAAGAAGGTACATACTGCTTTAACCACTCCCAACTTTATGTCCAATCTACACAGCTCTCCCTTCTACTCCCTACTTCTATTTCTATATAAGAAACCATGGTAGTAAGCACCAACAGGGGAAGGAAGGTAAGACCTAATGTAGTTTTAGTCCATCCAATCCCTCACATTTGATGAGTAGATTGGTCTAAAATAATATGGCCTTCCTTTCCTAATGTCTTGACCAAGGCCAGTGAGAAATAAAAGAGGGAAGAAGATGAGGTTGAGCAAGAAATTATTGTTATAAATGCTAAGACACCCCTAAAAATTCCACCTTGGGATATATATTTGAGGACACAAATGCTAGACTATAAGGTCACTGAGCTCCCATCTATGCCCACTTTGTGTTACCTCTCAACTAGTTCAATACAAAGAGTAAAAAAGAGAAAATTTGAGGATGGCCAGGGTGCAAACATCATCCTTGAAGAAAAACAACTAGTATTCTCCCTCATAAAGAGGAAGAATAAGAAACTAGGGGATTTTGTATATGAAGAAAATATTTTAAACCTAGCTCAAGCACATAAAGATTAAATGATGGCCATCCATGAAATTACAAATTTAGCTTAATAGGAGATAGAAGAATAAGTACAAGAATTACAAGCACAAATTGAGCATCTTAAAGAATAATCTAGCACTATGAACATTCTTGTAAGCATTGAAATTGAGGTCAAAGGCCACATATAAATGCTAAAATTGTTTAGAGGCCATGGAATACATGAAGGCTAAGATGAAACCTCACACTAACCAAGCAAACCAAATCTATGGCTCATTGGCTCACTATAGTACCAAGCTTAAAATGCTAGTTTCTTACACAGGAAACTCATTATACAACCATCTTGATTTAATTACTACATTTGAGGCATATAATGCCTTAAAATTGGTTATCATCTAACATGAGGAGGTTAAGGAGTGGTTGAAGGTAATTACAACCTTAATTCTAGAATATCAAGTGCATGAGGCCTAATTCCTCCAAATTTTGAGTGAGCTAAATCTAAGGTAAGAGATTCTACAAGTAAATTGATTAGTAGAATCAATTTTGATAAAATTATTTAGGAGGCCACTAATAATTTCAATAAAAACATTCAAGGCTTGGTGGTGGAGAATATATAATCTAAGTTGAGCTAGGTGAGAGGAAAGGTGACTGAAGTGGAGATTTTTAGAAGTAAGTTCTAACTTACTAAGGATGAACATGCAAGACTCCTTAGGCTAACCAAGAGAGTTCACCGACCTTCATTACTTAACTTGGATATCATTTATCAAAAACATGTGGTAACACACAAAGTCTATAAGGATAATGAGGTGAAGAAGAAGCAAGCTTATGGTAGTGGAGCTACATCTTAAGTTTCTACTCTGACTTTGGCTCCTACTAAATCCCATATAACATTCCAGATGATAAATCCTTAGACATATGCATGTACAAATCCTAGTGGCATGAATATTTAGATTCCTTATAAAATAGACAAATCATTGTAAAATTGATCTTGTATCTTCTCATGCACATATTACATGTTTTTGTAAAAGCAATTTGTTTATTTATAGATTTTTAGCTCAAGTAGTTTTGACCACAGTTAGAACTACATGTTCTAACTACCACATGTAACAAACATGCAAAGACTTTGAGGATGATGTGGCCCTTTCCCCAAGATATATAAATATAAATGTATCACCCAACTTTTTTTTTTGGAGTTAGAGAATTTTGAATACAAGAGAAATGAACAATTTTGATCGACAACAAATGTGTTTGAGTATTTTATTTCCCATTTTGTGTTATTAGTTTTTATTCTTTTGGTTGTGTTTTTTCAATAATCTTTAATATGATAATGATTCAAATATATTCTTAATTGTCTTAATTGATATGTTAATCTTAGATGTGTAATAGCTATTGAAGATTGGACAATATATTGCTTGAAATAGTCAAGTCAATCTGAACCATATTCCTAGATGTGTATTGGTGTTTACCTGGTGTAGTCTTCTAAGTGTGTGCTACAACTGCCTTATATAATCCATTATCCTGAGCCATAATCTCCTAATTGAAGGGTGTATAATAACAACCCTGATAGGAGAAAATTTTGTCTAAGGCTAGTGGACTTCCTACATGACTTGTATGTGTGTAATTGCTACTAATAACTAGAACTAGTTTTAAGATAACACCAGTCTATCCATAAACCAATCAAGGGAGTAATTCCTAAGACCCAAAAAGATTTATTTTCTACCCTACCTTACCCTCCTTTTATGTTTTGTTATCAAGATCTACCCACTCTAGATTAGAGGCCAATCACCCATCCAAATCATGTAGGAATTCACTCTATTAGAGATCCACAACTCCATCAAAAAACCTTGTTAACAACTTGCATACCTTACCAACTATTCCATAAATAAATTGTCAAAACTACATACCTATAAATCATGCCCTAGAGTGGAGTTTACTTTCATTGAGATATTAAAACATTAGAGGCTACCTCGTTACATCTATGGTGTGCATAAAACCCACATCAATAGTAAATAAGGACACATACAAGATCACTTAAAATCAAGTAAACAAGTAATGGTCCAAGGACACTGTAAACAAGGGGCATGTTTAAACACCACACAATTGAAGGGACATGACTTAGTAAAATAGACCCATGAAAGTAAAAATGACATATTTAAATGTCCATACAATAAACAGTGACATTATGAAAATGTCAAATAAATCATACATAGCATGGGGGCCATAAGAAAAAGAGCATATTGAAATACTTGAACAAACAAGATAAGACACTCAAGGAAGTGCATAAATTAAAGCATAAGAAACTAACATTAACATGTCATAGTGGCCCATGTATCCAATGTGTTATAAAATTATGTTAGGTGTATATCATATGAAGTACCCTCTATAATATATAATCATGGATAATAGGCATGTGTAAATACATATGTAAGCTTGAACATGATAATGTAAAGTAATCATTGAATCCTATAGCCCGTGTGTATCAAGATCAAATAAGTGGATGCCCACAATGCCCATATGACATGAGTAGAGAGAAATCCCAACATCTAAAATAGGAGTGTATCATGTATCTATGTATGCATGTATCACGCCTAATGTAGAAATGTGACACATGTATATGTAGTAGTAACTGAGTATGTGGTCCATCAATATGGAAGTAATATATGGATGTCAAGGAGCTAATAGAATATGTAAGTGCCAATTTTTTTTTTTGTATTTTTGAATGTTTTTAATTTTTTTGGTATTTTTGGAGATAAGAAAGATCATCCTATGATGTCATTCAACTGATGGTCATAGATAAAGTTATTCTAGTGTCATACCCCATATATGTAGCCAAAGAGCATATATAGGTGTAAGATCTACCACTGTGGTATCAATGGTGCTCTACATTTATAAAATAGGATTATATGGTAATGAAGTAATAGTAAGGGTCAATAGAGTAAGGGTTTTTGAAACCCATCATTGGTGCTTATTTGTTTCATTAAAGTAGTAGTAAGAGGAACATGTATAAGTGCTTTAGATATCTAAACATGGTATGTAGTAGAATATTGGGATTCCATGGAATCTAATATATATATTTGATGTAATGGTCTCTCAAGTACCAACCACCTAGTAAAAAATATTTCTTGTTGGTTACCCTTTTGTGGTGGATTAACCTTAGTAGGCTTAATATCAAGTTGTTTGGGTATAAGGTTCTTTTGTGTAAGAGGATGCTTATATGGAATTCTAGAAATTATAATTACTCAATTGACATGAATGTATTTGACACACCCATTCATTGTATAAGGTACTACTCAAAGAGTGTGTATCTAAGGTCTTCCAAATAACATATCATAGATGCATGTAGAAGGGATAATAGAAAAGGTAGTAACCACACGTGCAAGACCAAACTATAAAGGCAAGGTAATCTTTCCAAGAATATTCTGGGAGGTCCCATCAAATGATCTAACTAATCTAGTAGAGGGGTGTAAATCATGATGAGTATAACTTAAGTACATAAGTAATGTCATCGTGAAAAAATTTTTACTTGCACCATTATCAATCATAACATTATGTATGGGGTGTTCATCAAGGTATGATTGAATGAATAGGGAATAAAGATCAGAGTTATCATCCTTAATTTCACTCTTATCAAAGGAAATAAAAGCTCTCTGAACCATAAAAGGTATATGTCATGTGTAACCAATAATCTCATCTAGTGGATGTGTATAATGTGATGGAAGAGCATGCACATTATATGCCATTTAGACTTCTGTTCCTTTTTAGAATTGTATTGTAAATGATTGTTAAATATTTTCTACTTATAGTGATCACTAGGTTTTGAACCTAATTCCTTTGAAGGATCCTCAAATTAAATCTTTTGGTCATCAATATGATATTGGATCTTTTGCTTTAAGATAGAACATATACTCATTGAATATCTTGGTCCTTGATGATAATCACAATAATCATTCACATCATATCCTTTGAGTAGAGGATAACTCATATCAAACTCAATAGGATGAAGGAGAGATATAAGCTATAACTCTAGTAACCATGGGAGTAACGAAGCTAGGGACTTAGATAAACATGTAAATTATCTCCTTGGTGCATTAAATAAGACAAGCTGATTAGGCTATTGTGTAACTATGTTAACCATGGTGGTTGTTTATTTTTTAGGCTTAGGAGGTTTTACCTTATAACTTGGTTTTATTATAAATTTTTTACTATACTTAGATGTAATTGGTGTGTTTGTTATACACTTGAGCTTATTCAAATATATAAGCTTCATTTCATGGTCCCATATAACATGGCATAAGTCATTGAAAGATTGAAACTTCTTAAAGGTAATGGACTCATGTAAAGGAGCAAGCAAATTTTGATTGAATATATATTATAACTCTTTGTCTATCATAGGATTGGTCATTTTGGCTATCATTGTCTTATATCTCAAGACATATTCATTGATAGGTTCATTGGTTCCTTGTTTTAGTTTGGCATAAGAAACATTTTCAGAAATGTTAATGGAAAAGTGTGCTAAAAACTGGTCTGTAAGAGGTTTAAATTATTTTACTATTGGGTCTTTTATGATCCAAATTATTATTTATTTATTTTATTGTTTATTTACTATGCATTATCTTATTAGTTTTATGTTTAAATAAATATTTGGTTCATGGGAATTAGTTACATCTTGTAACCACATATAAAAGATTTATAAGATTTTACCCTTATTTGTAAAATTATCTTAAATTAATATAATATAATATTTTATTTTAAATTCTCTCTCAACAATATAAATTTAGAGTTATTCCTTCCATTCTTGGTGCCAATAGTGGTATCAAAACTGATTTATCACATGAAGGAGGAATGCATAAAATCAAGGGAAGATATTTTTATGAGTATGTAAGTATTTTTACCAAAGGTATGAATTTTTAATCTTTCCAATTTCTAAAATTAATTCTTTTGCTCATAAATCACCTCTAGATAGGAGTTTTACGACCTTCAAAACTAAAATATATCAATTGTATGGCATTTAGATTATTTATTTGCTCTTGTAAACCATTATTAATTTCAAAACTAGGTTTTAATGCCCAAAAAACCTAATTTTTTGTTGTTGTATGGACCAATCTTTTTAAAAAAACTTCATATAAAGGGAATCTAATTTGTATGTCCCAAATTTAATTTGTATGGTTTTTGAAGCTTTATTTTGCCATTTGTACCACTCAAATCCTCAGTAGTATAGTTCAAGATCAATTTAAAATCATTTTACAATGATTAAACAATAGTGTATGGCCAAATAATGCAGAATTATGGAATTTCAAACATTGTAACTAATTGTGTACAATTTTTAGATCAATAAACCCCTTCAGCGCTGATTGGTACAGATTTTTGATGTAGTAATACAATGTTTTATGTCCAAGATTAGAAATATATGCTCTATAATTTAATTTGAAGCTTTAATTTGCATTTATATGGTCCAATACGTCTCAAACACTACTACCAAAAATTTGTATAGAATTCCAAGCACCACATAAGTTTTTTTGAAATATTGTATGACCTTTTTTTGGAGTAAAAAACTTCATTTGCTATGCAAAAGTATGGCTTACCAAGATGTTGATTACTATGTTTTGAAATTCGATCGTTCATTTATATAAGGCTAAGAAGGGCCCATCGAAAAAAGAGAAGCACAATTTTTACTTCAAGGGAATGTTTGGATTAATTATTTTTACTACTACTTCAAAAATTGATGGATGAGTGAATAAAAAGATTTTTTTATTCAAATGCTATAAAAAAAGAGTCTATAAAGAACATTTTTATGGCATATATTAATTGGAATTATAGTGGCATTAGTCAATATTATTTTTTAAGTCTATTTTTAAAAATAGGTCAAGAGTTCAAGTCGTCAAAGCATTTCATTTTATCGCATTCGTCATTGTGAACATTATATTTCAGCAATTTTTTTGACTATTTTCTATTTTCTACAAAGGTGGTCATATGACCAATCAATTTATAGGTTTTTGGCATTCAAGACATAACCAAATGGTTTATTTTGTGTTTTGAAGTTTCCTTATATGATTTTCACAACAATTATAATGAAACTTTTGTATAAAGGTGCATTTTCAGTAGATGTTGACACCTTCAAGATATAAATTTTCATAATGTCACTTCATGCTTATGATATCAAAGAATATTACATCCTTTACATGTCAATTAGGATCCTTGTGATTGATAATGTTTAAGTGTCACACTATAGGTTGGAGGATCCGTTGGAGGCTAGAGGACTATTACCCTTATGTAGTTAGCTATTCACTTAGAGTTTGGGTTCAATGCTTGAATGAAAATTTTGGTAACAGTAGTTTACTTATTTTATTTCTATTTTTGGCTTTCTATATCTGATATTCATGACATGGAGTAGATAATGTTAATTTATTTTGATTTTCTTAGTGCACAACTCCTCACCTCTTTCCTGATAGGGGAGAATATATAACATTATTTGGTCTTCAATTAGTTATCAGTGATAGTATGAGTTGATATGGGTTTATCGCACCAATAGTGTTGATTAAAGGTCATCAACACTTATTGGAATTAGGAAGATGTGCCATATAAAGTATAGGTTGTTCACTTTGTGAGCTTCTAGGTGGAGCCTTATGTGGATCAATGTAGTTGGGCAGGCCTTGATCATGTTTTATTATAGTATACTACGATGATCATAGGGTATGAGCAAGATTTGATCATGTTCATAAGACATTTTTCGCCATAACTCACATGATGGGCTTATGTATGGAGTGGCATCAATTTTGGTTATTAACAAGATGCACAAATTAATAATTGCATTTGCTTAAAATTTATTTGATGACGTCAGAGTCATTGCTCTAGTTATTTCATATTCTATAACTTTCTGGATCAAGGGGGGTTTGTTGGGTATTTTATGATCCAAATTATTTAGTTTTGTTATTGTTTATTTTCTATGCATTAGTTTGTTAGTTTTTGTTTAAATAACTAGTTGGTTCATAGGAATTGGTTACATCCCATAATCACTTGTAAAAGTTTTATAAGCTTTTGACCTTATTTATAAAATTATCCCAAATTAATAAAATATAATATTTTATATGAAATTCTCTCTCAATAATTTAAATTTTGAGTTATTCTTCTCGTTCTTGGTGCCAAAATTTATAGATCAAAGAGGTAGATCATAGAACCACCTCAAAGCATAGTCCTTGAGACTTATTGGGAATACTTTGGTCAAAATTTTATCATTGGAAGCATAGTCAAGGCATGCATCATACAAGGTTAGAATATGTTGTTCAGGATCACCATTTCCATTATAAAATATGAACTTAGGTGTGAAAAATCTAGTTGGCAAAGGGTGCAAAGAGATTTCAAGTGCAAGAGGGATTTTTAAAACATCTTGAGAAACTATATCATGAGGGGATTTTAAATCTTTTTGTTCAATGTTTTTAATATTGTCTTCTAAGGTTTTTACGACTTGAAGGAATGATTAAATTTTAGGCCTAGTGGGATTTAAATTACCAAGTTGAGTAGTGAACGAAAACATGTTTTGAGTAGTAAAAGGTATTGAAACTAGTATTTGTGTTAAAACAACTAGTAAGTCCATAATAGAAGTAACAATAGTAGTTTTAGGGAATAATGTTTTAAACTATTTTATGTACTTTAGGAGTTTTACAAGATAATACCATAGCAAATAAAGTTATTTTCAAATAATGAAAATATTTAGATTTACACTAAAATACACTTAATAATCCAAATTTTCCTAATCTAGCATGTGAAATAAATACACTAAGTATAAAGTAACTAAGGGACAAAGAGAGTGTATCTTATTTAATGTTCTATTTTGGATTGTGGTAGTGGTTAGGAGTCATCACAAGGCTATGTTAGAGATCTATATTTTTTAATTCTGTGTTTTGACTATTTTTGACCTTCAGATAGTTGCATCGATTTGGGACAATAATGTTGATGCTTATCTCTATATTTAATGCTAGTGTTTAGGAAATATATATATGAGAGGGACCTAAAATTTAGATCAGACTTGTACTTCCCCTTATATAATCATTCTATGTCTCAAATTGTGCTCGCATGTGTGCCAAATATAGATAATAAGTAACCCTAGTTATTTTGTATTGTACCTCTTGTAACTTGGTAAAAAGGGGTTAGTAATGTGAGTTGAGCTATGCCTAACAACCCTATTGATTGTTAAGTGCTACCTATATAGCCAATACTCCTAAGAGGGCCTTAGACTCGTATGTAGTTCTCCCTCATATGCATGTGTGTGAAATTGTAATAGTATGATTATATGTTCTTTCTCATTGTAACCCTTGGTACAAGTGATGTAATAATATATTTGACCTTTTAATTTTTTTAGATATTTAAAATAGTGATTAGTGTAATTTGATAGCTTGAAATAGATAATACTTTCTTATTACAAAATTAATTTATAAAATTAGAAGGTGTATTAATTAAACCATAGCCTTTGTATATATATGAACCTTTTGAATTTGAATTAAAACCTAGTGATGCATGAAAAAATGACCATAAGATGGGAAAAGAGGGAAAAAAAAAGTCAAAACATGAAAGATTTGATAAAAAGATAAAAAGATAAGATTGGATAGTTACATCGATCTTGGAAATTAACATTAACACTAATGTCTAGGATAGACACCGGTGCATAGGGGATAAAAACATTCAAAAATAATCACAACAGGTAAGGGTCTCTAGTATACACATGATAAGGATAAACAAACATAACAGACAAGTAAATCAAGTGAAATAAGATGGAACTGAAGAGGTCCATGAGAGACTATCACTAGATGTCTAACTCTTTGTAAAGAGGTATATATAATAATAATAATAATAATAATAATAATAATAATAATAATAATAATAATAATAATAATAATAATAATATGTGTACTTGTACCAAAATGGGTGTCTACATTTGTCTCCTTTCAATCTAGTAATGCAAGAAAAATGAGAATTACTAGTTTAAAAGAAAATAAAATGCAAACCATGGTGTGGAAAACACACCTTATTTTTGCTTGAGTTGTTCCTTCAATATTTTTTCCTTGATCATTACCTAAAACCAAGCATATTCTAAAAAAATATAAATCAATGTATATAATCTATATGTAAGCAATAATAAAAAGTAGTATAAATAAAGAGTATGGATAAAGTACACATGTATATGTGTTACATAGTAATTGGGTTTGGAGTGATGGAAACTAAAGAAGTAAATAGGGGAGACTTAAAACTTCATCCATATTCTAGATAAAAAGATAGGTGAGTCTACAAGTGGTATAAGTGTATTTCACCATGGTGGTGCTTCAACCATCATGCATATTGTTTATTGATGAGCACAACTTAGGTGGAATATATATATATATATATATATATATATATATATATATAGGGTGAGTGAAGTAATCAATATTTACCAAGAGACTAGATGATTTAATCCCTCCAATCACACCAAAAAGAAGAACCAACTATTTCAGATGGGTAAGGCTCATATAGTCCATAAATGATCAATTGATATATATATATATATATATATATATATATATATATATATATATATATATATATATATATATATATAGGGTAAGTGAAGTAATCAATATTTACCAAGAGACTAGATTATTTAATCCCTCCAATCACACTAAAAATAAGAACCAACTATTGCAGATGGGTAAGGCTCAATATAGTCCATAAATGATCAATTGAGGTATCAGTATGTCAGGGTATCGGTATATAACTTTTTTGGAATTTTGAAGTTTATTTGATTTTTTTCAAAATTAGGCACATGTTGCATAGAATATGCACCTTGGATATGTCTCATGCTAGAATTGTATATAATAAATGGTACCAATGTATATGATTTTACTATAATTGTGACTCTAGATCATATACTATGTATGTTTTACCAATTTGGAAATTTGTATATATGTGGAGAATATGATTCCAAAGCATGGCCTCACTATGTATAAAGGAATATAAAATTGGAATAAGTACCAATGTGGAGGACATGTTTTCCAAAAAATACCTCCACTATAAACTAGAGATGATGTAGTTATGAAGAACATACTTCCTAAGCATGCCTCCATTGAATCTGTAAATTGATATAAGTACCATATTGAATGAATTTGGAGAACATGCTTCCAAAATATCCCCCAAATATAATATGGAAACTATTAATGTGTGGAATCAATGTCCATATGACATGCCCCCACTAAATCTGAAAGATGATATAAGCACCACATATTGAATGAATATGAAGAACATGATTCTAAAGTATGCCCTCAATATATATAAGAATTGTGCCTAGATTGAAGTTGATTTGGTTTTTTATAAAATTAGGCACATTTTGCATATCATATGTACCTTGGATATGTCTCATTATTAAATTATATATAATAAATGGTACTAATGTATATGATTTTACTATAATTATGACTCTAGATCATATACTATGTATGTTTTGCTAATTTGGAAATTTGTATAAATGTAGAGAATATGATTTCAAAGCATGGCCTCAATATGTATAAAGGAATATAAAATTGGAATAAGTACCAATGTGGAGGACATTTTTTCCAAAAAATACCCCCACTATAAAATGGAGATGCTGAATACTAAATAGTTATGAAGAACATGCTTCCAAAGCATGCCTCCATTGAATCTATAAATTGATATAAGTACTAAATTGAATGAATGTGAAGAACATGATTCCAAATGATCCCCCCCACTATAATATGGAAACTATTAATGTGTGGAATACATGTGCATATGACATATCCCCACTAAATTTTAAAGTTGATATAAGTACCACATATTGAATAAATATGAAGAACATGATTCTAAAGTATGCCCTCACTATATATAAGACCTATGCCTAGATGTTTTAATTGTGTAGAATATGTATGTAAACATGCACCTAATGATGTTTCCACTCATTTTGTAGGACATAATATAGTGCCTATTGGTGTTATCCTCATAAAAGGAATAATGGAGAATTTGCTTTGAAACATTTGACTTGGTAATATTCTGGTAATGTTGTAGCCAAGAAATTATAACATTAATTTTGGTAGTATTTGAAATGTTGTAGGATATATATGTAGAAAAATTTTGAGTTATTTTTGAAAATTATTATTATTATTTTTTTTAAATTTAATATAATATGGAAGGGCTCATTGTCTAGATCCTAATACAACTTTATGATTTCGAATTTGGATAATCAAGGCTCAAAATATGGTCATTTGAAGTTGTGCTAAAGTGGTACATTAGATGGGTTAGAATAGAAATTTTAAATCATTTTCATTTTTAAACTTTGTGAATTTTTAGCTTTGAGCCTAGAGAAGAAAAATGACATGCATAAGAGTTCCTCATCTTTTGTATTCTGATATGTTTCAGAGTGTCCTAGACATCCATGACTTTTTCGAGCTGGTAAATAGTTTATTGACAATTTATTGGTAATTTTAAGTTTTTGAAATTTTTTATTTTGAGCCTTTTTTTGGAATTTTCATAGGATATTAGATGTTTGTGTTAGCATCCTAGATGCTTACATTGAGATAGTGATGCAACTGTCTATTACAAAATGTTACCATCTGACATATGTGTCCAATGCAGATGTTAGTGTCCAATGTAGCTATCATGCATGGAAACTAGCGTCTAACACTACTATATTTGTAGTTTATGCTTAGTTTATTTATATTTATATATTTTATAAAAAATGTGATCATTTACTATTTTTTAATATTTCTTTATTGGTTATATAAGGATGTGAATATTTAAGAGTTCTGGCACGACCAAATCTATTCAAATTTGATAGATTTGGGTTTAGATATAACTAATTGGGACAATATTTATCAATTAGGATTGGGGCATGTGGACCACTTAGGATAGATTCTGTATGATATCCATATCCTTACCACTCTAGTAGAGAGGTGTAACCTAGATACCTATACATTCTAGACTAATGAGATGATTTTCACCTTGGAGGATGTATCAGATCTTTTGATTTTTGTTTAGGGGTGAGAGGTACATGCTATCAATGATGGTATTTATGGCTATATTCAATGATCACATGTATATTTTAACATTCAAAGGGAATATGGGGTAGAGAGAAGTAGTATGATTTTGTTTGATAACATTATTAGTGGTGATGTTTCATGATTGGGAAAGTTTATTTATGTATTAATAACATCATTTTTAGTTATGGAGGGTGAGATAATTGGGATTTATTATAGTATGTACCAGGTAGTTTGTCATATTGAGATTGATAAGACTAGATATTCTTAGACTCACATTGTCTTAGCCCACTTGTATAGAAATATTTACAAATTTACATAAGAAATCCATGGTGGTGGTATTAGTGTGGTAACTCTTTTACATGTCTAGACATATGAGAATATCAAAATAGTGCAGCCAATTGGTGGTCCCATTCCTAGATGGGCCTACCCATAGATGTTTGATGAGAGTTGGGTATTCCCATGTGGTATGCTTAATACCATGATGGAACAAAAGACTAATTTGTATATGTTTATTCCTAATTAGATTACGTGGCATCCTTATAGGAATTTTTTTGGGTGGATTGAGGATGGTTAGAAGATACAAAGATCTCATCCTAGTATGTGGTTAATTGATTGATTTCCTAGAGTGTATGAATTATTATAGTATGATAAAGTGACATAACAATTTGGGATTAATAAGGGAATACCTTAGCACCATATACGTGGAATAATATAGTATGGAGTGGGCATAGCCTACATGATAAAATGACACCCACTATTGTAGATTTATCCCCACACCTAGGCGATGAGTGAGATCCCACAGTTCCCTTAGTAGTAGGAGATGATGTGGGTTATACTGATGGGTATGTATAGTGGTGGGTTAGGGTTTAATGGAATCTATTGTTTCCTATTTTAGTTACGATTCTAGGTGCCATTCCTATAGCACAAGGTGGTAGTGGAGAGATAGGAGGTGATGGAGGAGATGATGCTCCAATAGGACCTATTGACTAGTTTTGATCCCAGGTCAAAATTGGTCACCCCACATTCAAAACTTGACCCCATCATAGCTTTTCTAGTTTTCAAATGCCTTGATATGTCCACTAAGTGATAATTTCACCTTTTTAATCATAATTTAAGGTTTATTTGATGAAATCAAGGTAAATGATATGTGATTTTTGCATTAGCCTAGTCTTAAAATGGGTTTAAAGTGAATAAAATGATGAAAAGGGGCCTTATATATGTTTTTCATGAAATATAAAATTCATATCAACCCCTAATTTTTACCATGTCTAAAAAGGATGGAAAAGGAAAATTATAATGCATATCTCAATATTAATGTGTTTTATTGTCATTTTTATAACATTAAAAATAGGTTTCTGCATAAAGTGGCACATTGGAGGGAAAATAAAGGTGTGAAATGTCATTTCAAGTCCATACATGCATGTACCATCTCTAGGCACCCATTTTATAGCAATATCTAGAGCAAATGTGGCAATTTTAGGAAAAAATCATGTGTTTTCTCCATGTTCATACAAGTGTACTTGCATGAAAATTATCCTAGATGATTCCATAGGTGTATTTATCCCCCTCAAGTGCACCTTAGAAGGATTTGAAGTATGGATAATGTCTTATTGACAATGAGGTCTCATAAGTTTATCAAAATAATACACATTCTTCATGCAAAACACAAAAAATTACTTCAGGACCACATTACCTTAAATTATCTAAAATGAGTCCTAGCTCTATAGAATTCCATGGTGTTGGGAAGCTTATGGATATTTAGATCAGCCAAATCATATTTTGGTGTCATCCTATACCTAATATCATTGTGATAAAATAGTATGGAGATGTTTGGTTGAATAAAAGGGGAAGTTGAATGGTGTCTAAACTAAGGGGATGTTGATCGATAAAAATCAATGTTTCTTAGCCTAAGTATGCCTTTAAAATACAATTGGGAACCAATTCCTTGTGTAAGTGGTGCTAGAGGATGATAAAAATGTCTCAAGGAAAGAAAAAAGCACATTTAGTGGCTATGATCTACCCCATGACAAGGACAATGGATATAATGTAAATGCCTCAGTAAATCTACACCTACATCAATATTTAAAACCTTGAAATGATATACAGTCACACCCAAGAACCATAGGGATTGATTAGATGATAGTGAAATGAGTCTTGAATCCTCAAGAATGAGAAGACACATTCAGTGTGAAGTGGTATAAGGAGTAACCAAACATCAATATGATGGGTACATGTTTCAAACAATGTCATGGTGGATGAATAGGTCAAATGTGAGAAAATTTAATCATGGATATCCTTCAAACACATCACAATTTTCTTTCAAGGTGTTAGTCTTTCTCACATGAGGATGTACTCTACCACAATCTGTATAATTCCCAGTCTAGTGCATCTACTTGTGCAAGCATGGAGACTATGGTACTAAGAGAAGAGGGAAGTATTTTGGTCATTATATAATCATTTGAAATTGATTTGAAAGGTGAATAATATGTCAATGAAGTGTGATAATTCACTACAATCATCCAAATGGTCATATGCACAAGTGATAATAAGGAATTCTGCAAACCTAGTATTGCTTATAGTAGGTGCTATATGAATATCCCCCTAATAAGTTGAAAAAGGTTTTAAGGTGAATCGAGACATTATACTATTAGTGTTGATAAATTCATGAAGGAAAGAAGACATAAAAAATGTTTCAATCATTCAACCCACAATTATGGTTCAAGGCCTTAACATAATCATGATCATACAAATTTTGCCTTACAGTTTATAGTGTTTAAAGGTGCTAGAGAGGTCATCTGCCTCCAAACTTTATTACATATAGTCCTTGTGAAATAATAAAAATACTAATGTCTTCCATATTAACAATAAAATAGGGTAAATAGCCTCTATTTTTTCTTAGAGGTAGGGCACTCTACGGACTAAACACCCTGTAAACTTATCAAATAGTGCAAGAAAGACCAAAATTCATGATGAGAAGATTTGAAGACATGAGGATATGATGAGGGAGGTGTATTTAAAGGGGAATAGTGTTTAATATCATTCATACATTCATATACCTCTCAAAGTGGTCAAGAAGGCATCAAGGACACAACCAGGCCTTTTAGGCCCAGACTAGGCCTAAGGCCCTAAAGGGGCCTAACCTCATTTCTAACACCAAGTGGATTTTACAATGCATTAGATCATCTTCATGGGGTATTACATGATTTATTAGAGCTAATATATTGTACAATAATAAAATAGATAAGTTAATTTTTCCTTATAATGCATAAAACTCTCTTAGAATGTAAGAACAAACCAAAAAGGCCATTTTATTTCACTTGAAACTATACATACATCTAACATGGGGGGCCAAGGAGCTCAAAATAGTTAGCGGGGTAATATAGCTCCAATTTTTGTAATTTAATAATTGGTTGGATTCCACATATTTATGAATCATCCTTAAAGGTTCAAACTAGTTAAAACCCTCCCAAACCCTCATTTTTGACCTGATGGAGAAAATCCAGTTAGAGATGCTTATAGAAGAGCTAGTTTAGCCTAGATGATGATTGGTGTATACAATAAAAAATAAATAATTTATATAAATTAATCCTAGATAAATTAATATATATCACACCTACACTTTATATTGGGGATACACTTGTTAAGTGGGAGCATGACCAATATAGGGATTTGCTAAACCCGATTAGGGGATCACTTGTATCGCTTGTCACAACACATCATAATAGGAAGGGTTAAAAATAATATAGTATAAAACAATTTAAAAATAACCCTAATATATTCCTAAGGTTTTAAATGTTCACTCTACTATAATATTAATAAATTAAAATCTAATCTAGTGCATATTGAAGCTTGTGGCACAAAGTGGGTGTTAAAAAAAATAAAACAAACAACTAAAATAAACATGTATTAGAGGACATATACTCATGTCAATATATAAAAAATATTAAATACATGGAGATAAGAATATAAATTCATTACCTATCTATTCTCATAAAGGAAAAATAAATCTAGAAATACTTACCTTTGAATATGAACCCATCGAGCCTCAATCTCTCCCTTGGCCAAGGTGCTTCACAAGAGATTGTTGTGGTGTGTAAGGATAACCAAGATAAATAATATCTAGAATACACAACCTATCTAATCATCCAAAAAAAATTACACACGAATATAAATGTATCTCCAGACAAAGTATGGAACCTTAAGCTTTATTCCTCAAGTAAAATGGTCAATAAATAGATGTTCGCTCACACTTCTTTACTAATAATTCTTCTCTTATGAAATGGTGGGAAATGATCTTGTATACATAGGTGGATATTTCCATAAATACTTCCATGAACATTAGATATATGGTGTTGACCCAATCAACCCAATGTATTTTTAGGGACAATTCACTAGGTTTGTGCTAGGTCAACTGAAAGGCTAACAAACCAAGAAAGTAAAGAATACCCCAAAATTATATTGGGTCAACCCATTCAACCCAGTAAAATTGATAGTCAAAAAGGATTTTAAGTCAATAAAATGAGGAATGGAAAGAGGAAAATACTGGAAGAGGTAGGACTGAGAATAATAATCTTAGGGTTAATGGTTTTTAGGAGACAAGTGTGTAGATGGCAAGTGGAAAAAGGGACAACAATCTTATGAAGCACTGATGGTCTACCCACCCCTTTCCCAGTGCACCCATTAAGGCATGGAATTAGAGAGATTGAGACTTGATAGGTTCTTAACAGATTAAAAGTATCAGTAATCAATAAATGTTTGAAAATATTATGTGTATACATATGCCCCACTCAAAGCTCATCACTTGTCACACAAATGCAACATGGGATGGGGTTTCAAGATAAAACATGATAACACAACACTTATGCTAAGTAAAGTGTAGTAAGTAAAAAATAAGATAAATGAAAGGGTTGAATTTAAAAATGCATACCTTTAACTTACCTTAATTTCATAGATAAAGAGGTAGATTGTATTAAGCATGAAGGTATCTAATGTAGAAAACACTTAATGAACATGTAGAAGTTAGTGCAAAAATATCCAAAAATAATTTTTTTTGGAAGATAGGCATATGATAGTGGAAAATAATCTCTATTCATCATGAATCTAACATATTTTATGGTTTGAAAAATATATGAGTAGAAACAAAAATATAATCAAACCAAGAAATCTATAGGACAATAATTGAAAGATTTGAATTGCTAAAAGTGTTTTAAAAGAGGGGAAAAGAGAAGTCATTTGTCATTTTGAATTGGAAAGGAGAGAAAGGAGAGATTTAGAGAAAAAAAAAATAGGATGGTGAGGAGATGACATGCTAGATAAGAAAAGGCTCTATAGGTAGCAACAGACGCACTATAGGTATGGAACTAAGAATCTCAAACTAGTTCTTGAATTTTATATTGAAATAAGTGAATTTTTAGTAATTTTGAATTTTAAGTATTTATAGATGTCAAAATGAATAAAAATAAGTTATAGGGGTAGAAAATAGGAAGATGGGAAATGGGTTTAGAGGGTTTAGGTAGAAATTAAAAAATTTTACACTTTTTTCAAAAAATGCAAGGGGTTGGTAGGCAAAAGGAAATGGGTCAACCCAATCAACCTAGTAGGCTAAAAAACAAGTAGAATCCACAGTGTCAACCCAGTACGTATGTGTCAACCATATACATTCTATAGGTCGAAGAATTAATTTGGAGTTTCTAGGTGGTTTGAAAGGTTTAGAATGAAAACTCAGTACTAGGGAGGGAAAAATAAGGGGGTTGACTTAGATTTTTGAGTCAACTAGGCAAAAAGATAAGAAAATTTGGTCAAATTAGTTTGACTAAAGAGCTAGAAAAATATGAAAAAGCATGCAAAAGGCCAAAAGAGGGATAAAATGGCTTGAAATGACCAAGTAAGGTTAAGAAGGACCAATAAGGATACAAATGTAAATAATAAGATAATTTTGGCTCTTTTTTGATTTAAAATGTAAAAAAAATATATAAAGAACATATAATGAACTTATAATAATTATACATGACATGGAAAAAATTGATACATCATTTATTGCTTCTTGGATACAAGGCTAATGGAAATTTTGGTGGCTTATGGGTGCAACATAGTTACCATATTTATTATATAGGCTATCAGATAGAGATAGGGATAGATTAGGATCCATAGGCTTAGGTGGGATAACAAAAATGTGCTGCATCCCCCTCAGTACTAACTTGTTAGTCATGTTCCTTAGTTTTTGGGAATGATTAACTAACACCTTTAGATGAGAGGTGGATAGTGATATGGTAGAGGTGGATATCACACTAAAGGATGTATATGCCATTTGGGGTTGCCTATAGTAGAAGCACATGTGACTATAGGGGTACCAGATTATTTAGAGGAGAGGAGAGCCTTAGCCATATGGGCTATAAGCTTAGAGATGATATTACCAAGCAGGATGGTGAGTATGTTTGATGTCTGTACATCATATACTATGGATATATAGAAGGATACGATAGGCCTTATGACATAATGGGTGCTATGTCACAAGTCAAATGATAAGGTACCATTATTCATGGTAGCCTTGAGTAGGACAATATTAGAAGAGTTAGTGTTATATGATCTAGGCTCGATCATTTGGGTCTAGCTAGTATATGATATGTATGAGATTATAGTTAGAGGGTAGAGGAATATAGGGCTAATCATATTATTAACAACTTGGATTTATGAGAGATTTCTTATGTACTGTCTAGTCGGTTACCCCATGTAGTCAATGATAGGTTACCTCAAGTACAAAAATAGAAAGAGGACTAGGTAGTGTAGGCCATGCCCCAAGTGATAGTGATATAGTCTATGAAACATGTAGAGAATGTGTGGTAGTTATACGAGCACATATAAATTACATGGGTAATCTAGCTCATAATTACATTAGTGATGGAGAGGATAGAGGTGATTAAACACTACTTATGGTAGAGAGAGCCACATATGATGGTATGGGTGCTAGGGTACATGGGCCTACATCATATAGTGACATCAATACTAATGCTTGAGTAGTGGGCTTGGTATGTAAGGGATCCATAGGGGAAGAGAGGACTAGGGCCATTAATAGTGAGGCTGACACTGATGCCATTGTAAGAGAGACCATGGACTGGTTAGGCATGATGAGAAGCTGAGTAGGAGGATAAGGATGTGGAGGTAGAGATACCAGATGTATCACTACTAACTCCACATTAGTATGAGAAATAACCATTGAGGACACAACATTGATAGAGGTAAGAGGTAGAGGAGAAAGTGGATACTATTACCATCCTAGATGACCCCATAGGTGAGTCAGAGGAGATGATAAAGAGACTAATCAGATGTAGGTTGAGGCTAACATGAGCCATGATAGTTTAGTTTGAGTTGAGGAGGAAGCCTACAAAGGAGGTACTAGGAGGAAATATAGATGAGGATACTGTGCTAGGTAGTCACAAATGGTGAGACCATAGTAGCTGAGACACAAACATGTAAAAAGAGATGGTTAATTTGTTTCTTAAGTTTAGATAGATAGATATTATGAGATATGATAGTGATTTAATAATCATCTTATGTGATTTTTCAAGTGTAGGTGATGATGAGGAAGAGAGATGGGGGTCTCTAATGAGGGGAGAAATCTATGACATCCTAGATGAGACTCTACAACCATACAACCCCATGATACTAGAGGATCGATTAGGCAAGCTAGTTCATATTAACTAGAGAGGTAGTGAGGTAGATCCAAGCACAAAGGGAGAGGATGTAACCACCAACATTGATGGGTACCTGAGAGCTATAGACATGGTAAGCCTTAAAAGATGATAAAACTGCACATCTAGATATAGTAGTATAGATGACAAAGATCTAGACTCAACTAATGGAGTCACAGATGTGGGAAACACATCTATAAGGGAAGGTAGAGGTATTGAGATCTTAGATGACCTCCTTAAAACATACCATTCAGAGGAGTTAGACTAAGGCCTTAATAGGCAACATGGATAGGCCATGAGATAGATAGGATGGGATCCATTCATAAAACTGAAGCATTGTATATGATTATATTTTTTGTATAAAACTCATGATATATATATATATATATATATATATATAATTTTGGCATATTATTGTTGGATGTGTATGTTGTCATTACAGGTAATTCTAGTTATTTATTATAGTTGAGGCTGTGGATGCTTAAGATATATTTATTTCTAGCACATGTATTTAGCTTTGTTGTATATGCTATACGAAATTTATGAGATGTGGTTTCTTTTTTAGCATTATGAAAGACACATGCATGGTTAAAAATAAATAATAAAAATGACTTGGAAAAATATAATCAATCAAGAAAATGTAATACACACTATTTTAAGTTTGGAAATGTGTAATAACAAGAAATGACTAAGTATCAAGAACCAAAAAAATGGCAAAATAGGATGGTAAATAGGATTTAAAAAAAAACCAATGTGAAATATTTTTACACCAAATTAAAACAAGTAAAATCATACTAATTATCATGTTGGGAAGTATGACAACAAAGTAATAAAATGGAAGGTATGCAAAAGGGAGAAAATGGTAATAAAAACAAATTAATTAAGTCAATCAATCATGCTAAATCATGTTAGGAAGTATGAAAGAAAAATAAAATTGTAAAATATTGGTCTTAAATTGGTCATACTAATTCAAGTTGGGAAGCATGAAAAATTTAGGAAAATGGTTGAAATCTTACATGCACTTAGAAAATAAGAAGATAAAAAGGTGAAAGGAAAATGAAGTAAGCATAGAACATACTAAATGTCAATATGGGAAGCCTGTAAAATGATGTGTAACTTCATAATCAATTGAATATTATCTCAAATTTGACACATGTAATTTGTATGGTGACTTGGGTATTGGAAAATTTTGTGAGGAGGGTTGGGTCCTATTCACGGTCTTACACTACAAATCGACAAAGAGAAAACTATTAGGGTAGAAAAAATAGATAAACTAGGTATTTAAGGATGTGGGTAATAGGAAGGAAAAGATGTTAATTTTTGAGGATGGTTGGGTCCTATCTATAGTTTTACAAAGCAACTCACAAATGAAATCCTAATGGGGGTGATCAGTACACCAAACAACAAATCTCAAGAGTAAATATAAGGGAAATAAGGAGTGAAAAAGGGAGTGTAAAAATAAATACTTAGGCATCTTATGAGAAGACATTTTGAGTCAAGAGGCATACTAATGACATGAGAAGACACTATGTGATTAGTTGTCATGTATTTACAAAGGAAACATGCTTGCTATAAACACAAAGATTTGTAGGCAAATAGGTGTGCTACTAAGATAGACTAATGAAGGTAGATTAGTACAAGAAAAATTAAAATAGACATAACTTCCCATGACATGTTACCCATTATTTAGGACCCTTTATAGATCCAATATCCTACTAAAAAGATTGGGTACTTGTGTGAGAAAGTAGGTAGCACTAAAAGATTTTTTTATTCTCCTCTTCTAATCTACTGACCTACCACACCCCAAATGACCTTACCTCTACCATGAGGCCAACTGTGGAGTTTGAGCTTCAACTAGAAGAAGGAGATGTTCTTTGAATCATGTATTTTAGTGTGATTATACTTTTAAGAATATTTTTTACTTTTGATATCATTGCCTTTTGTTTAAAAGATTTGGCTTTTAACTTTTTTTTGAAGGCTTTTTAAAATTCCTCCTCCATATGGATTTGAAATGACCAATCATGAGAGAGATAATTATACACATGAATTATTTGTAGGCTAAGGTTGAAAGAAGCTAAGTAACCAAATATAAAGACTAATTGGGATACTTAGGCTTGACAATGAACAAGCATGTGATCTCAAGTCTCAACATTGTATATGCTTAGTTTGTAGAAAAAAGGAAGAGGGAAAAATGAGATCCAAAATGGACTGGTAAAAGGAAATAATAATGAGATAGATTATTTTATAATTTATCACATGGTAAAGGGAGATAATGACCAAGGGGAATAAGGTGATTATAACTAGATCACCATGACAAATTATTTGTGAAAAATAAGGATAAGAAATCAAAATAATCATAAAGATACAAGAATAAATTTTTGAGAAAAAACTCTAGGGAAAGGTAAAAAGGAAAGAAATGATAAAGCAAAGACAATCATATGTAAAAAATAAATTATAACAAAGTAAGATATAGTAAAACAAGTAATAAATCATGATATAAGATAAGCAAAAATTTGACACAATGTCAAATGATATAATAGATAGAAATAATATTAGAACACAAATCTAATCCAAATATAAATGTGAAAGCACCATGCATGTGCTCATAAATATTGGTAAATATATCCACACAGATTATCCAATACATTATATAAGTCTCTATGAAGTTGTAATTGAACTGATGCTAAAGTCTCATCAATATTTAATGAATACTAGGCAAATACTTCTTTTTTGATCTCCTCAATTAAAAAATTAGGAATTCTCAAAGGATCATGTTGAAGAGGAAAATTAGGAAAAGGCTGGTTAGGATAATGCATAGAAATAGGATCTATGGGAGAAGAAGGAATCATCAGTGGAGAAGGATCCATAGGTGAAGGACTCACTAGTGGATAAAGATCCACAGGTGAGGAAAGGTCCACAAGTGAAGGAATCATAGGTGGAAGCACATAAGGAGGAGCCTTATTATGGGAATGACCTATGGGAAGAGTGGTATAAGGTCTATGAATGGATATGAGGTGGTATTTGAGATGTTTTAGGATGTGAAAATGATCAATGTTTTGGGTGCCACATAGATTCCATAGATAAAATATATACCTCACCATACTTGTTCAAATATTCAAGAAGTACCTTTGGGGGAGGTATAACTTTGTCTGATGATGGGGAAGAAGAATGAAAGGTATCAATTTATTGTCATAACTTACAAAAATGGGTTTAATAATGGTTATTTGTCCCATGGAAGCAACATATATGCTTATGAGTGGTTTCAGTAGTATCACTTACAAAAGGAGGTAAAATAGGAGTAGAAGAATCCAAAGAACACTCATAAATCCATTTGGTGGGTAAAGGATCCATCTTAGGTAAGGGAAGTAAACCATCTCCAAAGGAAGGTGATGATGAGGAATGAATAGAATTAGGCTCAACAAAATGAGCAATAACATCAAAATTAGGGATAAGCTCAACAACAGTAGGAACGGGAACATGATCAACTATAATAGGCTCGAGAAGAGGCTCAACTATAGAAAGATCTACTAAGGGAGGGGTGGGATATACAAAAGGTCTAAGGAGGGTTTTAATAACATTAGGGGTGAACCAATGATGGGAGTTATGGAACCTAGAAAAGCAGGAAGGCCTTGTCATAGAATGATCCATGAACATAGTCTTATGTAGCTCCTCAAAAACTAGAGGTGTTAGTGCAATCTTTATCCTATAATAAAGGGGAAAAATGCAAACATAAAGAACTATAAGTGAAGGAAAATGATGAGATGCATGAAAAGACTCAAGTAAATAAGAATGATAATGAACAGTCTTAGCATCATGGGATTAGATAAGACTGCTTAACAATAGATCATCTAAGGAATAACCATGATCATAATCTAAGGTATGAAGATAAATGACAAATGTAGGAATAACCTTATCATCTGATGAAACATGGTGAATGGAATGTCTAGTCTTAGTCAAGACTATAAAAATGTCATCACAAGGATTTTTTCAAGAATGAGGTTGCAAGGAAGTAGGAAGCTATGAGATGAGATGAGGTGAGAGATCAAAAGTTTTGATCTTTAATTTAATCTCATCGGGCTCATCATCATTAGAATCTAAAAGATTAGGAGAAATATTACCAATGAGCTCAAGATGCCCATTGTATCTATGGGTTGAATTGATAGGAAATTTGAGATTCTAAGATTCATGAAATGGAACACTTGGCAAAGGCTCAAGAGTAGGAATATTGAAAACACCATGATCTTGGAATTATTTGAATTCCAAGGATTAGTGTCACCTTGAATCTTGTAAATGGATCCATTATGAGGGAATTTAATGAATTGGTAAGTGAAAGATGTAATATCTCTCATGTAGTGAGTCCATGGCCTACCAAGCAAGATTTTATATGAAAGGGGGAAGTTAAAGATTATCACCTTCACATGAATGATGACAAGTGGAATGGTAATTGGAAGACACACACAACCTAAAGGAGGTATTTCCTTTCTATTATGTCCTTATAATGTGTTAAATATATACTTGATATTGCATTTGGAATACATAAGAGTCTTAATTAAATTAAAAGAAGTGACACAGGTGCTAGAACCCTCATTAATCAACGCATGCTAGACTTGGATATCATCTATTTGGATGCTAATGAATAAAGGAGGATCATCTATACAAAGTAGAATATCATTGGGAATCATAAAATATATGGAAAATTTTAGGGAAAGAGAAGTGTCTATAGTTTCATAAACATAGATAGACATCTCTTCACATTATTACAAAATACCATCTTCAAAACCAGATAAATTTACCTCTTGTCCTACAAGGGGAGGACGAGGGACATTCATCTCAAATAGAATCTACATGAGGTGGTTTATATAATGTGGAGAGGTCCTCATAAGATAAATGAATGGAATTTGGGATGGGATATTAGTGAGATCTACAATGGGATCCCACTCATCATAACCCATAAAAAGATTGTTAGATATAGGTGTGTAATGGTTAAGGAGGTCCTCGAAAGGAGGAACCAAAGTACATTGGAATTTTTGTTGATAATAAGAAGAAAAAGGTTTAAAAAAAGGTGGTAAGTAATGTTGAGATGATGAAATAGTTGGTTTGAGTTGATTTTGATAATTATAAGAAGAAATATTAGTGGAAACTTGATTATCAATAGTATTGGAAGATGATGAAATAGTGGTAGAAATAGAATGGGATGTGTTATCCAAGGTAGAATCATAAATTGGATCATCAAAAGTAACAAGATATTCTTTCTCTAACTCATTTAAATGAGTCGGATAAGAATCTTGGATAACATGATATGTCTTATGGGAAGGAGTTTAGATAGTTTGGGAATCAATGAAATCCACCACCCTTCGCATATTAGTCATGCTAACCACATTCTCTTTGGAAGTTGGTTCAACAAGACTTTCTACATTATTGGTGGAAGGGGTGAGCTTATCTTAAGTGTTGTAGATAGGTTGATGATTAGGTAGAGGATCCTTATAGATAGCCAAATGAGCATTTCTTTGATTTAAGGATTGAGTTTTGTTATTTGATTTATATTCCTTGAAAGCAATCTCATAGGCTTGTTGACACTTATAGATAATGGAATCATGATCAAAATTAGGTCCAAGAAGAAAATCCATAGCTAAATTATGAAGTTGTCTATAGGTCTCATGAGAATGACCCCAACTAGGGTGAAACCAACAAAATTTATTAAGATCATACCAAGATTTCATAGGATGGGTAGGGTAAATCTCTCATGGAAGAGGCCTGGGTAAACATTTAAGCAATTCAGTCCATGATAAAGGTTTATGAATATTTATGTTGTTTGGTGAAGAAAAATTAGGATTAGTATATTGTTGGGAAGAAGGAACTAGTTCCAAAAAAGGGTTAGGAATGTTAGCTTGAACATTTTGAATGGTGTCATAAGAATCAGTAACACCATCATTGGTGATATTATGGTTTTTATTCTTAAGTAATAGATGAGAACCCATAAAAGGTTGGGGTGGCTCAAATTGATGCATTAGGAAATCTTGTATTTTAGATTAGTCAATAACCTCTTCCAAGTATGTGGAGAGAGAGAGAGAGAGTATAGACCTAATATTATAATTTAGGAAAGAGAGCATTTGTAAAGAGATGAAAGAGGTTGTCATCTTCCATGCTATGTTCACATTTATTTGACAAAGTTTTCCATCTCTTAATAAAGTTTTGCATAGTTTCATTCTCATGTTTTTTGCAATTAATGAAATGGTCCAAAGTGTTTTTAGGAAGATCAGTAGTTTGGAATTATTGAACTAA